>VXBL01005313.1:173119-301330 GCA_013400195.1 Aramus guarauna | reverse complement strand
GGCAAATAATAAGGTCTCACGCCAAAGCCAAGCCCTCGCACCACCTGTGCTACCACGCAGCCATGGCACAGCGCACGGTGCTGGTTTTATCCTCACACTAAAACAGATATGTGGTTATCTATTTGTTTCACAGTGACAATGAAACCTGCATTTTTTTTTTTCCCTTTTGCTGCCCTCCTTTCTTTCAATGGTGACATGCAATGGGGCTTTAAAAAGGAGTTTTTTTCCATTTCCCCCCAGCAGCTGCCAAGTCGCAGGCTCGGAAGAGCATCACCCTTGTCCCTGGGATGCAGGGCTGAGCGACACGTTGCTATGGCAGCCGGGAGGCAGCCATCCCACCTCCCAGCAGCACATCCCAGGAAACAAAGATAAAAATGCCTTGAAGTGCCAACCTTTGCTTCTGCTTTGTCCTAAAATTGTGCTCGGATGGCCTCTGCCACCACCCACCCAGCCCTGCCGTGGGTGGTGATGCTCCTCTTTCCCTTGAGCCGGTACACGCGCCGTTCCCCTAACGCCACCGACGGTCCCCGGCCCTGAGGACCTTCCCGAGGGACTCGGCTCTGGGCGCATTCAATGTGCTCTTCAAGTGGAGAACAAAACCCTCAGGCAGCGGGCTTTATGAGTGAAAGGGTTTGGGGCTTTTTAAGGTCGATGTAAAAGGCTGACTGCCTCAAAACACTGATGTTTTACAGCAGGTATGTTAATGCAGCGTGCTATTATTATTCCTACCTCTTTAGTCGATCTCATTCTTCTCAAAAGAATGATTCCAGAGAAGGGACAGAGGTTCACAGGTCCCTGTTTCGGCCATTATTCCTTGCACATACACCAGGCAATAAATATCTAATTTACAAAATGTGGGGGGGACCTGGAAGAGATGCTGCAGGAAAGAACCATGGCCAAGCATGGCTGGCAGTAGTTTTAATCTCCTTTTAGCTTCATTCCTCTCCTACTGCAGCCCGTAGCACTCCCTTCCCCTGGGCTACGCAGGCTCTCGAGCTGACCAAAGCCCCGGCGAGCTGTTTGGCATAAATGCTGCCTCCAGGCTCTTATTCAAGGAGAGCTCAATGAAAATTTTGGATAACAGAATGATTTTGGATCTAAGGAAGCAGAGGTACAAACCTATGCATAAGAAGACAGATTCTTTCAGAGACTGTGTAGAAGAGAAAATAAGCTTTGGAAAATCCAAACGTTGGCATAAGTAACTACATCACTTTTTAGAAGACCGTCTCACTTAGAGGGTGTGCAAGCCATTGGGGACTTTGTTGTTTGTGGTTCATCTTCATAAACATGAAGAGGGATGTTGAGCTTGAAATAACAGAATTGCACATCGTATAGCAGGACTACGTGAAAGTTTCAAGCTGGTTTCAAGCTAAAATTGACATCAATACACTTTCCTCTTCTAGCCACAGAAAGTAGACAGTGAAGTACTTTATTTCTAAAAAAACAAACCTCCAACTCCATTTTGAAATGCAAAGAGCAAATATTAAATAGGCAGCACCCTTTTGGTAGCTCTATCTGCCTCTTGGTACGTAACCAAAGCTCCTGCAGAAGAGCAGACAGTTATACCTGAATATGCAAGACAGCATTATCAAAATGTACATCAGAACATGAGATCTGCTCCATTAAACCACTCCAGAGCGGCCCCCGGCAGAGAGGCTGTGTAGTGCTTAATTGTTCTTAATGGCCGCAGCCTCCTGCTTTCCCTGGGCTGTGGTTTATGTTTTCCTTATGGGTGCAGTGGGACAAACAGCCATATTGCTAATAATGCACACAGAACACATAATCCATTACAGATACACTGTCAAGCTTATTATTATAATTACATACAAAAAAAGGTGACCGCCCTACAATTTTTACTCCAGCAAAGTAAGGAGTAGATTTTTAATTCCTCTTTTGGGCTATGATTTGACAGCATCGCAGATGCAGCTGGTTTGTACTCTCTGTTTATCAGTGGCTTTTGTCCAGAAAAGAAAAATCTTTCTGCTCACATCTTCCTCTTAAAACCTGCAGTAAGCTTCATCATGTCCTCACATTTGAATTCCTCCCCAACGAGCAGATTAAACAGAAATTCTGCATTTGGTCTGAATATAATAAGCTGCTGAACACCTTCCTCGAGACCTGAGGGAATTCTTCTTTGTACTTATACCAGAATTCATTGTATTGGTATCCGTAAGAGTTAACATCTTTTTTTTGAGTTTTCATTAATTGACATGCTACTGCAAGTGTTTTGTTTACATCTGCATCTTGATGGCTCCATTATTTTGTCAGCTGGGGCTCTTAAATGAGAACATTTGTAGATTCAAAAATTAATGTAGCTGCATTACCTCATCTGAAGAAATTAGATTGCTGCCATTATTTTCTTTTTCTACAAGGGTATTTCCACATTGCAGTGGAAGGGGCGCGAGTCACATATAATATGACAGTCATTAGTATTTCTCAAAGCACTTTACGAGATCCCTTGTTTTGCAGGTGAAGCGACATAAGCCATCCATGATTTTCCTGCCACGGCAAAGGGCAAGCCAAGTCTGGAACCTGCGCGTCCTGAGCCGTGCTTTGCTTCACAGCTTTGTTCTGCCATTTTTGCTGTTGCTAGCTAATGAAAAGACTCATGACTCAAACCGGCTTCTCCAGGCAAACCTTACCCAGACCAATCTTCCATTACTTCAGGTCAAACATCGCATTGTGGCAGCGGAGGACTTCTGTGGACAACATTCACGTGCAGTGATGACAGCCACGTGGGAACCGCGTTCCCCGGAGCGTCTCTTACCTCCCCCCAAGATGCACGGCACCGATCAGTGGCTATTTATTACATGATGTGTAAATCTATACAGACGCAGCTGTATGCCAGCTGTACTTTGCATTTGTTCAGCTACCCAGGCGCCTCCGGAGAGGTTTATCCGAGCTGCAAGGAACTCGGTTAGCAGCAGCGGGCAGGTGCAGAGCCTCTAGTGCGTAAAGTGGGAAGGAGAAGCCCTGAATCAGAGCTGATTATCTGAAGAGCCACGTTATTCCTGACTTTTGGATCATTTGAAAACATTTGAGATCATTAATAATTCATTTGCAGATGTTGCAAAGCTCTAAATGTGGCTGATTAAATGCATTTGACGTTTCTCTTGAGAGAAGCTGTTATTCCAGGAAACCACTCAAGATCTGCAAATGTCTTGGAATTACTGTACTCAAAATTACGGGTTCAGTTACAATGTTTTCCCCTCATAAAGAAAGAAAAGCGACCTCTGATTCCAAATGTAATGTACACTGGTGAATAACTGTCGTACAATTATTTTAAATTCCCCGCAGCCATTCAGCAGACCTGCTCTGTGCCGACTAGCAGCCCGACGCAGAGAGCTCTGCCTTCCTCTGCTAAGACACAAACCTGCAGACAATGAGCCACGCAGGTCCTACACGCTGGGGGGGGGAGAGTTAGAAAACAGTTGTTTGGCAACTGCCCAGCTCCTACAACTGCTGCTCCGTGACATGCCTCCCAAAAACCTTCCTGGCATCTGCCTAAAAACGGAGCCGCCGGGTTTATCCCGGCAGAGAAGCCAGGCTCTCGCAGGGTGACTCGGTGGGAGTGCCACAAACTGCCAAGTCCTCTGGGCCGGATGAGCAGGGTCCAGGACAAGCTCTAAAAGAAATAACGAGCTTTATACCACCTTTGTGGCTCCCTGACTATGTCACCAAATCTGAGCCCACCAGATCTGTTTGGCTCCATGCCTCAGTTAGAGTAAACCTCTTCTGGTGTAGCTGTGGGGTGAATTTTGTACCACTCCACTTAAATGCTTAAATGAGAACTAAGCATTTACGCAAATTTGAGCCTGTATTTTTCAAGTAGGTGCCCCGCATCAGGGCAGTTCTCCTGCTTACTGCTCTCACCACCACGGGGGCATCTCGACTGCTGGAGGTGCTGGGAGCCACCCCTGCCAGGACTTGCCTCAGGGTCACCTTGTTAAACCCTTTCTGGGTCATTTTCCTCTTGCCCTAAGCTCACGCCAACACACAGCAGAGGAGGCACACTGCGTCTGTCTGTCGAGATCTCCAGGTGAACATGTGGCCGTTCTTTATTGTCAATTAAAACTCTTTCCAAAACCCTACTGCCTTTAAGTGGATCTTTTTTCCAGCTTAAATTTTAGATTCCATTTAGATTCAGGTTGTAAATCTGTTGCCCCTAAATGCAAAAAGAAACCTCCAATCCCCACTTTTGTCTCTCCTCTCTGACCTAGGAGAAGGTGTCAGACTGTTTGGATGAGATGCAACATATAATTTTTGCAAAGAACACATTTTCTATCATGGCTATGTGTTTTGCCACCTGCTAATAAATGTCACAGCAGAGCAACAAACCACTTAGACGCTACCAGTACTTGTACTCCCGTATTAAGTATGTAAGAGCCAGGCCAGGAACACTATGTACAGGCACAGAAAAGATAAAAATAAAGATAAATCATTAAAGGGGATAAACCCAACATTCCTTGCTTGCCATTCATGCAGCATAACAAGGGGAGATGTGTTAAATCCTTGCAAGTAAGTTTTGGGATGCAAATGTAATCGGACAGGAAAACTGTTTTCCACAAGGTTAAATTTACTCAGATCCAACATACGATCAATTGATTTTCTTTTTACAAACACGAGTGCAACAAGGTAGAAACTTTACGCGAGCGATGAGCACACTGAAGGAGACTAAGAAAAGAAAAATCTGAAAATTTTATTCGGTAAGTCTGCAACTACCATCACATTCCACCAGACAATGTTGTTACTGTACAAAGTCACACGTCCTTTAGTCTCACCTGTGGCCCTAGACATTGCTTTCTAGAAGCAACAGTCAGGTTGAACTTCGTTTGCACGTTATGTTTGGCTTGCTAATTTCTATTTAAAACCTGCCAGCCCCCCAGCCCTCTCCTCACCGGAGTGCATGGTCTGAAGCTGGTGCCGCCCCAGTCACACAAGCCGTCGGGACGGCGGGGGCACAGTGGCCGCTGTATCGCCACGAGGTTCTGTCTTCTGCACTCCTCAGCCTCCCCCGCGCAACACAGGAGTTGTTTCATCCAGAGGATCTTTAACTGCTGGGAAGAGCTCACGGATATTTTTATTCTAGGAGAAAAATTACTGTTGAAAATGGCACAACTATGAACCATTAAAAAAAATCAAAAGGAAATTTATCGAATCCTCAAGCTTTGTAATGTCTGTCTGTCTGGTTACAAAAATATTGGTTTTGTTTTAGTTTTGTGCTGCTTCTCCTCTGCCCCTTTTAGAGTCAGCACATTGCGCTTTGCTGATCCTACGCAAGAGTTGAAAGCGACTGGCTGCTTCCCAATTTGGCAACACCTATTGCATCAGTCTTATTTATACCTGACACAATGCAGGTGCATCTAACAACTTCATATAATTCTGTACTGTACAGCGCTATTTGTTTCCATGCCAGTGACTTTTGTGATATCCCACGTAACGAGACCATATTTAAGCTGAAACTCATCCCCAGCCCAGAGAAGATGCGGGGCAGGAATGGGAAACCCAGCCTCCACCACGGATAGACCAACGTTCAATGCCGCCTTTGCAGCCCCGAAGTGTGGGAAAAATCAGGGACAGCAGTGTAAATGCTTTGAGACACACCAACAAACGTATAGTTAAAACATATCGTTTAATATGTAGTTAAAAAACCCACTTTGCGTGGGGAGCCACAGAGTAAATCTGATTTTCTCCAGCGTTGCCTTGGCCACGAAGTTCCTTTAAGGTTAGCACAAGATGTCCTCTGTGGAGCTGATCGCTGCTTCACGCATAGATGGCCACATCAGACTCCAAATCTCCTGGCTCCAAACTAAGATGCTATTTATAGACCCCCTTAGCCCTCCCTGCCTGCCTTCCAAACAGGCTGAAGTATCAACACACACCAAACTCTGGTCAAGCACGGAGATGAGAATGGAGGGGATGGTAAGTAGTTTGGACATTAAAAATATGCTAAGATAAATTGCGGCAGGGCGATCGAGTCCCCGAGGAACAATATTTTGACAACAACCTTCCAAGAAAATTCTGAAGTGCAATCAATATAATCAATACTATGCTCAAACACCTTAGCCCATCCATCCGATCTACAAGTAGACTGCCAGAAAATCAGATTAGCTTTATTTCATTAACCCTGCTAAAGGCAACATCGACATTTTTAACTGAACACTGGATGCTCAGCGAAGTGCTCTCCAAAGCCAGGTGATGAATGAGGCTGGGAGACCTCCCATCCCCACCGCTCGGCTTCCACCACCTGCCACAGAGAAGATAGATGGTACCTGGCAGCCTGGCCGTGAGCAGCTGGTGGAGTTGTCTGGGGGCAACTGGAGCGGCGACTGCCGGCAGATCATCGGGAGTGCCGAGGGTCCCCTGGGCTGCCCTCGGCTTTGGGGAGCCTTCTGTCTTTGACCTGACACCTCGGTGGTTACTTTCTTGGCTAACTCATTTGTTAATCAGGTTGTGTAATTTCCTTTTCTTCCATTTACTAGCCTCCTGGCTCAGCTCAGTGCATGACTCAGTAAGCCTGGCTTAATCATCTTCATTATAAATTCTGAGTCTATTTCATTGCTGATAAAGTTCTTGCTGACCAGCTCCTACAGACAAAATATCCAGAATGTAAAAAAAGGTGGGACTTCACCTTTGGAATGGGGGGATTTTTTTAAAATTCGCTGCTCTCCTACAGCACCTTTCCAAAGCAGCAGCAGACTGTTTTATAAATATATAAAGGATGCGACCTTTTAAAAACACATACTTTACATATCAAACTGCAAAGACAGAGCAGAATTTAGTTATCCTACACCAAGACTGTTGGGACATTTGCCTTTTTCCTGAGGAAATTACTTTGCCTTGCAGCTCACCTTTTATAGTGCACACTTTTCTGCCAGTGCAATTCATTATCTACCCAGTACTCAATCTCCTCAACAGTCTAATGCTGATGTCCTTAGGAAATGAATTTTTTAATAGTCCTCTTGATGAACATGTGTTTTGTGGCACCTGAAAATAGATGTACTACATTTCTAGGCTAGATGCATATTTTACCTATTGAGCTGTACATTTCAGTAGCTGTAGCTTCCTAAGTGCTGCGATGGAAAAATAATTTAAATAGTCATTTGCCTGACAAGATATGATTATTTGTCCTCCTACATATCCGATGAGTACAAAGTTGGATTTATAGCTTGCTCTTTTACTTTACATCTTTCAAAAGCCAAGGAACAGGGACTGCATTGCTTTATCAGTTCTTGGTGGGTGAGCACAGGAATTGCCGTGTGTGTGTGTGTGTGTGTGTGTGTGTATATACACACACACACCCCCCTTAGAACAAAGACTATTGGGATATATGGAACAGCAAGTGCTTTAGTTAAGCTGGGGCTACAGAAAGGAAAAAAAAGACGGAAAGTGAGCAAGCAAGCCCCCGCTCGACATTCATAGGTTAGGAATGAGGGGTGGGGAACATGTTCTGCCACCAGATCTGACTTGGGCAGCAGGAGATGGCTCTTCAGCTTGACTTTCTCACTGGAAAGGCACCAGCCCTGGCTAATCAGTGCTTCCACTACTTATGCAACTTTCTGGTAAAAGAAACTGTAGCCAGGGATGCTGTTCCCCTGAAAATATTATGACCTTTGGAATTGCAAAATAATTTGGCTGCATCTACATTACAACAGCTCATCTTCCAAAGCTGCCATGCCTCGTGTGCCTCCTTGAAACCCACTAACGTACTCCACTAAGTGTTTATACACCTTGTGTGAACACGTAGGGCCCAACTCTCCCATGGGCCCCGTGCCATCCCCACCGAAGCCCACGGGAGCTGGGCTACCTCGGGAAGAGCCTGGGCTCTTGGTTCGGGAACCTGACCCTTGGGTGCAGAGCAGGCGGGGGGTGCTCCCAGGTGCAGTGGGCAAAGCTCCCCCCCTGCCCTGCCCTGGGCTGGCTCTGACCCGGTTCTTCCTCCATCAGCCTCGCTGGCTGCGTGATCACCCCAGTCTGGGGAAAACAGAAGGCAGTGGCTGGGGCTGCCTAAGGACAGATTTGCTTATAGCCCATCCATGTTACATTTTCTCCAATGCTTACATGAATCAAAACATAAACAAAGTCTCTCCAACTGAAAAAAAAACCCCAAACCCTTCATTTCACACAACATAATTTTTTATACAGATCTTGAAGTTGTTTTTAAAGCTATTTTATAAAAATGAAGTACAAGCTGAAGATAAGAACCATCTCAAGACGAAATGAACAATATTCTCTTCTGAAAATTCCCTTTCTGTTTAACTTCTGAGGGTTTTTTCCTTTTTTGGGAATCTGCAGACTGCTTTACTCAAAGGCAAATTTTATTCTTCAGGAAAAAGAGTATCTTGTTTCTTGTTCAAGAAAAGAAAAGATCATCCACCTCTTTTAACGTAGGAAGCAGAAAACAGGGTCTTCTTTCCACATGTTTCTGTGGCCGACAGCATCTGGAAGAGGCTTTCTGTGTTCCTTCTCACAAGAGAATTATTGAAGAATTAAATATTATACACGTGTTGAGACAGCACTACAGCCCAGTGCAAAATATTCTACATTAAAAATAAAATATCCTCACCTCCAGGAAAATACTGTAATTCCAGAAAAGTCTGACAGGGATCAGTAATGACTACACCATGTAACAGCTGTAATTCTGGTCCCCAGAAAAAGCCAGTTTGCTTCCTTCACCTGCAATTTGAAATTTGATATAATTTTCAATTTTGCAATGCTGGGAGAGCAGTTCAGCTGACTTTTAAAGTTAATTGCAAGAATACATTTCAATTTAGCAAGTAATTTGCAGGGACCATCCCTCTGATTGCAGTATGGTTTTCTGCCCATCTCAAAAGCACAAAGAGAAGAGGAAGGCAGACAGCGGCATTAGTGACCCCACATAATCGCTCTGACACAAAATGTGACTCTAAGTGGATACATTAAAGCATTGAGATGCCAATTAGCTACTTTAATGCAAATTATTCTTTTATTTATAGGGTGGCTCTTCCTTAAACCTAAAATTGCTGTAGCTCTGATGCTAGCACCAAGTCATGAGATAAATGAATCACAGGGCCAGATTACTGCGTCTGCAAAGAAAATTATGCGCTTGAGTCTAACCTGATGCTGCAGCACTTGCAGGAGATCTATGTGTATGCGCACGTATCTGTCAGATAAAGCAAGTCCCAAGGGACTTTTTGGTGAAGCATCTCCTGCGTGCTGGCAGGAGGCACAGCCCCTGCTCACAGAGCGGCCAGAGCTTCGGGTCCGCATCCCTCCCCTTCTTCACCCCTCCCAGCAAGTGACTTTCAGTGAGTTCACCCCTTCCCGGGCACTTCAGCAGCTCTTCCCAGCCCAGAGGTGAATCCCTTCTCACTGGGGCTGGAAACGCAGCAGTTTGGTGGGGCAAACTCCAAGTGTACCAACGGTACCAGAGGGACCCGGATCTGGGAGGCTTATCCACCTGTTCCTGCTCTATCAGACTGGCCCAGTTACTGGTCCCTACGTTCCTTGCCCACCTTTAGAAAGCCAAGTCTGTAATTTAGCAAACATGAGCCAGTGAAGAGGAAACAGGCTGTCTTGTCTTTAAAGAGAGATGGCTGGAGGCTTTCCCGAAAAATCTGGAGGTTTTTGCTCTGTTGTTTTCTTTACAATGCCTCAGCTGAAACCAAACCCACGGCGTCGGCTTCCTGCACCACCACACGAGCTTTCCCAGCCATGCCCCCCTGTGTCCCCCAGGAACGCAAGCTCTTCTCACCTGCAACTCGGCACCCCCAAGCACTGCTCCCCACTTTCTGCATGGGCTTCCCGTCCATCCCACCTGCACTAGCCACACCACCACCCCATCTGGCCCTGCTGGCAATTAGCAAATGGCCTCTGGGAGTCTGCGGGCTACTGCAAAGAATGCGCAGCAGTCCAGGAGGGAAACAGGTTCATTGCTGCTCAGCTTGAACAGAGAGTGCTGTAGCTCATGCTGACCTCAGAAGATGGCTAAGAGACCACGGACCAAGCAAGAGATGGTGCTGTGCAACGTACGCACAGGCAGACATAGGCTGGTCAGCTCTTGGCTGAGGCCATATAACACAATAAATACAAAAATAGGATTATAACTGCATCAGAGGTGGCTTTTCCAGTTCACTTTCTAGGAGTGGAAATACTAAAAGTACCCACAAGTACTCTGGCCAAATAGTAACCAAATGTTTCTGTGATATCTAAAGCAACTTCACAAGTCCATAAGACAACTCATAAGTCCTCTTCTGGATGGGGTTCAGAGTATTTGCTGTGATTAGGAAAATAGTTCGATTTTATTACATTCTGGTTTCATCCTTTGCAGAACTGTAGCAGAGTCCATTATCACTTGCTTAGCTGTGCTCTGCTAATAAATACCTACAGAGAAATTTACAGTGCAAATCTGATTGCACTGAGCTCAGTGGGAGTCCACCACCGCCGTCAGTATCTCCCAGACTTTGTCCTGGTCTTTACAGACCATGTCTGTGAAATAGGTCCTGTCCCTAAGGCAAAGCCCTAAAGCTCCCTCCTGTTTCTAATCCTGCTTCTAAGCTTTTAAATCTCGTGTTAAAATCTGCTTTAACTAGGCATTAAGTTCCAAACCCTTTCCACAGATCTAGAAAAGATTTCATTATGTCCCTACTTTTAAAATAGAAACATTGCTCACGACTGTGGGTCAGAAGACCCGTAGCCGCAGCAGGGACACTTCGAGCTACCAAGAGGCAGAGTCCCAGGCCTGGCTCCTGGGAAGCTCTCTGCGCGTAGGCAGGGAGGTACGGCTAGGGCAGGATCATTAGCAGGGGACAGAACTGAAAGCTCCCAGCGTATGCGGTCACCTCCAGAGGCTCCAGGCAGCCATTCCCGTCTCACGATGTTTCCCCGCACGTGAAGGAGGCAGGCGGTGCCGCACCGGCCCGGATGAGACCCTGGCTCCCGTTGGCGGCAGCTGCCTCTGCGCCATCAGTCGCTCACGCAGGCACACGCGAGAACGACTCGGGGAACTTAGGAGAGACGGCAGCATAAACCGTTCTTCAATTTCCATTTTTGTTATCATCGTTCATCTGGTTTGCTTGCTTGTCTCATGTCTCCCAGGCCTGATCTCGAGAGCGATTTTTCTGCTGGGATGATTTCTTTCTGCAGGACTATCTGCCTTTCTCAGGTTGATTGAGCAAGTGGAAATGAAATGAAATAATGAAACAGATTCTTTAAAAGAAGATTAGTAAGATTGGTTTAACTACAACTGGTTTGTGCCTTCCTTGTTGAATGCAAAGAATTGCACTGCAAACAGCAGAGCCAAGGGCCAGCCCTCCTCTGGAAGCGGATGACATTGCTCCATCTGGTCTGGCCCTATCAGCAGCTCTCTGCTGGTGAATGGACGATAGCTTCAGCAAGTTTCTGTTGCTATACGTTCACAACACGCACAGAAAAACGGACTTTTGTGGCAAGCAGGAGATTTCAAACACGTGCAGCGCAGCACTGCTCTGTTTCCAGAAGGCGGGCCCTGGTGACCGCTCTCATCGGCACGGCGCACCAGAGGGGAACTTCGCTTTCAATGCACCGCAGTGTGCAACTGCCACTGACTGTTCCATGGCGTTAGTGGAAAGGCAGAGGCATTTCTAGCTTCCCTCCCCCCAGACTTTTAACGCTGTTTTCCAGGAGTGCCTTGCTACTCACAGCCGCCCTCTGAATTGCTGGGGCAATGGGTTTCCCGCCCCGGGGCTCCCCAAGAGCTTTCGGGACTGCCTGTGGCACTCCACCACCCACCAGTGCTGTGACCTTTGTCTTCTCGTCCACCCACAAACCCATTAGCAGGAGCATTGAGTTCCCTAACAGGAACCAAGCGTTTGCCCTGACGCCAGAGTCAGAGGAGCATCAGCATGGACCGGGTGAGGGAGGGGGATGTCCAGCAGCGCTTTGAAACAAGGGTGGGAGAAGAGCTTCTCACGCCGGTGCTGCCCCACACATCCCTGCCTCTCCAGCCGATCCCACGGGCTGCTCCTGCCGTGCCCGGCCAGCCACGCTGCCACAGCGCTTTCTGCTGCCTTCTTATCCCTGCCAGAGGAGGAATGGCAGCAGATCCCCAAGCTCAGCGACAAGAGAAGGGTGCGATGGGGGGTGTTTCAGTGTTTGGGGACTGGAAGAAGTGAGACCCAACCAGGAGCTATGGATCTCACAGGAAAAAAGTCCTCCCGGCTGAATCGTATTTACCACGTTTCCAAACCACTGCTGCGTGGTTGATGCTAGGCAGGGTTTAGATCTTTTTAGAAACAGCTGCGATCTTCCCCCCTAGCATTTTCTGCTGCCTGCTTCTGTTTCCAGCCCAGGGGAAGAAAAAAAAAAAAAAAAAAAAGGCAAGCAAAACAACAGCAAAGAAAGCATAAAACCCAAGCACGGCGGGTCAGGAAGAGCAGAGAGAAGGCAGATCAGGAGCTCCTGTCCTTCCCGTCCCAGAGCACACGAGCAATCAATGACATTCAAAGCAGCAGACCCGGGCTGTAAGGAAGCACTGTTTCAAGGAACACGTAATTAGACCAAGGAACACAGCGCTGCGGATAGACATCCAAGGCGTGGACATGAGAAATTTGAACAATTATCTGTATAACAAGAATAACAGAGTTTTAATAGTTAATGATCTCGTGCGTGTGGAAATGATGTAACATGGCACGTTTCCCCAGTTTCAGCCCATCAGGAATGAAACCCTCTCACAGACATGCAGAGTAGCCACGAGAGCTAAAAGCAAGGCTCCCAGGCCTGCCTGCGAGGTGCCTGGAGCTCCCTGTTTGCTGAAGATCCATTTGACACACGCTGCCCTTTTCCCCGTTATGTTCCCATTACACCTACGGTGCATCGAGACGAGCACAACAGCGGCCGCGAACCCATCCCGCTCGGCAGCTCACCCGCCCGCGCCGCACCCCAGGGCCTCCGCCTGCCACCCGTGCTGGGGTGCAACCCTCCTTTGGGAAAGGGAACAAATCAGAGGTGTTCAAACACCTACGAGAGTATTTAGGAAACAGATTTCATTACAGTCTATGCAAACTCCATTTGCAGCTCCAGCACACAAGACTATTTATGAGAGGAATTTGCTGCTGGAGATAATGAGCCAGTTTTCAACAAAGTGTAAATCTGCCAGCTGCTTGTAGAGGCTCACAGACTGTCAGAGCACAGATCATCGCTACTGAGTGCTCTGCTAATAGTGTAAACAGCAATGACATTTAGAGTATTGTTTAACCGAGGGAGGAGATTTAAGTCATTTCTACAGTAATATCTAAAGGGGAGTAAACCTCTGCAGATCGTACATCGCAACTCTGGCAACAGTCTGTAATGTCTTCAAGCTACATCTTTAAATTATGAATAACGTCTATTAAAAAATCATAACTCATAGCTGCGGTAAGCATGGCTGGGTGAGACACTGTCAGAATGATTAGAGCCCAGATCATGAAGGCAGTATCTGCCCTCATCCCGTGAGCAGTTTGTAGGATCCGCACACCCATTATAACAGTTTATTGCACCTCTTAAAGCCAACATGCTGCAAAATGCTTCCCACCAACGACCTTTCCACTTAGGAAGTTAAGTCTCTTCCAAGACTATTGCTGAGCATCTGAGAGCATGAGAAATGAGTAGGATGTGCATTTTAAGGAACTCCTTTCTAACTTTGAGAAAAATATTTCCTCTAGGCAAAGATTTGCTTATCTTGTAGCAAGGCAACTTACTTTCAGACAAAGTGAGATGACGGTGACGTGTCTTTTCTGTCCCTATAGCCAGGGGAAAGCCCTCGGTCCGCGGGGCCAGGAATCACGGAGGCTGCAGGCAGAGGCAGGCTCCTTCCGGCCGCTCACCCGCAGCCTGTGCAAACCGCGCGGGAGAGCGCGAGCGGAGGGCGGGCTGGCTGGAGAGCCTTCTCCAGCAAAGCACTGTTACCGACGCGTGGGGGGCTGAGCCGGGTCCACAACGTGGTTGTGAACTGGGGTGAGACATCTAGAGGGATTTGGGCTTCTAAACCCAAATGTACAATCACGCAATGGTGGGGCAGGACCAAGGGCTCGACCGTAGGGATATTTCTTCTTGCAGAGAGTGTGGGGGACTTGCAGGCTCCGGTGGTGGGTGGAAAAGCACTGTGGCTCTGCTTGCCCCTGCCTCCCTCCATCCCCTGGCTGGGGCGGGCTGGAGAGCAGGCACAGCAGCGGGACCAGTATTTCTCTCATCACAAAGACCAAAAATAGCAGCCGGTCTTAATGCAGGCTTTTCTCTAACCATTTTTCTTCTAATCAGCTGCATAAAGGCCAACCGCCATCCGTGCACCACAGAGCAAGATAGAAATGCCGAACAGAACTGCCAGGTCACTTATTTAACCTCCAGAGGTTCATCTGACTCTGCCTCCACGAGGGAGGAGTGGGGCAGCCTCTGGCTGGGTTAACGCCGTAAGTGAATTAGCAGCACCATCCATAGGCTTGTGGAAGGAAAGAAAATCCCCAGAGCTGCACCACACGAGGAGAGGAACTTCTGGCAGCTTAGCTCAAGCTTTCTGAAAGAGCAGGCAGGCTGCAGGCAAGCTGCAGGCAAGTAGAGCACAGAAAGTGGCAGATACCATTTTCTAATGCATTTTTTTCCCCCTGGCAAATGTAAAGCTTGTTAAAGGTGGAAGGCCAACAGTGCTGAGAAATAAAGGAAGAAGGGAAACTGGTAGCAGTAGCACAGGATTTCACATACCCTCTGTCAAGCTCTCCTTGATCTGAGACATGACTCCAGTGAGAAGCTGAAAGCGATAGTCCCATTTATACGGGGTTAGCTCCTGCTGCAAGGGCTGCCTGGCTGCATGAAAGCCTGTTTGTAAAGCTGTGCCCAGATCTGCCAATTTTCCATTTCTGATAAACAGACGTTCTGCTGAACCTCGATCCAGCACACTGACACTGGTTGGGCACACCACACGTGCTGGGACCTGAGGTCTCACGCAACGCCGGCTGCAGCACTGGAGAATCCCTCATGCACCACACCTGGTCCCCTGCTGTCCCAGGCAGTTGCTTTGTATGACCCCATTCATCAAACAATCAACCACCGGGTCCCTGCAGTGAACTGCAAATGCAGTAGACAGGTCCATCCTCAGATGGACCACAACACTCCTCCAAAGTGGGACCGAACCCCAGGTGAACGTCATGCCCACCATCTAGAGCACCAACTGTCCTTTTGTTCCATTACCTTTTCCCAGGGACCTGCCGCTGCTGACAGCGCATGGCCCCTTGTGCAGGAGCTCTGTGCCTCCCAGATTACCTGAATCCGGAACAAGAGTGAAATGTTTTTTTGAGAAGAGGTGTTCAACCATGCGCAGGTGTGGGAGTCAGTCTCCTGTGCAGTGCTCCAAACACCAGACTGGCATGCCCAAAGACATCACTGATGGTACCACCGGTACCTCAGAGCACAGGGGATGAGACAAAAGTACCTCTGGGTTTCTGCAGCACACGCAGAAAATAGACCAGCACCACTGTGGGACCATTCCAGGCTGCCAAGGAAGGTACTCCACAGGTATAGGTATTGGTAGGTTTCAGAGATGCCAGGATTTTTGGATGTCTCGTGGGTGTAGTCAGAGTTCCAGTATGACCAGTGTATTTTTGCTCGAGGGATTCCAGTCACGTTTGCCTCCCCACTCTCTGCTCCAGCTGATGGGGAGATGCCTACAGGACAGCAAGAGTTTTTGGGGAGTGGCTGAAACCTTACCTGTGTGACTGAAGTTTGCAGCTCATCATCCTACAAGAACACACCTGAGAGAATATCTCTCAACCAACATTTAATTTAATAGGTTGCATTTACCACAAACTGCCAACAATCAAATGACACAAACCAGCAAAGACGCCAGCTGCACCTCCCACTCTGCACAGCTTCTGAGATAGCCAGTCTTCCTTTCCAGCAGCTTATTTCCCCTGAAGAAGCCAGCTGCCAGCAATGTCAAGCTCATCTGTTTTGAACATTAACTCTCTCTAATTCTCACTTTCTTGGTGGGCCTTTGCCATAGAAACCTTCCTTAGCAACAGGGAGGCAGAGCCATACCCTATCCAGCCAGAGGCATTAATGAGGCAGCCCCAAGTCCCTCTGCGTGGCACGTCGCCTCGTGCCCTGCCTCCCCAGCTTACCTCTTCCAGCGGGACATCTCTCATAGGTGAGCATTTCCAGCAGAATCAGCGGGTGGGGCAGGGGGGAAACAGCTGTGTATGAAAAACATCTGGGACCACCTCAGAATTGCCCTTGGGTTCAGTTGCTTGTGGCCAGGTTTACAACCCAGCTCACCCGAGGGAATTTCTTGCATCCATATAGCCCTGGCATGCCAAGGATGACTTCTGATGCTCGTGGGCACAGGCACAGGGGGTGACAAGAGGAGCCAAGAGGAAAGTGGGGAGGGGATGAGATCTGGAGCATCTCAACATGGGCTCAGGAGCCACTCTGCCTAAGCAAGAGAGAAACAAGTAGAATGGCTCAGGACACTGAAAACAGCCCTGTGAGCTTCATGGGGAAAGAGTACCCTGACCACATCCCCATTTCCTCTTTCAGGGAAAGAGCTGACTGCTGCTCTGCAGTCAGGGGCAAGTTGGCAAAGCAGGTCTGAAGTGGAAACATCTCACCAAGGGTGGTCAGCCCAGGTCCAGACCCAAGCTAAAGCCAGTGATAGCCCACTTCCCTTGCGGACCCTGCTTGTGTCCAGCCACCTTCTTGGAGGCCAAGCGTCCTGACAAGAAGCCTCCCCAGCTGCATCCTCTCTGAAGAACCAGCATAAGGACATGCACATACAGGCACTAACCACCACTGCCAGCTTGAGGAACCCATAACTTCATCTTTCCATTCTCTGACTCACCCTGTCACAAACACACCACGCAAGCACCGTGCTGCTGCCAGCATTACACCGTGACTCACTGGTAAACCTGCACTGCTCTCACTTCCAATCTTCCCTGCCAGGTTCTTCATTATGTCTTCTGCCACCTGTGGGATAATCATCTGAAGGAAGAGCTGCAGTGGCTGCATCTCCAAACACCTCTCCTCTGCTTACCTGTCAGCACCAGGATGTAATTAACTGCCAGCAGCTGACCTGAATTCACAAACCTGGCTCACAGGGAATGGGGAATGACGAACTCACCCTGCTTATCCTCTTCAGTGGGAGCAAATACTTTTATGGTTATGGGTCACAGAATCTGTAGAATTTTATTATAAAATCACAATTAGGCAGGAAAACACTTTTCTGATCTTTTTTGTTTGCTAGTTTGGTTTCACATTTTGATGTTTTCTAACTTTTATCCAGTAACAAAAATTTCTCCTTTAAGATGAGAAAGCATATGTTTATGCCTCTGACCAAAACTCCAGCTCTGAGAAGGTTTAGATTAAAGCACATTCATTCAACACCCAATTAAAGATCAACAGGCTTGACTAAATGATTTATTGGATGTTTGATCTCAAAGACATTTGGAAACTTGATTGTATCAAAGGCTGCAATTTATGAAGTCAGTTTTCTCCTAATGTAAAGACACGAATCTAAATTTTTAGGTGAATGCTTACTGAATTAAATAAAGGAATCCAACAGCTTTTATTACATACACAAGTATTCTCACACGGAGCTATGAGTAATTACGCATAAAAAGTTAATGGAAAAATCAAACATGCTAAAGGTTAACTGCAATGTATCTTTCACCAGAGAGAGAAAGTTTCAAGACTTAGAATGTTCTTGACATAAAGTCAAAAGTGAATATTTGTTTCTAAGAAACAGGCCACCACCTAAGCAATAAGGATACGATGCACAAGACTGGGCAGTGCCCAGTTCCCAAGAATCTGTTACTGGCATGTGCTCAATTAGCTCCATTCAGGTGCAAGTTATTCAAGAAAATGGAATTACCTTCAAATGTGGATGACCCCCTGGGTCTCCACATGCACAGCAGGTAACCCTAGCAAAGCTTTGTTTCTGTAGAGCCATGTGTGTCAAAGCCAGAGCTTGCTCTTACAGGGAGCCGAGAAAAGACAACACAAGGCAGAGACAGCCAAGAGCTTTGTTTTCTGCAGGCAGGCAAACTCCAAAGACCTGTTTTATGTACAGAATGAAAAAAAAATGAAAATGTGTTCCAACATAATGCCTGTCCTTACTGCTTTATTATGATCACAGCCTCCTGACAATGTTTTGTTTTCTTTTTTCCCCCAAGAAACATTAAAAAAAAAGTGTCACACTCTATGAGTGTATTTGGAAGTAATTTCTACCATTTTAATTCTGATAAAAGAAAACCACATTAATACTTTATTCCTTATGTTTTTGGCTCAAGAAAGGAGTAATTCCTGGTTTGTACATAAATTGGCAGGACAAAATCATCTCCCCCTCTATGAGTTCTAGCTTTTCCTTTTATCTTATTTTTTTTCCTTCTCCAGCACTGTTAAGTTCCCTGAGTTTACAGGCACCTAAAGTATTGGCAATGGCATTTTCTCCTTTAGTATGCCAGCTGGAAAGAGTTGTATCTTCATGGGAGAATGGGAACAAGGTGCATTTTCTTCCATTCCCATTAATCTTGCAAGCGCCCTGTTGGAGCTCTGCAGAGGACAAACTCTTGCAAGCAGATGGCTGAAAGTCTCCACACAAGACAGGGGAGATCCCCCACTGCCTCTTCAGATCTCACGCTCTTCTTATTCACAAAGTAAGATGACCTTGGCTCTCTTGACTTATTATTTTCTGCTACTAAATTAGGTTTCATAACTGGGTTCAAGCACTGATTTCCAATAGGAGGGTTGGGAAAATTCACAGCACCCTACAGCTTCCATGCACGTGGCTCACACTTTCTCCATGGGCTGAGTTCCAAATAAACAATTTAAATAGGATTCCAGTGGAAATCTGAGTAGCAGAAAGAAAGTAAAAAAGAAAATGAGGTTCATGGGTGCAACTTAACAGTAGTAGTAGAGCCCTATTTATCTCTCAATTCTGACCCTTTGGAAAGGAGAGATGGAGAGATGGAAAAGAGAGATGGAAGCTCGATTCATGGCAGCACTGATGGGGCTACACGATGCCTGGAGCACGTATCATACTGGATCGTGCTTACAGTTTCCCTTGTATGCATTAAACTTTGTGCTAAATTGGAAATCTCACTCCTTGGGATTTTGATAACTAGACAATCACACTACCTATTTGCATGTACTAAACAAAAAAATTACACTGATGTCTGCCTGACTTCTTACTGTCCTCTGCATATCTATCCATCACTCACTTTCTCAGGTACCATTTTATTGAGAGCGCTACAGCTGTTGCACCTGCATGAAGCAGAGCAGCAACGCAGCCAGAGCCCACATGCCGTGGTGATGGCATCAGTGGAAGGGCCAGGAGAGAGGTCTGTCCTCTCAGCAAGAATTACTTGCTCCGTGACAGCTCAAATCAGTCTGCTGCTTTTCAGCACATCCAGCAAAGTCCATCAGCTTCTGCAACGTGCTAAAAACCCACAGGTTTGCAGGGAGAGGGGTGGTAGACGTAGCCATGAGCCTCTGTATTGTAACCAGTGGTTAATCAGGCAATTAAACTGAGCAGTTTTGCTTTGGAAACTTCAAACAGACCCCAAAACTCCTCTAAAATGAAGTTAATCTATTAAGTGCACTGGGGAGAACCAATTTTTATCTCTCTCTTTTTTTTTTTAGAAGCTGTATTAAAGACAGGAAAAACTTCAACAGCCATGCTACTCCAAACTGTTCTGGCACTTCTCTAAAGAGCTGAGAAGCCAGCACAGCTCTTCTGCAGCCTTCCTGGAGTGCTAAGGAAGAGCAGATCCCCTCGCCATCCACCTTCACCAGGCTACAGACAGCTCTGAGATAGAAAATCTTCCTTGGTAGCCAGGAGGCTTGCTGGAAGGTAAAAGTGAAACCTAAAGAGTACTTCAAAGTTGAGTCTGACTTCAAAGAGCCCTGCTGGGGGACCTGCACCTGCAGCTTTTCATGGTTTTGTGCTGTGTTTGACTGTTTATCATGAAACCATTCATTCAGCCAGCTCTGCACAATAAGCCCTTTAATGGATCTCAGGCTGAAAAGAATTCAGCCTGCAGACATAAAAAAAAAAAAAAGTAATCTGTCTTTCTTAAAGAAAGCTTTGATATACCTTAAAATACTATATTGTCAGAGGCAGTTACATATTCAACCTTTTTTCCTTCCTGTGGGCTTTTCAAGACTTAATAAATCTATGAGCTTCTATTGACCAAGCACAGTAGGTGCACACATTGGAGCATCTAGCTGGAGTCTAGGATGAGAAAACTGGCTCTGAAAATCTACTGCTGGAGCACCGCGCACAGGGCACATGGGAAAGTCTTCTTCTCACATGTCTGTAAGTCTAGGAAGCTCTAATCCTAGAAACTTCTGCTAAATTTTCAACCAGCCTGATTCTCAATGAATCAGTGAAACTCCTGATTTATACCATCAAGGACTTGGCTCAATTTCATTAGATTCTAAAAACTAAATTGAAATGTGTAAAAAGCTTTCTTGGCTATCTGTCCATCCTTATTATATAGCCTCCATTACCATAGTATTGGAGTGCTTCATGATTTTTAACATATGTATGCTCACAGTATCCCACTCAAAAGGAAGAAACAAGCATTTCTCTGTCCATAGGGTGGAAACTGAGGGATAGAGAGACTAAAAAGAGTCTGTCCCATCAAGGAATACAGGACCCATAAGGACTAGGTTCCAAAAACAACACCCACCTTTAAGTGTTCCTGAAAACCCACCAAGTCCTTACCCAAAAGTTTGTCTCAAATGCTTGGTGCCATCATCATACCTTCTGCATACCAGAGTGCTGGAAAAAATCACCTATTAGAAGGTCAATGCTTAGGATAGAAAAGAAATCAGATGCTCTGAAATTATAAAAACAAGTCAGAGAATCCCATTTAGGGTAATGGAGCACATCCATATTATTTTCCCTAACAAATAGGTCTCTCTGGACCATGGGGAAACCACCTTTCTCCCTCAGCATCAGCAGCACCCAGGCCAGCATCAGTCTATTAGAATATTGTAAACTTGCCTTACCTTCTCAGACAGTAGGCAAAAGTAACTGAAAGTTATAGATGAAAGGGATATTATGTGGTTGTGTGACTGTCACATAATGGAACACTCTCTCTGAGTAATTACATAAAGAGCAATTTTGTGGGTTTTACTGAATAACTCAATATAATTTAAACCTCCATAAAAGGATAGTGAAAATAAAAAATAACTCTTTTACTGGAAGACACATCCTCACATAAAGAACGCTAGAGGCACAATGTTTATGAATGTGTTTTAATTTTAACTTTTTCAGAAAACGTTGCAACATTCTAAAAGGAGAAGCTTTTGTTCAGACAGCCCAATTATTTATATCATAGCACACAATTTTTTAGTGTTGTGCACATATAATATGTAGCTGCATTCAGTATACAAGTGCTCTACATAACAGAATCGAAAGGAAAAGCCCTGTTACAAAAAATATTCCCAGCCACATAAGAGAAGGGGATAGGAAAAACTTCTTTGTGCATCAAGTCTGTCTCCTTGCTACTGTACCTACATCTACAACACCCATCTCCACTCATGCACTTACCAATTTAAAAAACAGTCAGATTTTCTCCCAGATACTCCTAATAGAGGGCTGCTGCAGAGCGACACCAAGACCTCCTTGATGCCATCTATAGAGCCAAAATACAGAAGTTACATGCAGTTACTACTTTTTTTTTTTTTTTGGGAAGGGGACCAATAGCATGAAAAGATTAAGCCATGTACCCCCATCTACCCAGAACCTCTGCAGCAGATCTGGAGTGTCGATCTTGTATCTCCTGCCTCCCAGCCCTCTGCTTAACCAAGTAGTAACAGAAGTTATTAAACATGCCACTGAAGATGAAAGCACTGAAAACACACCCTGAGATGCACTGTCCAAATTTAGGCACTGTTTGGTTCTCTGATTTATTTTAGTTCCTTTAGTTTTCTCTTTTAAAGGAAACATCAACATCACATCTTTCTCAAGGTGAGGAATTTGTAAGCAGTGCTCTATTGTTAACCTTGCTAGGGAAAAAACCCCAGCAAACAATGACAAGCATAATGCAGTTCAGTTCTCGCAAACACCATATACAATGGCAGTGAGCCAGTTTCTGATGTCATTTACACCGGGGCAAAGCCATAGCAACAGCAGTGCTGAAGCGCGAGAGCAGCGCCTGCCATACAGGAGCTGGGCAGCCAGGGCAGCCTCCCTGGGCAGGGGTTTGCAGCACGATGCAGACAGCCTTTCTTGGCAAGTGGGAAAGATCTAGATGCTACTTGGAATGAGCAGCAGTGTGTTTATGCATCACAAAAAGATCTTCCTGTCTCATTTAGGCATTTTGCTGTTAAGCTTTTCAAGCAAATTCTAAAAAACCCAGGCAATGGTTTGATTTAGGCTTTGATTCTGTATTAGAAGTTTCAGAAATGTGTTTCCACTCTTTCTTAGGAAAGCAGTCCATGAGACACCAGGGTACTTACACACTTGCTTCAGCCAGGTGTCAGCGAGACTTTGCCAGGTGCTCGGATGCAGAAGGACGTCAGGCTCAGGCCCCCAGCTCCCCAGCACAGCTGCTTGGCTAAAGTCTCTGTACTGAGGCATCAGGGTGCCCTGCAGACCGAGCATGTTTTGTCTTGGGTAGCGACTGGTGTCAGCTGGGAGATGTTCTGGGGAGTGCGGCAGCACTAAGTGCTGAGTCAGACCGAGGGGGAATGACTCACCCAGAAACGTCAATGAAAGATGATATTTCTTCTCTCCATGCTGCCCTTGTGCCTGTTTTTCATCCTTAAGAGCAGAGTTCCTTTGCACCTTTCTAGATAGTAGCTGAACAGTTTTTAACAATGCAGACTTTCAAAATGATGTTCTTTCTCGATGTTTCTCTCATAGCAGATGCTTTGTTCTGTGCTTGTGACACAAGACGCTGCGTGCTATTGCAGCAGCAGAAAGTACAGCAGGAACCACAAAAGAAGGCTAGATGTAAAACAGCACCAGGTCTGGGAGGGTAGGCTGGCTGCCGGGCAGCCTGACTCCCACTTTTGCACGGCAAAATCCCCCTCTGTGCCTCCCCAAACCACTCAGTGACTTGCTGTTTGGCCCAGGTCTGAGGTGGGAAGAGAGGGCAGGTCATTAAGAATATGCAACGTGTGAACATATCTAATAGAACAAGTTGTTCTTTTTCATACTTCATGCTTTCAAGAAATCAAGCTTGTGTATCGTTGCAACAGAAGAAAGCACAAACATTCTCAAGAGACACAGATACCATCGTTAACTTGCCGTTCCCTGCCTCCTCGTCGAGCCCTGTAGCCTCTCAGTAGTCATTAAATGATAGGCTTACCTTTCAGGCTCTTTAATCCTGAGACCTTGCACTTTCTTCCCTTTGTTTTAAAAGATGGAACTCACATTCATTTGGGTCTATCCTCTCAATTCAAATCATCTTCCAGGCTTGTGAAGGTGGTAACTTCTTTCCAAATAGCCTCATTACATTGATACGTAGAGTTTGTTCACGTGTGTTTCCATCTACACAAATAAGGGATACCATCTGCACATACAGTAAGAGTAGGAGAGCTACATAAGAAACAGAAAACCCAGGAACTGAAGAGGATATCTGTGTCACAAACAGGTCTGTAAATCATGGCCTGAGTCCTAAGCCTACCAAAATAGCTGAAACACCTCATAGGCCCACACTAAGGTATCTGTCTAGCATTGCTTCATGACCCATTTTACTTGACAGGTCTGCAGAAAAATCTTTAATTTTCAACAATCAAGCTGAAGTCAGAGACTGAAGAGCATGCGGCTACACAAAAGTTGACTCTAATTCAGGACCTAACAACATTTAGGTTCAAGACACGAAATGTCATGGCTTGAGATGATCCCAAGAACTGGAAGCACATCCTACCTTCCTGATGATACTGGGATGTTATTTTGCACCTGATTTTAGAGGTGGTGGAAAGAACACTAAATTTGCTTGTATAATTTCACCCAGGACAGAAGAAAGAGCAAAACCCAGTCTCTCCATTCAAGTTGTGAATGCACTCATGCTCTATAGCACAATAAGAGACCTCTAATCTTTCCATCACAGCAAATGACTGGTCCTCTTGGTCCCTATGCTGACACTGATCCTGGCCAGTCATGGGAGGGAGGAGAGAGGGTGTCATGCTTCTTACATCCTCTTTTCTTTAGTCAGCTCTCCTTAATTTAGATAGATTTGCAAGTGTGCGCTCACTGTGTGGGTCACACCTACCCACCAACATCGTTGGGATCCAAAGAGATGTTAGTGAGTTTGTGTGGATTACAGCATTTTTCTTAGAGAAGACACAAATAGTTGACATTTTAATGGTATTAATTAGCACCCATAAAACCTCTTCGTTCTAAGAATAGTCACAAGCAGCAGCAATATGGAGTGGGAGCTTATAAAATTTTGTCAGTTTTGTCATATCTTTGAAGAAAAACCTGCCAACTGGCCTCAATTCATCATTCAAGGGTATAGTAAATGCTGGAAAGTAGATTTTCAGAACAGTTTTACTCCAGTCTCCTTAGAAATCTAAACAATTTTCTGTTGCTTTCTCTTTGAAAAGCAAAGCTGAAGTATGTCATGAGAGGTAAAAATTCTCTGGTTAATTAATGAATTAGCTAATTGCACTTGGCTGCCATATCTCAGCATTTAAGTACAAAGAAGCAGCATTCGGTTATAAATAGAGCCAGCCAGGGTATGGCATGTGTACATTTGCATAAAGGATCTAAGAAGCTGATGAGAAGTAACTGGCACTGGAATTTGCACAAGTTCATTAAAAGCAAAATTTTCTGCAGATATGGGGTAAATTTTGCGGAAAAACCAAACACATGGACTTGTTTTAATTTTAGGGCTGTAGCCGCAAAGAGAATATTTTGCAACCTAGAGTCAAAATTGAAATCCAAACTTACTTCGCTCCAAAGCAGTGTCCTTTTGCTGCCGCCGTTTGGTTGCATGCTGAGGGGCTGCCCGTTATCCATTGGGCAAATTAATTATTGTACAGACTAGCGAAGAACAGTTGCTGGACAGCCCTGCCGTGCAGCCCTTGCTCCAGCATGAGGCAAGGCTCTAGAGACAGTTGCCTGCCCAGCGTCCCACCATCGATGGCTATCAGTCTGTGGTCCTTTGCTTCATTGATGCATTACACAGAGCCTGCATAGGTCAATCAAGCCTGCTAGTTTTTCTAGGTAGCCTAAAGCTTAGGTACTCCATGTTCAGTATTGCGAGGTACACAGTCCCTTAGGTCCATAATCTTAATCACCGTTCTAATATTGTGCTGTTGATGTGGGATTTAGGTTTCTTTATCACTTTGCTCTTATCTCTGCTGTTTGGAGTAGGTAAATGTTTTTGGATTGATCCAAGTCACTGTTCTTTTTCTTCACAGCCTAACACCAGTCTTTATTCTGTGCATCTCTCTCAAGAGAGGATTAGGTGGTAGATTTGCCTGGCTTTTGCATAACAGTTAGGTAAACATACAGAATATAAAAGATCCATTCATCTGAAATGGCTTACTTCTCCCTTCTTCTCATTACAACATGCATTTTCCTCAGAACACCGTATTTCTAACTTACAGGTCAACCCTTGGTCCAGGCCTATGCTGAAAATAAGGTATGGCATAAGTGAACATGAGCTTCTTGGGGCCTACACAGCTGTTCTTTCTCCCAGCTGTAGATGTACACAGCCATATAATAAACAAAGCATAGGTGCACACTGCTTGCCATTTGCATGCCTAAGTGAAGCAACATAGATCACCTTGGAAAAAAACCACCACACAACAAAATGGCAAAGAAATTAATTAATAAATCAGTTTCACTATGGTGGCACTGAATTCATATCAAGAGAAGGAAGGTTTTGGGAAACAATTTGTTTTGACAGCTAGGAAACAGTCTTTGATCCCACTGGGAAGCCTAAAAGATCAGCTGCAAATTGCACTTAAAGATGTTGTAATGAAGATGAGCTATTACACAGCAAGGTGCGAGGATATGATGGTAAAGCAGTAGACTGTGTTTTTAACAGTGTGAAAAGGACACTTGTGGGAAGGGCTTACGAGGACAATTTCAGAAGATTAGAATATGCAATTCAAGGCACTGGGAAAAAAAGCAATAAGGAAATAACAGTAGTTATTTTAAAAGATCATAAATGCAGTAAAGAGTTAAAGTGCTTCATAGACACTACTTTAAAAAAGGGCTTATAAAGCTGCTTTGATTGCTGGAGTGGAAAAGATCACATTATTATCTCATCTCCAACTGAAGCTTAGACACTGTTTCATAGGAAAGGAAGTGCTCAACCTATTCTGAGATATAAAACATCTCACCAAATAACCCAAAGTGGGACCATTTCAAGATATCATAAATTCTTGCAAAGATTTCCCAAGATGAAGAACTTGCTCAGTGAGAGGATAGGCACCATGAATTTCCCTTCCTCTGGGACACAGGGCAGTCCCACAAAAGGCTTTGACAGTGTTCCCTAGGATAGGGCTCGTAGAAATTATATTGAGTCTTGAACACAGCCCTTTCATGGAGGGCTGATAACACACTGCGTGCTTACCACAATATCCTACTGCGGATAGCAAAATCACAGTCCTACACTGGAACAAACCCAGCCAAGAAATTAGGAATTTCATTGCTACTGGTAGATGTACATTATTATTAACCTTACTCTGAAAATACCTGATCATCTATCATATCTTAAATAATCCTGCAGTTTGAAAGAAGTCCAAACATAGTTGAGGCAGTTAATTACCCACATGAAGTGAAGGAGCACAGTGTTCCTATGTAGTTTCCCCGTGGTTCTGAGGTGCTCAATAATGAGCTGGAATGGGAACTCATTGTTGGCTTTCTAAAAAAATCCCAACACTTCAGCTGAGAGCGAAGAGAGTCTGAGAGGAAAAAAGAAACACACAGCCAAGCAATAAAAGAGTACACTGCTGAAATTCAAATAGCTCACATGGTTTTTGACTCTGCTTGAAGATCGTCATGTTTAAATGCACAGCTCATCAAGCACAATTGTCTCATTCTGTTTGGAGCACCATGTTTTCCTCCTTGTGGCAATGCGTGGTCCTTCCACTGCAGATCCCTGCATTGCAAGACAGGCCTTTGTTCCCTTGTTTCATCTTGAGAAACAAAATAAAAAAAAACTTGTTTCCTTTAGGGAGCTGCTTTGTCACATAGATTTAGAGGCAAACCAAAATGCAGACTCACTCTAATTTATTTTCAAAAACTAGCAATAACCATTCCTGCAAATATATAGGGGAGAAATAGACTGCATCTTTTTGATACATGGGAATATAAGGAAAGGTGGGCTCAAACTAGCATGTCCTTGGCCAGCTCCCGATGTGAATACAACCAGATTTCATACAAGTTTGTAAGTGAGATTCCTGGCTAAGCTCACTAGAATTGCAAAGGCAAGGCATGAAGGTTCAGGGGAGAGGCAAACTTTTTAAAATTCTTTAGACAGAAAAAATATCAAAGGTAACAACTTATTAAGCAGGGCAAAGATTTCATCCAACAAAGAGGAACTCTATATGACACACACTCCCACTTTGCCTACCACACAGATGTTCTCCCTATCTCCCTAAGTAAATGAGAAATCAAACCAGCAGATAACCTCCGCTCTGACATGCCAAATCCCTATCAACGTGAGAGAGTTAAATTCCCCACCACCACAGTTTCAGTCAACAGAATTAGAGCTCTTAATAAGAGGAAACGGAACATAAGTTGTAGCTGGCTTTTAGGCTTTCCACAGATCCAAAAGCACGGATCTCTTACATTCATCACAATAGGAATGGTATGGCTTTTTCTTTCAGAAAGATGGGGGGGGGGGTTTGCACTGTTACAACATAACAACATTGATACTTGCCCAGGTCTTAAGCTTCAAGGCAAGTTATCTTCAGAGATACAAGCTATTAGTCCAAGATAGATAGTGATTTAGAATTTAAAATCACATTTTTTTCTCTCTCTGTCATTCCCTTTCCTTCCAGTACAGTAGTTGTCCGCAGAAGTACATGTCCCAAAGGGTCAGACTAATATTAGGCCAACACCTTAACTGGCCAACATTACTTAATTTCAAAGCATGCACGTACTCTAGACCAGCTGGGAAACCAGTCCAATAGTGTGCCTTTATCCAACTTTGACTGATTAAAGTGCAGTATGACCTTAAAGATATATACTCCTTCCTATTACTAGAAATCTTGTGGCTCCGTAGGAAAGAGAGTAAACATTGCAGGTTATTAAATTTCTACCTCAAGGTACAACTGTGAAGGATGGGTACTTAGCAACCAGAAACAGGGAGCACAAGATGTTCCATCCTAATGGCACATTTTGCAAGGAAATATAAAAGCTCACATCAACCTGCAACATCTAGGCCAACGCAACTGTTCTCCACAAACAGCTCCAAACTTGTAATCGATAGGAAATGACCACATTTAAAAGCCTAACGTGTCTAACAAATATAACTCAGGCCCCCAAATTCCTTGACATTTGTCTCCTTACCATCACCATCTTTTCCAATTGGATTTAAATGAGTAATCTCAGTTTTAAAAGGTTGGTTCGATATTTATGTTGGTTATTAAGGTCAAGGAGTCAAGAGATGAGAACGCTAATTTCTGC
Organism: Aramus guarauna; assembly: GCA_013400195.1. Taxonomy (NCBI): domain Eukaryota; kingdom Metazoa; phylum Chordata; class Aves; order Gruiformes; family Aramidae; genus Aramus; species Aramus guarauna. The sequence goes on along the minus strand of VXBL01005313.1, from coordinate 272,745 downwards.
AAGCAGATTGCCTGACATTTGAACAAGATTGAAAATTCCATCAATATGGCACACTTTTCTTAGCAAAAAGTTCATGTAATTTCTCAGGCGTTAATCAGCAGAAGTCATTCCTAAATGACGAAGAAATGACAACAACTTGGATCCTCTACACCATGTCATCCAGCCTCACTGGAGCGTTCATGCAAATGGGAGTTACGGATTATACAGAAGATGACAAATCCAGCAGCATGTCCTCCTGTAGAGACCTCAGACCTGACTGAGGAAACTGGATGGGAATCTCCTTAATGGAGGGGATGAATTCAGGGATGCAGCTATATGACCAGTCACAAGAAGCCACCATATAGACATAGGAGAAGGAGCAAATGGGCTGGGGACCAGGGGAACCTGCTGCAACAAGCTGTATCCATGTTTTCACTAAGGCAATATGAGGTATGAAAAAGGAAGCACTATTCTGGTCCCTGGACACTGGGTCACCACACATCTAGTGAGCGTAACCATGTGTCAGAGGCAGTGTGCTCTAAGACCAACCCAAGTTTCTGCCTATTGCCAGAACAGGGCACACACCGTGGTCTAGGCATCAGGATGTGCGAGGATTTGCTGAACCTCAGTGCTCCTTAGTTGCAGCTTTTTTGAGCTTTGCTCAGCTCTCAGAATATCCACCCTCTCTTCCCTCACTGTCAGTGGGTGCGAACCCTGCCTTTTTTCTCCTGTTTCAGAGCCTTCAGTCGCATCAAAATAAAACACACTGAGAATCTTTTTGGCTTAGCAGGAGATGGGGAAATACATCCCTAAGTGTGTATCATTCAAATGGTTATTTAATGAGTCTACTGACTTGTGTGGAGGCTGCAGCCAGAGGAAATAAAGGCTTTTAAGGCATCTTCCTGATTGTTCAATAGACACATAGCACCATGATGGTTCCTTCTTTAGAGAACAACGTCTGAGTAACATCATCGTGCTGGGAATCACATGCAAGCCAGCAAGCCCTTCTGCTGCACTGCAGAAAAGAAGCAAGCAGGGAATGCCAGGGAGGGGAAAAGATCAGACATGTAGATAAGAATAATCTCAGGGTGAAGCTGATTAGTCCTTTCAGAGACTTAAGTTTTAAAAAGAAAGCCTTCGAAATTGCTCCAGAGTTTCATGTATACATGAAAACTTGAAGATTTGAAGCACTCTTTTGCTTAAATAACGTTTTTCCTTTCCAAGAACCCCCAAGAAATGTATCTAATGTTGAAAAAGCATTCAGCTAACCTGCACCACCAGCACATAAAAAAGAGGAAGGAAAAAAAAATCCCCACAAAAAAACCTCCAACAACCCCCTCCTCAGTTTTAAACTGCTGATTAATTACCAGAAATTATTCCCTTCAGTATACCAGCTGCACAGTCTCTCTCTGCTATTCAGAAAGTTTGTGACTTTTTTTTTTCCTTAAGGTGTGGTTAAATTTTTGGCTATAATTTACTGAAAATATGTTAGCCAAGAGGTCTGCACTGCTGCTGTGTCCTGCTTCCGATGTCACATAGCCCTGAGGACAATCTATCATCTCGTTGGGGCAGCTCAGAAAGACCTGCTAGCTTGGGAAAAAAATATCTCTATTGTCCATCAATTACTGGCTAGTTTTGATGGTAAGAGCTTTCTTCTCATGTGCTCTCCAGATAGTTGTTTTGCAATGGGTTACTGAAGACAAATAAAGACTGGGGCCCTTTTGAGTTTTGTCCTTCCTCTGGACCTCCATATGAGTTTGAAAGGAATGGAAGTAGCATTGCATACACCCCCCCTACATCTATACCTATATTGTCAAATTGTATGGAAAGGAAGGTTACATGCATATGTTGAGTCAATGCTCAATTATTGTCCATGTTTGAGGTTTCAGTATTTTCTAGGACTTTTTTTTTTCCCCTAAGAGCAAAATTTGGTTAAATTCTAAGCAAAATACAATAAACAGAATAATCACAAATTAAGCCTGAATATGGTTGCCTCGAGTTACCCATTAAATCTACCAATGTCTTCAGAAAACTTCAGGAAAAAAAACCCAAACTTAAGAAAGTGCAGAAGAAGTTTTAAGTTGAATTACAAAACCATCAGCTGTTTTCTAATAATTGAATTAAAAATATCTATATTGTTTCATTTCCATACATCCTTGTCTTATTCATGGGATTTATGAGCTCCCTCTCATGGCCACGATAACAATTATGGGCTGTTTTTTTCCAGCCCAGCTCTTGCTGTAGATTAATGGATGACATCAAAGGGCAGTTTGTCGTTCTCGGAAGCAGGAATTGATTTTAATCTCCTCGGTAGCAAAATGAGTCACCCGAGCTCCTGCTGAATCACCTGTCACAACTAGTGGTAGATGTTTCTTTGCTGCCTCAGGGTGTATGGAGATGGGCAGGATTCATACATAGTGACTGAAGGAGGAGGGCAAGGGAGGTGCTCCAGTTGGTGGGCTCCTACATCTCCAGATGAGTATGGCAAGTGCTGCTTTGGGTGCTAATGGTTGTGCTGCTTCTCAGGACAACCTAAGAGCAGGAAGCCCTCCAAAAAACGTGAGCTGCCCTTACAACACATGATTTCAAGGCTGCTGCAGTGAAGATGTGCAGCACACCACCAGCCAAGGGTGGAGATGACAAAGGACAACCGCTGTGCTGCTGACCCGAGCAGGCATGTGCACTTGGGGTGGCTGGCAGGGAGACCACCAGCCTGATTTCTACAGGCCAATTCATGAGTAGAAAAAGAAATATCCAGCTACAACATCCTTCTGTAGAACGGGCTACAGAGACGTAATGGGCCAAGAAATTTCAGAGTTTGGAGGCTGAGCTGAAAACTACTTTTTAAAAAATAAAAGGTCATACAGTGCAAGTGTATCATATGAGTTCTGGCAATGGCTGCTTTTTAAACTAACAGAACACTATTTACAAACTTATGGTATCAATTTGCAGACGGTCATTAAAGGCATGACTGAGATTTCTGATCTATTTTTAACACAAGTAGAATGGAAAGACAAAAAGAAGTGCTGTTTCTTTCATCCTAGATTCATTTTCCCCTCAAACCAAACACATTGTCTCAGAAGACTAATTGTTCTCTTACCATCAAAAGCTGGACTGCAGGTTTAGTAACTTAACCCTGACAGATTTGAGGGGGTGCACATAGAATCACAGAATGGTTTGGGTTGGAAGGGACCTCAAAGCCCATCTAGTTCCAACCCCCAGCCATGGGCAGGGACACCCTCCACTAGACCAGGTTGCCCAAAGCCCCATCCAGCCTGGCCTTCAACACTTCCACCAGAAATGGGGCATCCACAGCTTCTCTGGGCAACCTGTGCCAGTGCCTCACCACCATCTAAACCTACCCTTGACAATAAATGAGTTATATCCATTCAAATCCTGCAAAACTGTAAATTTCAGAACCTTCTTACTGAAATGTATTGCAGGCACTGTGCCACAGGAATAAACATATATTCCTGCAGGCATTACATTAATAGATCCCCTAGTACGACCTTTCAACACAGGAAGTTTCCTGAAAAAAAATCACTTATTAAAAAGAATTAATTAAAATTAATGAATAGCATTTATTTTTCTTGCAAATCAATACCACGTAATAACAAGACTATCACTATCTGGTGAAGTTCTGGAGCATATGTTCCAGAAAAAAACCACATTTCATTTGTGCAAAAACATGCAAATTTAATTTCAGCTCATTTGTATATGCTCAATTACCACAGTGCCATAGGCAAATAAGATGCTAAAATGCACACATGGCTAAAAGTCTTGCTAGTCTTTTTGCACTAGCAGTTATCTGATCGTAACGCAGAATTGCTTTTTCTAAATTTGTTGATCTGATCACACAAATAGTAATTGTAAAGATTAGACCTCAGGCTTCTTAATTTAAAAAATGGTACCCCAAACTCTGCCTCCCCATCCTGTCTGCCCCCCGCTCCATCTGAGCTCCTGCACTGAGGCAGCCAGGGGAGCACAGCATCACCACGGGCACCAAGGTACCTCTTGTAAAAAGTTTTCCACAGCTGCGTTATTCCTGTCTGGGGAATATCTGTGGATGCAAACAGAAATTGAAGGCTTCTCCCTTCACTCCCCCGCCTTCCCCTTCCTTTATATTAATGGTTGAGAGGGAAAAAAGTTTTGAGAGATCACTCCCACTACCAGATCCTAACACAGGCAATTCTGTTAATAGGTTAACTTTGAGCTAAAAACTCACACAGCAGAGAAGGGTTTAACTTCAAGAGAATTTTAAGGGAAAAGCAGATCCAAAATGACATCTCAAAAGTACTCATTTCACCAGACTGTTTGTCTAACTCTATCTGTGCTGGGAACACAGTCTGCAGAACAGGCTTGGAGCAATGCGATCGCAATGATAGCTAGCACTGAGCAGTGAATTATGAAGTGCAGATGCAGAAGTTTGGCTAAGGCATTCAAATGCTAGAAGGCTACAGATGGAATCTGGTTTTGGAATTACCAGTGTGGCAAGCCCTTTGAAATCTAACCGTTTTTGCACATTTTAACACTTCTTATGTAGGCTTAAGTATTTTTTCTTTTCACATTCTCTCTCAGGCAGAAAGAAATTAGGCAGACTAATAATGCACACATTTTAGAGATAATGCACACATTTTAGAGATAATGCCTTTGGGGAAACAATAATACCCTATCGCTAATTTACTGAGGGAGGTAAGCGATATTCATATCCTTTACTAGCTATCATGATATTTAAGGATGCTGCAAAAACCTAATTACATTATATGCTGTGAAGCAGATATAAGACTAAAACCTGTTTAATAGTTAACCCTGTTGCTATAACAACCACATTTCAAGGACATGGATATACAAAACACATGCAACAACATCTGCATTAACAAAATGTCTCACTGTAATTGCACTTTACCTGGCAAAAGAACCAATTAAATTTGAAACTTCTTTGTTAAAAAACAAACAAAAAACCCAAGATCTTTTGTTACTGTCAACAGAATTCCATCTTTAAACACCAACAGCCTCTCCACAGGAGATTTGCTATTTAATTCATCTGGTTTTGGATTCTTCCCCAAATGTTTCCCCTCCAAGGAAGAGAAGTCAACCTCAGTGTTCCTACCTCAGTCAAGCAGACATTTAAACATCTGGTTGTTTCCACTTAAGTGGGTGGGAATATTGCTTTGGCTGTGTATTGCTCCACGCTCAAAGATATGACTTCTTCCAGCCTTTGCCCACAAAATTAAGAAATGAGAATGAAGAGTAGAAACAAATGCTTCAGTATAATGTAACATAACGGGCCAGCAAGGAATCAGCAGTTTGTTTGTTACACAACTTTTGCCTTATTAGACCATTATTTAGCAGCCCAGGATAGAAAAAGGCTACAGAATAACAAATTTATTTTTTTTTTAAAAAGGAAGAAAAACTAGAGTCAGATGTGTTCAGTGATAGTCAAGAGTGGTTTGTGATGCTCTGAATAAATATTGTCAGTTTTTACAGACTAGGGAAGTTCCTCTCTATTTGAATGCAATAACACACAAAGGACTGTTACACACAAAACATAGTAATAGCCACTGATTAGGGTGCTAAGATTGTTACTTCAAAATAAAGAGTAAAGAGACTACAAACTTTTGCATAACACTTCAGGCCATTTACATACCCTAAATGGTGACATTTAAAAGGAGCATAGCTCAGCATCACACAGAGGTTATTGCCACAGTATCAGGAGATTTTAGTTCATCCATAAAACAGCTAGAGAGACCAAAAGTGATTTGGATCTAATTTAGGAAATAATTATTTTCAGCATAAAGAGTATTCATAAAGAAAGTTTGAAGTACATAATGTTGCATAGAGGGTTGATAATCATATTACTGTTTACAAAGGGATGAACATAGCTTCCGCCTAGCTAAATCTGTGCTTCGCATTGCTAGTCATGAAACACCGCAGTGGGGAGACAAGAGAAAGCAGCAGTACTTGTACACCTCGGATGGCTGGACAAATGGCTGGACATTTCTGGACCCTATTTCCCTGATCAGAGCATCTCAAACAATGTAACTCCAACAATAAACACAAATTACTTTGCTCCATTTCCTCCTCCTCTTTTTCTATTTCTTGGATTTACATATTTACACATTCTAGGAAGACAGCTTCAGAAACAAGATTAAATTCAGCAGAACTTTCACAAAGCTTTCCAGAACTGTGACTTTGGTAATAATAAGTAGAAAATACAGGTTTCTTCACAACTGTCTTTTAGCTTCCTCTTGAAAACAGCAGCCATGGCTTTGAATTAACGTTATTGTTTTCACTTGACTGCACACCTTTTAAAGAAGCAACAAGAGCCCTGGAAGCAGAAGTCAGTAACGGCGTTACATTGTTCAAGGTTTCTGGTTTCAACCCAGATTGCATACCAGGAAGGCAGTCTGCCAAAGTCAGACCACAGAAAGAGGTTTAGCAGTAAAAATCACACTTTTTTCTTCTTAAATGTAAACACAAGCTCTGACATCTATTAGAGCTGTTTACAGCAGAAGGCAACAAGAAGATTATGCCATTGATGATGGGAAAATGTAAGTTGCAGGCCTCCTGCTTAAACAAAACTAGCCCTGTGCCTCAGATGTGCGTTTTGTCTAGATGAATTCACAATCACCCTCTTGCATCTGTTTTTAAATTCAGTGCTTTCAAGCACTTTTAGCAATCTCAACTTTAGACATACTCGACTCTTCCAATTCAGAGGTCTAACGGGAGGAGCATGGAAGGTTAAATGTATCATAAAATGTGTTACAGTGGCTGTTAAAGCCAAAGGCTGAAATCCAACCAGCTAATGCAAAAGGGAGTCTTACCTTCGTTTCCACCCACTGAGCTGATGTATTAAATCGGAAGGTGAAAGTAGAAGATGCTGCTGTGATGCTAACCACCATAAACAAAAGTCCCAAACTAGCAGCTCTTCATTCAAAAAGTGTTGAGATGCAAGATCAGAAAAGCTAAATGTACGTAATTTATTTGCAAATGAGACTCAATATAAGTAACGCTTGTGCATAATGTCTGATTCCTACCACCTAGAGATCACGAGCACCTAATCTAAACACGGAAAGCAAGTTACAAAATAGCTTCTAATCACAGGGAAAGGCAGACCAGAAGAGAGGAAACTGTCTCATCACTTCATTGACATTAACTGGTGTCACACTCATATCTCAGATGTAGCCATCACCTTCCACACCTCACTCTTCTTAAGAAGGCAGGTGTGTGCGAAGAGGTACTTTTTACTTAAGCCAAGTGATAGAACTGAAAAAGGACAAGTTATAAGGCATATCAGCTCTAGTTCAGCTACTCTGTAGCCTTAAGCATCTGGAGGCCCGTGAAGAGCTACCTTCTCTTCAAAAGGGCAATGGTGCCGGCACTGCAGTTTCTCTACGAGAGGAACCTTGGCAGGGCTGAGGCATGCACCAGAGTGCAGACAGCAGCCCTGAAGCCCTGCTAGACCCTGCACAAGCACTTGCAGGCTCCCAGATGGAGGGCAAGCTGTGAAGCTTCCTCAGGGCTATTGTGACATGTGCTAGACGCATCATTCCATTTTCTTCCATTTCAGAGAGCTGTATTGTTTCCCTGACATTCATTTCCCTATTGATAATCTCCTTTAGCCCCCAGCACAATTTTCAAATTACAGGCAATGATAAGAACAATGTGCACAAAGCAACTGATATTAAATGTTGTCATCTGTCTCCACTAAAACCTTCCAGTTATTCAACATAATAACTGGCAAGAAGACAGATGACATCCTTTATATATTTCATCAAATTTGATCCATTATCAATTATTTAAGCCCACTTTTGGTTAGAGATGTGAGACAGACAGCCCATTTTTCACAGTTTCCAAACTGAAGCTTTCAGGACTGGATTCAATTACAGCTAAATCATGAGATAAATTTGGGATGAACGTTGCCACCCTCTGACAGTCTTCACAGACTCTAGTGAGGCTGAATGTCTGCTTGTACAGCATAAGAACAGGACTAACTTCCAGCTTCAGCCCAGCAACACCATGATGAGGGCTGCCTTGGGGCCACCACTGTGTGGAAGAGCTGTCACTTCCACACAGGATCACAAATGATCCTTTCGGTTCACCAGTACTATGAGCAACACCAGTAAGCCCTACCTGCCACATAAAAAGGGAAAATGCTCCACACAGAGCTGTTTCACAGAAGCATTTGAGATAGTCAGAAATCTTTCCTATCCCAATAAAAGCATCAATGCCTTGACCAGAAGAGGAGTAGACACCTAAAGTATGCAACCCAAATTGTCAAATTCGTGTTTCTAATGCAATGGTTGGTGAGGGCTTAGCTCAGGCATGTCCTGCTCCCAGTGTCCCCCCTGAAGATGGCTTCCTGAGTAGCCTTGATCAAGGTGCTCCTGAAGGTAGAGGACTGTTCATCATGGATATGAAATGGCCAAAGCGTATCATGGGATATCATGAAAGCAAGCTCATGAAGGGCAAGGAGAACATGATGATGTGAATTATAGCCTTTATAGTAGGTTGCCCCAGAGCACACAGCTGCAACATTTCATATGGAAAACAAATCCTTTCTGGGGAAAAGCCCCCATAAACCAGAAACGGATTATATGCAAAATGTTCACTTGTGTAGGATAATACCTGGATGCAAAGTAGTAAGTAATCTGCTGAGAGAGCAGCAGTGCTGTACCATCAGCAGGTTAGCCACACAGGCCATGCTGACCGGGAGAGGTCCCCCAGTCTCAGCAGAGCCGCTCTTGCTTCACCCACCTGAAGGTCTGGCCCTCCCCTCGCTGCAGCCACTAGAGGTCAACACAGCCACACGCTTCAGAGCGCCCCAGCTCAGCTTGCGCAGGAGCACTCCGCTGTGGCAGGTCCCACGCCTGATGTTTGTGGACGTGGGTTTCCAGGTTGGGTTTGGGTCTCTGCTGGCCTCCGGGAGCTGTGAAGCTCCACACAGAAAGCTGTAGGCACTACCGTGTGACTGTGCAGCTCCAGGCTGAACCTGCACTGCAACCATCCTGGATCAGCCTCTGGTAAACAAGAGGATGCACAGCGGTGCGGAGAGCAAGCAGGAAAACAGTGTGTGATGCTTGTTGGCAGGTGAGAAGTAATGACGCTCTTCAGTGTGCAAGCAGATCATTGGCCACAGCTCCGAAGAGCATCGTTACTCCTCACCTGGAAACCCATACCTCTTTTTATACAGAACAGTGCCAAATACACTTCTTGTATAGTCAGATTCACCACAATTTCCAGAGACAATGACCAGTACGTATTTCATTTCAGGCAGGTACATTTTTTTATCTGCCCTAGGAGCTTGTATAACTACCCAGCATTTTGGATTCTGGGAAATCAGTGGGTAGAAAAGTCATATACATTCAGTGGAAAACAGCTCTCCAGTCATTCAACAACCTCCAAGAAACATAATTTTTTCTAGAAAACCTAACACAACTGAGCATTGTTATGGAATTATTTGTCTTTCATTTCCCCAATTTTACTGCTGCAACTTGATAATTTCTTCCCTAACTGCATGTTGCTTTTCATAGTGTGTCACTGAAGTTCCTAATTTCACCAGTCTGTTTCCCAACACAGAAACATACGGTAACATCTTCCTAACTTTCTATCCAACACCAATCAATACTGAGTTCCCCCATCCCAGTTAATTTTGTCACCTTCTTGTACAGCCTTAAGCAATGTTCAGCCTCATTTCAACGTCCTCCATTTACCACCTCTGTGAAAGGAATATCCTCAATCTATCGCTCTATCAGGGGAGGGAACCAAATATTTGATACGTTTAGCAAAAGACAAACATTACAATGTTTGCCTACACCTTTATATTCTATCCATCTCCAGAAAAGAAAAATTCTTTTGTTTTTCCTCAATAAAGAGGGATTTAAAGTTCAGGTAACTGCAGATTCAAGCTATTGCTGCCTTCTGAAAATCTCTATGCTAAAGGAAAATATTATTGTAAGCCTTGTTATGTTTTCTCCTTACTGACACGCCAGCATTATACATGAACTGCTATCCGAATTGTGACTTATTGTACAATGCAAACTGGAACCTATGGTGATACTAATAGCTTTTCAAGTTATTTTTATAACAGTAATCCCATTTTCCTAGAGTAAGTACAGGTATTTATTAAATACTGCGAACTGCTTTATAGCTTTAGTAACTTGCAATCTCACAATGCTTCCAGAAATCAGAATCCATTTCCAAGTCTGGAAATGTAGGACAGTTATTTATTAGAAATTTCATTAAAAGCCTTGATNTGAGAGAGCAGCAGTGCTGTACCATCAGCAGGTTAGCCACACAGGCCATGCTGACCGGGAGAGGTCCCCCAGTCTCAGCAGAGCCGCTCTTGCTTCACCCACCTGAAGGTCTGGCCCTCCCCTCGCTGCAGCCACTAGAGGTCAACACAGCCACACGCTTCAGAGCGCCCCAGCTCAGCTTGCGCAGGAGCACTCCGCTGTGGCAGGTCCCACGCCTGATGTTTGTGGACGTGGGTTTCCAGGTTGGGTTTGGGTCTCTGCCGGCCTCCGGGAGCTGTGAAGCTCCACACAGAAAGCTGTAGGCACTACCGTGTGACTGTGCAGCTCCAGGCTGAACCTGCACTGCAACCATCCTGGATCAGCCTCTGGTAAACAAGAGGATGCACAGCGGTGCGGAGAGCAAGCAGGAAAACAGTGTGTGATGCTTGTTGGCAGGTGAGAAGTAATGACGCTCTTCAGTGTGCAAGCAGATCATTGGCCACAGCTCCGAAGAGCATCGTTACTCCTCACCTGGAAACCCATACCTCTTTTTATACAGAACAGTGCCAAATACACTTCTTGTATAGTCAGATTCACCACAATTTCCAGAGACAATGACCAGTACGTATTTCATTTCAGGCAGGTACATTTTTTTATCTGCCCTAGGAGCTTGTATAACTACCCAGCATTTTGGATTCTGGGAAATCAGTGGGTAGAAAAGTCATATACATTCAGTGGAAAACAGCTCTCCAGTCATTCAACAACCTCCAAGAAACATAATTTTTTCTAGAAAACCTAACACAACTGAGCATTGTTATGGAATTATTTGTCTTTCATTTCCCCAATTTTACTGCTGCAACTTGATAATTTCTTCCCTAACTGCATGTTGCTTTTCATAGTGTGTCACTGAAGTTCCTAATTTCACCAGTCTGTTTCCCAACACAGAAACATACGGTAACATCTTCCTAACTTTCTATCCAACACCAATCAATACTGAGTTCCCCCATCCCAGTTAATTTTGTCACCTTCTTGTACAGCCTTAAGCAATGTTCAGCCTCATTTCAACGTCCTCCATTTACCACCTCTGTGAAAGGAATATCCTCAATCTATCGCTCTATCAGGGGAGGGAACCAAATATTTGATACGTTTAGCAAAAGACAAACATTACAATGTTTGCCTACACCTTTATATTCTATCCATCTCCAGAAAAGAAAAATTCTTTTGTTTTTCCTCAATAAAGAGGGATTTAAAGTTCAGGTAACTGCAGATTCAAGCTATTGCTGCCTTCTGAAAATCTCTATGCTAAAGGAAAATATTATTGTAAGCCTTGTTATGTTTTCTCCTTACTGACACGCCAGCATTATACATGAACTGCTATCCGAATTGTGACTTATTGTACAATGCAAACTGGAACCTATGGTGATACTAATAGCTTTTCAAGTTATTTTTATAACAGTAATCCCATTTTCCTAGAGTAAGTACAGGTATTTATTAAATACTGCGAACTGCTTTATAGCTTTAGTAACTTGCAATCTCACAATGCTTCCAGAAATCCATCAGAATCCATTTCCAAGTCTGGAAATGTAGGACAGTTATTTATTAGAAATTTCATTAAAAGCCTTGATATTCTGTACCTATTTGAAAGAGATTACAAATTTTACATTATTCTATTGATTGGTAAAATATATACTTACCTTTTGACTTTTCTTTGTCTTTTACTATTCTGTTTATTCTTGTTGAAGGAAAAAACTAGCAATACGAATCTTAAGAGACCACAGCAGAAGTACACACCGGTTTCTAGAAAATAACAGACAGCTGAAGGCTTGCTCCTGAAATGGGTATCAGCTTAGCAAGCCTTTTATTCAGACTCTTCCTGGACACTAAAGGCTGACCCAGCAGACACCCCCACAACGCGCTTTTGAGGAGTGATTGCTGCCCGCCCTGCCTGCGGAAGCTTGCCTGCTGTGCGGGAAGAAAGGCAAGGCTCACGGGGCAGCAAGATGGTAGGCCCCTCAAGAGGAGGGAAGGAGCATTGAGCTCCCTGGTCCATTGCTGCTCTCCTTCCTCAGCACTTTCTAGAAAGCAGGATCTAGAAAGGAATCCCGGGCTGCAAACTGGCGGTGGGGGCTATTCCTCAGCAGTATGTCCCTATCCACTCAGCACCCTCCTGCTGTGCTGCCCAGTCCTGTGCTGGGCACACCAGTGGCTTCCTGGTGTGAAGCACCACATCATCCAGTGCCCCTTTGAAAGAATGCTTTCCTACAGCTTCTCCCTGCTGAGACAGTTCCCACTTGTAGCGCCAGGAAAGATGGTGAAAATAATGAATGCAACTTCAGCAAGAAGAGGTGTAGGGTGTAGAATAAGGAATGGTTTTTAAGATGTGTCCGGGGTTCACATGTATTTCAGGCATGGGTTTAGCTTCTCTAAAGTTTAAAGAGTTGGAAAAGTCTTCTCAGACCTCATGAATCATTCTCAACTAATGAGAGTAAAATACAGTTCAGCTATCAAATAAACATGCGTTATCTGCTCTTAGCCCTGGCGGACGTGACTGCACGGCTGAAACTAATCAGCAGTGCCTCGGGCTGTTTGAACAAGTAGGTAAGGATTAAGTTTCACTTTGCTCTTTTGCTGTTGTGTGCACTGATTTATTTGGTAACTGGAAGTCCTCAGGGAAGACAGTGCCAAAAGCATTGCTGACTTCCTATGAGGTTAAATTCATTCTTTTACCTGTAAGATTTTAGTACCTTATCAAAAGAAAACAGTGGCCACGCAAACCTCTCCAGGTCTCTCCCTATGCTAGGTTTTCTGCCATTAGGTCTGATAGGCAGGATAAATCAGAACCACCAATTATACCACATTTGGGAAAAAAAAGAAGAGAGAAAAAAGTGAAAAACTTTGCAATAGTTAAGATTTTCTCTCTTTTTTTTTTTTTCTTCCTTCCCCCATCTGTTCATTTCTGTCTACAGACAGATGCTGAAGACTTGGAGAGAGATGTTTCAGAAAGTTGTGGCTCTGAAAGACAACAGTCAGTGTGTGTACAGGAAGGTATATCAGAACACTAACACAGTCCTGGTAAGCTGTAGCATTGAAAAATGGGTTAAATATCTTCCACAAAGATCCTCTAAACCAGGCAAAATCCCAACTGACGCCACCAAGACTGCTCCTTAGATAAAGGCTGATGGCTCACATCATTGGAAGGGAAAGCACATCGATGAGCAAATTTCATCCCATCAGAGAGAGTTCAAGCAAGCCACATCATAAATATAAGGCTAGTTATGGTAATTAAAAATATTAATTAGATGTGTGACATGTTTGCTATATAATTTTAGCAAAGCTCCACATTTCACAGCTTCACACAAAACAATAGATCTTATGCAGAACTTTTCAGGTACACATGTAACCTGGGAGCGGGGTGGGCACTTTCCTAAATCAAGAAATATTTTCCAATGGTTCTGTATTTATATAACATAAAATAAATCAATATGCAACTCACCCAGGCTTGTAGTTGTGGGCAGACAAAATCAGCCAGCCCAATTATTTGCCTGGGAAAGCCAAACAAATGAGTATTGTGTACATTCTAATACATCAAATATTACACAGCGAAATGTTTTTCTCTAAAATGTAAATACAACTTCTGTTCTACAGATGTGTAGAACTGTAACCAAGCAACACTTGATAGCTCAAAGCAAATCCTAAAAACATCTTGAGGAGACTACCTTCCACTTTTAATTCATCTACAGAGAAATAAGCTATCCTAGACATTTGAGGCTGATTTGTGATAGCGTGTAGCATTTGTTATCTTTGTGAAGCGTAGGATTTGGATGTCTAGCATTCCATCATCGCCGAACCCTCCAGGATCCAGGGCTCTGTCCTCGATCACCCTTCCTACTCAGACTGCGCTTGCAGTTTCACTGGCAGCAGAGCCTTTGGTCACCACTGAGACAGAAGACTCTCCTCCTTCTTTGCATTTCTCCCTCCTCCTGCTCATGCTCTCAGCGACACAGTCCAGCCTCTTCCTGAGATCTGCCGGGCACCGGCCTCAGCACCCAATTGAATTGCTCTCAGCATAAAACTAGTGAGGCTTTTAACTCAGTTAAATGAGTTCCTACGCGGGTCCAGCGAGCATCAAAGGAGCCAGAGGCAAAGCAGTGGGGAGACATGGTCGGAGTGGGGCAGGTGGAGGTGGGAAAGAGAGTGGGAGGGAGAAACAGCTTCGCCATAAGATCTCCAATGACCTGTGGAGCCACATCTTTTATCTCCTGTGTTCTCCTAAGGTCTTCTGCCCTGCTGAGCCAGCTGGCAGTACCAGTACCCCCCTACCAGCCTAATGGGAAACAGCATCCACAGAAAAAACATTTCCCTGGAGTGGGAGGGCATGGGACTGGAAGCTGATGCATTTGAAAGCAACTTACGGCTTTATTATAGCATTCCCAAATATTTCATCTACTGGTTTAGGTTTAGACATGGACCTGTTGGAGTAAGTCCAGAAAAGGACCACAAAGATGATCAGAGGGCTAGAGCATCTCTCCTATGAAGACAGGCTGAGAGAGTTGGGGTTGTTCAGCCTTCAGTACCTGAAAGGGCCTACAGGAAAGCTGGAGAGGGACTGTTTACAAGGGCATGGAGTGATAGCTCAAGGGGTAATGGCCTTAAGATGAAGGAGGGGAGATTTAGATGAGATATTAGGAAGAAATTCTTCACTATGAGGGTGGTGAGGCACTGGCACAGGTTGCCCAGAGAAGCTGTGGATGCCCCCTCCCTGGAAGTGTTGAAGGCCAGGCTGGATGGGGCTTTGGGCAACCTGGTCTAGTGGAGGGTGTCCCTGCCCATGGCAGGGGGTTGGAACTAGATGGTCTTTGAGGTCTCTTCTATGATTCTATAATTCATGTTATTTCAGTCAATATAGATCTGCCTGTGAGTCCACCAACCAATTTTGTTGTGTGAAAGGCTAACATAGTTTCACTTAAAGTAAAATTAGAACTTCTTACAAACGGCACAAAATGGCTTGGGAACTGCTCTGCTATGACTAATACTTTTTACACTAATCACAGCTCTCTCTTACCTTGTGCTCAGCTCATCGTAGCCACCTGCTGTTTTCCGCATCATGTTGAGACTGCATATGGAGAAACTGTCCTCTTCTACTATATATTTGTTTGTATGTCTCAGGCTGGGCTCCAGCTGGGCCATCAACATGATGAAACCATTTAATAATAACGCATAAGTAGAACAACTACCCAGAGGAAAGAATGCAGGTAATTGTTCTCAGACCGCAGCCCATTGTAGAAAACCAAACACACTGAAAAAGGGTTACTTCACACACGTAGTCATTCTGGGATAGTGAGGATGTAACAACCAGCAGTTTTTCTTCTTACATGAGCAGCCTTCCTCCCAGTCATGTTTCAAAAATTAAAGACAGACAAGCGATGCCACTGCAGAGGTTTGCTTATTTGATTGATAGGAGTATTGTTGCAATGACCTGAAGGAAATGTTCACAAACAAATCAGGCTGCTGTTGGTAGCTCTCTGTAACAGTAAGAGTTTGTGGCAGTTGCAGCCTCTCTCAGATTTGGCAGGAAGGCTTACATTCAGCAAGCATGCCACCAGGGCAGTACATTAGGCAACTTACAACCCATTTGTTTATAAAACCAGTACCAAAATCTCACAATCCTGTACTTACATCTCTGGTGATACACATAGATAGAGAGAGATAACATGACCTCGAGAGTCAGAACTATTTGCTGTCTGCCAAACCCTGGACGTTCAGGTAAAAACGGTGGGTAAGATTTTTAATGCTCCGTCTGCTTTCAGGAGGGTGATGTACATAGTTTTAGCAAGAACATCCCTGGATGATGAAGCAAACTAAAATGCTTGCATTAAAAAATAACAAAAGGAAGCTATTCTTGGAGCCATTTGGACCACCAGATTCTTCCTAAATAGTGCAGAAACACAAACTTTGAATAATTAATGCCTGCAGTGGGTCATTCTCATTCAGGAAAAGGAAGCAGCATGTGCTGGTCCTCCAGTAGTCCTCCTCACTAGAAGTGAGAGTCAACTTCCATGGGGGATTACTCAGCCACGCACACAGCAGCACTAACAAGATGCTGCCCTGCTTGTCTCTATAGATCTGGACAGGGAGAGGTTCAAGGTCTGTCAGAGGCTCTGTTGGAAAGAAAAGGGTTCAACCCTATTTACAGCACAGTTCTCCCATTTTAGGGCCTCAACAGCCCTAGTGAACAGAAAACAACATCCCCATGGTAGTAGCTGTATTATGGGAGAAAAGAACAGACCCTACAACTCAACCAGGCACCCTGACACATCTGATAGGATTGTGTCCTACCCACCCCCATGATCACCAACTATCACATATCCAGGCAAGCAATATAAAACCATGCTTCTTCCTCAGAACACAAAAAGAGGGATGGGCAGGGCCTGTCAGTCTTCACCTATACATGCCACAGATATGTTCCTCTGAGGCAGCAGCTATTTTTAGGATTTTGTCTCTGGAATAACTCCTTTTTCATATTACAGCAAGTTGAAAGTGCTCAGTTCCTTTTCAAACCAGAGCACGAGGCACATTCCTTCAGGAACGATCTTCAGGTGCTCTTTCTTAAAAACACTGCAATATGTTTGCTGACCCACTTCAATAGGAGAATGTGTGATGCTGATCAAGTATCAAAATATGAAATTATTAAAACAGTTCTCTGTTCACCTTGGAAGCCAGGGTGAGAACTAGAATACAACTCCATGTTCAAACCCTATATCTCCATTCAAGACCATCTTCCTCACAAAACTTTCATAGGTATTACAAATTTGAGAAGCAAGGTACCTCAGAAAAACTAGCAGTTTTTCTCAGCAAAGGTCTGTGGGAGCCCTGTCAGCCCCAGCCTGCTGCCCTGACTGGTCCAGCACATTTAGACCAGGCAGAATCTTGTTCCACAGAATTTCAGATAGCTGCTGATGTGCAGCTACTTGTGGGCTTTGTAGTAGCTGAGATTCTTTGTGAGCAGGGAAATACCAAGAATTTTTTTCTATCCCAGTAGCATGAAAAGGCAAAACCTTTCAGGGCTAGGAGTAAAGTACATAGATTCAGAGATCCTATGTATTCTTCATCTCTTCCAAGAGACTAAAGCAGCTTGAATCTTCAAGGCTTATGTTTTTTAAAACGCAATCTCATGCAACTTTGGGTGCAGGTCAGGACATGAACTCCAGTTTAGCTAAGTCTATTCAACTCAAGGGATAGTTCAAATAGCAGGACACGCATCCTGGAAAGGACAGTGCTGGAACCAGGAAAATAACTTCACTGATGACTTCAGGCAAAACAAATGACCTTTGTCCTTTGGAAACCAAACAAAAAAATAAATCTTGCTTTACTTTAATGACATATAACAAATAAACTAAATAATAATAATGACCCTCTGTAATATTTTTTTTAACAAAATATTATTTCCGGCATATCTCTGTACAAAGGAAAATAGTGGTTGGCAAACAGGCCTCATCTGAGAATGAAACACTTTCCTCCTCTGCTCCTTTTAAAACTGATTTAGGTCTCTCTTATGCAGCTCTGAGACTCAGTACAGCTGTGACTAAAAGCAAGTGTAAGAAATGAGTCATATCAAATTTCCTTACTGATTGACTGTGAGTAGCCCACTTACTCAACCAGCCTAACACATTATTATTTTTAACAGGGCTGACAGGGACAAGTGCTGGCCTCTGTTAGGATTTGCCATGTTTATGCTGATAAAACCCATCCAGCTAAGTCTAAGACTCGGAATTTCTTGGTTCTTGCCAGTAGCACTGTCAGCCCAAGCATGCCTGGTCACCAGCTTAGACAACAGCCATAAACAGTATCCTGGAGCAATCTGGAGAGGCAGAAGTCAGCCAAGGAGCAGCGGTCTATTTGGTCTAAATACACCAGGTCAAGTTCATCTTAATCTACATGGGAAGCCACAAAGGACTTCAGCTTCCAGACTCGAGGCTGTAAAAGAGGTGTCTGCTCTAGCTACCACAAATATCCCCAGAAAGCACACCCCTGCTAGCTGGGGTTGGTGACAAAGGCCCTGGATATACAACACAGCACTGAAATACCACTTTTCCTGGCCTGTGCCTTCAATGAGCAAGGATAGAACAGACATCATGGAGCCTAAGCTCCCTGATTTGCTCCCTGATTTACAATCCACCACCTTAAGTCCTGAGCCCTAGAGAAAATACAAGGGCTGTAGCCCTCTCAGCCAAAAGAAGGTGTGCTACTGGAACAAGGTGATCAGAGATATTAAACCACCCTGCATTAGCCAGAACATACAGAACCGCATGCCTGCCATGCCCCCCCAATGGCTGAACCTTCATCATGTCAAGTCAACATGACAAATCTGCACTTGCAGGCATTTCTTTAAAGGCTTCAAACCCTGCCATAAAGAAAATGGTGAAAGGGTGGTCAAGACATACAGGGTGGATGCACTTGCCCGTGGCAGAGTCAGTTAGACTAAATGAGGCTACTGCACAGTGATAGTGCTTGACAAGAAGCAAAGTAAATTGTTCAGGCAGTCCCAACAGGAACTCAGTTAATTATTAGTAGGGACTTGTTATAGCTGACATCTACTGTATTAGAGGAAATCCCCAGTGCTTTAGTGTGTGGGTGAGATATTCACTGCTGGTTAAATGAGTCAATCCGGCCAATAAACTTTGGCAGCTTTTCTTAGTTGGCCATAAGCAGGGAGAAAATTAAGAGTCAGATGTCAGGAGAGAAATCAGTCTATTTGACCCCATGACAAAAACTCTAGACTTTCATTGTCTCCAATGTTTAAAGTTTATTAAGCCAATGAATGTAATCCAATGGCTAAAAAGAAAAAGGGTCGAGTATTTGACTATGTCTGGAAGAGTTCTAAGTGAGTATCTCCTTTCTCTTTCTTTTCTTTCTCCTGTTTTTGGATTTTGAAAGAGGTAGGTTGGCTTACAGGCTAGAATATGTATTTTTCTCGAGCTTTTCTCCATTGCCATGAACCTATTTGGAACCTGGCTGAAGACAAGAATCTCTTATTCACAGACAAGAAGGTTGAATTTGGTAGACTGATTTCTGGCGTGCTAAAAGTTCCAGTCAAAAGGATTCAGACAGCTCGTTTTTACAAAAATCTCTACAGATTCAAAAATTTTAATGCATTTTAACCTGGGAAACTTCAGAGAAAAAAATTCAGCTAGAAGACACCATGATTTATTCTCCTCTACACAGCATTTCAATGACACCCATGAGAAGTGAAAACGGGGAACAAGAAGTGAGGAACCACCACAGGTAACGCTTATCAATCAAAGCAGGAATACCCAGCCATGAAGCCTTCAGCAGCATTAGGTATGCAGAGAACAAGGGGGTGAGATCATGAAAAGTGTGCTAAATTGAAAAGGAGCTAAAAATATATAGAGTTCATAAGCAATGCCTGAATGAGCTTCACCTGCTCCTGCACTGTGCCACTGCACAGGCAGGTATCTGCGGACAGGTAATTGCATTTCCAAATGTTCTATCCTGCAAAACCCCCCAAAAGAGCTCTAAGCTCCATTCTGTAGACAGTGTCTGTCTCACAATCGCAGCCAAGAATATAAAACAGGCCATGTCTGGAGAGAACAGATTTCTATTTTAAGATGAGGTTTTCCTTTACATGGGGAATCCTTGCTACTCAAAAGCCTGCTAAGTAACAAACATAAGCAAGGGCATAGTTAGCTGGGAACAGCTTCCTGGGGGTTTAAAGGCAGGGCAAACATTCTCCATCAGCTGCTCTCATAAATGCTTTCTCCTCTGAAGGGATGAACTCTCTTTTTCAAAATGCTACATTCAGCTTCCTCAGTCAAACTTTAAGGCTTTAATGCAGCCTGTGAACTGCGCATGCACCCCATATCTGCATACAGGACACGTGCAGCCTTGGCTGGGTGAAGCATGCAGCTCATGCTCTCTTTTCCAAGTACCATCCTTAAGCCTTTCCTCAAGGCTAGGATAAGCACACATTTGCAGTTTCTTAATGTTGAGATTAGCCTGGGGCAGACGGCAGGCCTAACAATCACCTCTGTGGTTAGATTTGTGACCCTTAAGGATTTCTTTTAATTTAATTACAAATGTAATCTCTAAGCATTGCACCTGCAAGTAGCTCAGCTTCCCAGAACCTAGAAGTCTGGGAGAAGGAGGCTCCAGAAACACATTGTGTTTGCAGATGCAGGTGGAGGTGCCTCTGTGAAATAAACAGGTTTTTCCTCAAGTATTGGAGCTCTGAATGACTTCTGAACACCACAGATATTGGCATGGTGCCTACTATTTCCAATTAGCTTCTAATTACACAGTGTAATGTATGGAATATAATACAAGAGGCAAATATGTCCATTAATATGAATGTGATGAGACCACAGAGAATGTGTCTGTATGAGCTGCTAAACTGACTTGAGAGTGATAGATCGTCTTCATTTTAGTTTTATTCCCAGCGCTCAGTGTTGGTTGGTTTGGGGTTTGGAATTTAATAAGATTTGCATCTAGAATATTAGAGCTGAAAACTTTCATCTCATCTGGATTTCCTGGTATGAGTTTAAATAATTTAAATAAAAGATGGAGTGGGGGAGGAGGGTAAGGAAGACCCCAAACATCCAATGCCAGAGCTATACTATTTTGAAGGATTCTGAGAAAGATGTGTGGAAGTTGAGAATGCAGGTATTAATGTCTGCTAAAAAAGATACCTTGCTGAAGCTCATGGACCCTCCTAAGACTGAGAATGTATGAACAAAATGAAACTGTTAAATGCATATTTTTAAACAGAAAGAAAAATTCTGGAGGAATTAAAAATGAGAAACCTTCCACTGCCATTACACAAGTTCCCTATGGGGATTAAGGAAAGAGAACATGCAATCCAGGGGATGAGTCACACAATGAAGTCTCTGTATCTTAAGCAGTTATCACATTCAGGTGGGCCAGCAATCGATGGATGCTCAGTTCTAGTCCTAGGTCAGTGCATGCTCAGGGGTCAGTAGAAATTCCAGGAAGGCCCCGAGTCATGAGTGATGAGAACCTGGGAGAAGGAAAGTGGAGATATTCCTGTATGACACTTCTAGTCCTCCAGGTGCAGGACGGCCAGGGCTGCCGCCTCCCACCCCTGTACAGCTCCATGGCCTGCATGTCAATGGTGTGACTGACATACCCAGCAGCATGGGGCGGGGGAGTGGAGAAGAGACCTCAGAAGGAGCTACCGGAAAGGCTGTTGACCAGCTGGAGAGTCTTCCTGCACCCTGCCTACATCTGCCCAGTTAGAGCCCCCCAGTTGTACCCAGGGCCACATCTTCCACTAGGTTCCCTATGAGGACCCAGTGAATCCTTGCTGGGATGGAGGTGGGGATGGCTTAGTCCCCTTGCCTTGCCTCAGTGGCACCTGCTCCATGGTAGCCAAGCAGAGGCCCATCTCCTGGGCCTGGCTACAGCCAGGCTGTCTGGGTGCTCAGACCCTCGCTGCAGCAAGGACCCACCAGAACCTGCTCCCATCCCGGTATCACTCTTTCAGTGAAGCAGTTTTGGGGCTGACAGCACTGACCTGCCATGCTCTGACCTTTGCATGGCTGCAGCTATGGTCCTGAGCATGAGAAGGGGCTGGAGCTGAGAAACATGTCACTGGAAGGAACAGCACAAACGCATTGCCCCGGGACAAGGCATGGTGCAAGAGATCGCTCCCTGCCCTCTCAAGGAGAACCAGGCCACGGGGCAGCCCTGCTGCCAGAGAGGCCCAGCACTGCCCACCACTCCCAGCCCTGCTGACCCGCATGGCTGCGACTGCTCCATCGCCATCACCAGGCAACTGTGCCACTGGGGTGAAGGGGCCACGCTCCTGGCACAGCGAGGGCAGTGGGAAGCAGTGGGCCCACAGGACCTACCCTTGGTCCAGGCCCACGTGTGGGGAGAGCGGAGCCCCGCAGCTGGCCCAGCACCACCACAGCACCAGCCCAATCCCAGCTCTCGCGGCTGCGACACAAAGAGTGGCTGGTGTCCAAAAGGCAGCAGAGCTGGGATCCTTGCCGGGGCCCCCTGCCCTGGGCCGGGCTGGGAGATGTGTTACAGAGGCTGCCACCCTAGCAGCCCCCAGCCCAGCAGAGCCACCTGCCTGCCCAGCCCGTGCGGGGAGCCAGGCCCCCAGGGGCAGAGGAAGCCAGGCCTAGGAGGAGAGGTGTTGGCACCCATTATTTAGTGCCTGCATCGTGTGCCTTGGTGAGGGCAGGTTCCTCCTTGGCCGGACATACCGGAGAGCTGCACAAGTCAACATTGCCCTGGCTGACACCTCGCCCACATGGGCATGGCCATGGTTGCTTTCAGCTCCCTCTCCTTTCCGTACCGGCTTGTCCCCAAACAGCCTGCAGAGCCTGTTCCAAGCTCACCTCCTTCCCCTCTCCCCCATACAAAGCATCCAGGGGCTCGAGGGGCCCTCCAGACTTCTCCATGCTTTCCTCTGTGAGTCTGCCAGCCTAGGACCAGCACCAACAGCTGGGCCCTTGGAGGCTGAGTGACCCACCACCAAGAAACGTTCCCCACCTACCTTTGGGGCCACTGCACGTGCCTGAGCTTTGTCCTGTGTGCTCTGCCCCTGCCAAGCTCAAGGTCAGGAAGGGGAAGATGCTGTCTGCTGAATGGAACAGCTTCTGCAAGTAAATGCAGAAAATAGGTCTTAAGTAGTGTTTTCCACCAGAAAGTCTTCTGCAGATGGCAAAGGTGAAGCAAAACAAAAATGAAGTGACTTTACAGAAGTCACTGAAGAGATCAGTAACAGTGTGGAAATGATTCTGTGTTTTCAAACCCTCTATCTACAGACGTAGCAATCAAGTACTTAGGAGATTATGAATGGTAGGTGAGAGGGTGACATTTTTCTTTTAGAAATAAAAATATTTTTTTTCCTTACCAAGGCTGCCCTTCATAAAGTTACGCTGAGAAAGATCAATTCACTGAATTTTTTCCTGCTGCTTTCTTTTAAAAAAAGGTCGAATGCACAGAGATGGTTTTCTTCCCCCCACATGTTTACCCAGTACTATTGAGTCTATTGAAAAGAATGAAGCTTTTGTCAATAGACTCAGTGCTCAGACAGTAATAGATTTTATTTGGAATTAAGTATTATCATCTTTACTTTAGTGTTGAGGTACATGGTTATTTACCTACCTATTGTCTGCAGAGACCTAGATTTATGTAGTCTAAATTTTATGTTGGTTGCAGCAGTGTGCATAGATTCCTCGTTTGAGTTTCTCTTCCTACTTTTTTCTCTAAGTGAAGCAAATACTTTTGAGGCAACACCTTGCACAACCTGTATTCCTGTAGCAGTAGGCAAGGTGAGGAAGGATCTTCCTTTTTGTTGCATCATTCACAAGTCAATTTGCACAGAGTATGTCAGTAGTATGACAGCTATAACACACCCATTGCAAGTCACACTGTGACTACAGCCAGGTCATGTCCCTGCAGGTCATTTATCCTCTCCAGTACTAATACCAAAAGGTGCTTTGGAGAATCTTTCCTGCAAGTCCTTTCCCTTTGACCACTCACGCTACACTTGTATGGATGACTGATGTGACATTCCCATCTGTGCTTCCACTATCCTTGCTTACCCTCTCCTATCCCCAGTAGCCTTAGTTCTGATAGACACTGACATGAAAAGGGACTGTGCTCAGGCGTTAATGAATTTGAATGCCTTGCTAGAGATGCTTTCAAAAGGGGGCAGACGTTCAGAGGAAGAAGATAGCAATCACTCTGCAACGACCAAGAACCCACAGAGAGAAGGACACGAGACACATGGGCTCTTTTGGCGATGTCGGTCAGTGTCTGTGCAGTCCAGCTTACACAGCTGGGCCCCGTTTATAATTCTGAAAGGATTTTTTTTTCCTTGGTTGGTCGACTGGTTGTTTTACTTTCAGATCACTTAAACAGGAAGTAAAGAGGACATCAAACAAAATGACAAACAGAGCTCCACACATTACACTGCTCAGCTGGGAAGCTCAGTGTGAGTCTCTTTGAGGGGTGGGAGTTCCAGGGGTTGTACATCCCTAGCTGTGATCCGTTTCTTCTCAGCTCTTCCCTTTTATCCTATGACTATGAAAGGACTTTTTATTTAACCAGTATGGGGAATCCTTCATTTCAGCTGACCAAAAGCCAGACCACTATTTAATTTAAAACATAAATGGAAAGAAAAGAGAGTGAGAGAGAGTTAATGAGAGGAATACAGCCTTCATCGCCTCTGTGGATCAAGACAGCAGTGGTGGGAGGCAACTTTCAGCATACTGACAAAAAAAAAAGTCTATATTTTATTGTTCAGTTGCCAGAGTCACCAAATCTTTTATTGATTATTTTCTTAGATTTAGATCAAAGATTTCACTTTAGCAATGGCCTCACAGCATTTCAGATCAGGAAAAAAAAACCCCAAAAAACACCAGAAAAGACAACCTTGGTGACCCACAGCATCAAATCAGCATCATATAGCTAAAATTAAATATTTTTGATGGGGCAAATGATACTTGCTTAAGCCCAGTGCAAATCCCCAGCCTTCCACCTATTTAGTGGTTTTAGCCCTCACTTGCACATTGCACAACTCTGTCTTGAATGAGCAATGCAAACCATTCCAGCCCCTTTCAATTAAACGAAGAGAGTGGCAGAGTTATTCTGATTTTATTTAGAGTTACTTTGATGTCACAAAGATTCTCTGAGGCCTTACCTCAGCAGATGGAGCTTTTCCAGCCTCCTGATTTTAGAGAAAACTAGGGGGAAAAAAAAAAAAAAAATCAGGGAAAGTTATTAAAAGTTTACATAGTGAATTCTGCAATCACATTTTCCCCATGGAGGGCATGTTCCTCTGCTTATTTACCCAGAAAAGTATTTGATTAGTAGAGAACTGAACCCTAAGTGACAGCTCAAGACTGACCAGGCCTGCCGTAATCACAGATCAACTCTTTGAAAATTATGTCTGGCATTATCATCTCATGTCACCCATGGGCAAAACTATTCCTCCCATCTGCATCACAGTCCAGCGTCCACATAACCTATACAGCCTCCCACTAACATCCATGGGAATCCAGCCCACAAAAGAACAGGAAAACAGGGGGATTAAATATTCTCTTTTATACAATTACTTCTGATTTCTGTGCTTATATAGTTATGTAGGAAATGTACTTATGGATTGGCAAGAATATTTCGCTTTTTTGCAAAATAAATGTTGCCATTCCCTCCCTTTGCATGAGCTGCATGGCTAGCAAAGCAGGAATACTCTGTGGAGCTCTTGCTCCACAGAGCAAGGGTTTGTATTTCTGAGGGATTTACTTGGCTGAAGCAGCCAGAAGGATTGTGCTACCACTGCATTTAGCTGAGATTTGGAGAAGCCAAACCAACTGCAGATGGTTTAAAGCCCAGTGTGGGGATCAGATTTAAGGATCTGGGTTCATATTTGGTTACTTTTGAAAGGATGTTTCTCAAACACACACCAGAAATCCACACGAGCCACTCATGTTTCCTCTGCACCTCTCCTACTAACCCAACTTCATGTGGGCTCCTTCCTAGCAGTACAGCTCAGGCAGACTGAATCCAAAGAGGAAAAGACTGTACTCACACAACTCCCAGACCAACTAGAAGCAGGATGTGTCAGAAATGCCATGAAAAATCTGTTTGCAGGAGATCTCAGCAGTCCCACAAGTTCATATTACTCAGTTATGTTTCAGACAGCACAGAATATGTGATTATGTTAACGAAAGTCCTCCCCATTTGCTGTACCTTCAGCATCCTGCCCCGTGGCACCGGGGAATCCATGGGAATCCATGCTAGACAACTGCTTTCCCTTTTCCCGTTCTGTTTTCCCTCGTCTGAAACCAATGTGAGAGTACAAGCACATTTGCTAATGCAGGGAAAAGCAGAGTGCATAGAAACATATTCTGTGCTTTTTAGACTCCAGTTTCCACACCTTTTGAGCGAGCTTTAAACTTCAGGTTAATGATAGCAATTAAATAAGCCAACCCTATTACAAGTACACCATCTTGGTCTATTAAATCAGTCAATCTATACTTAACATTGTTGCTTAGTCATAAATATCTGTCCTTATATTTTAAACACATATAGGATAATTCACCATGGCAGGAATGACTAAATATTCAGCAGCAGCAGAGCTAAAGGCAGAGCAGGGTGTGACACCAGGCTTTAGCCACCTCTTCCGCCTGAACATACACCACAGCACTTAGAGCTGGAATTTGCAACAAGCTTTTCTAAACTTCCGAGCAGTAAATCTATTAACAGCATCTCCTTGGAGAGATCTGAGATCGAGGCAAAAGCGTGAGCCCAGAGTAAATACAGCACAACATCACAGCAGTCAGGCACACAGAGTATTCATAGCCCTACCCGTGCTTACTAGCAACACTAGAGAACTTTAAGGGTGCTTTTGGAAGGTTTGGTACACCCCAGGCTGCAAAGCTGGTACTTCCTTAGGCATGCTCAGCTCTTCTCGAAACTCACACTGACTTCACAATCGATTCTTGTGAATGTGGGCAAGCCACCTGGGTGGAAGCAGACTTTGCCTCACTGTATAAGATGTATAATCTCTGTAGCACAAGAACACGACGAAGATTTCTGAAAAGGCTTTGTTATGCTGCTCCATCCTCATGCAACCTGACTGGAGCTACACCGAGGCAGACAGCCTTGCCTTACCATCCATTATGTGTTCCAGGCAAGTTATCAGTGTCAGAGCTTCCTTGCACTTGCAACATCTTTGAGGGATTCTGCAGCACTCAGAGTAGTAATGAAGGGAATCAGGATCAGAACAATAACAAATCTGAGAAAGACATCCCCAGTTAGTGTTGGTTCTAGGCTTAGCGAGCCGTAATAGGTGCTACAGAAATCGTCGAAGTTGGCAATCACACAACACAGTGCTGATCTCCCCAGTAAATTATATGTAAAAGCCTAAAGATCTATAACCTAAGCCTACATATCTATATCATTATGAATAATTTCTTACAAGGCTTTGACTAAGCACTCAAACCTGTCATCAGCATAGATGATGGACAAAATCACATTATACCACAGCATTCCTTGCACATGCAGGGTATTTGCCTTAAATGTAGCCAAATCTGAACCCTGAGCTCTTCTTTCTTACTGTGGTAAGCCCAGTTTTAGGTTTGAACTTGATGAAGATTTCTTGAGGTGAGAAACCCTCTTGTAATCAGTGGAGTTACTTGGAGGTAAAAAAATCAGTATAGAAGAATGCTTAATTTGCTGAAACACCATTGATGGCAAGACTGTGGGGCACACTCTGTGAATGTCCCCATCTTCACTGTTTTCCATTCACAAGTTCAATTTCAAGTGGAGCAATTACAAGAATCTAAAGGAAAATAAGGCCAACTCTCCAGTATGAGCCCTTGCTGGTACAGGTAAACTAATGAGATATAACTGACATTTCTTTGGCAGCCAAAGCTCAAGAGTACAGAATTTCAAAGTCCTTTTACTGGTCTGGCTTATTTCACTCAACAGATCTGGTAAACTTTATTAGCAAAGGCACTTTTTCTTCAGTAAAACATGAGCCTACAGAAGGACTGTTTTGTTAGCATAGCTATGCTGGCAAATCTCTTCAGCAGAGACTGATCCCAACAGAACTGTAGATGAAGGACAAAGTTCAGATTCATAAATCAGAAGTCACTGGGTACCAGCTGAGACCTGGCAGCTGCCTGTGAATATGCTTTTTACTTGCAGAAAAAGCTATTTGAGACAATAGTTGTAATGTCTTTTACTGGAGCTTAAATTGGCTTGTATTTGCTGTGAACTAGAAAAATGTTCACAGGCAACATACTTCAGGTTTTTTTCATGCATGGTAACTTATTAAACCGAAGTGATGTGACCCAAACACCTGCGGAACAGTCAGGGGAAGGGAATACTGATATTCCCTCTTCTCACACCTGACACAGAAATGAAAAAAGCACTGGCACGTACTGACACTGGCTGATGTACATGTTCCATTTTCCATCACATAAATTCTATTTAATCTTCAGACCAAGAGGGGTTTCATCTTTTATTTTGTTGGGTTTGTTAAGCAAAAGCTCTTGCAGGCTACATTTTGGTCTGATTTGTTCTGCTGAAGCGCCAGGGACAGAGACCAAGTCTTCCCAAATGTTTATATCTTACCAAGTGTACTGTAGACAATCAATAAATCAGAGATCATCTCAATAAAAGTTTGTATACATTTCATTAAATCATTTAAGCGCACATGTAAGTAACTGCATGAACAGCCTCCAAGTGGAGCACTGTGAAACTCCATAGCAACACTAATGACATCAGGGAAAGGAAAGACAGCCTTTGAAAAATGGATAGCTGGAGAGGTCATGGCTTTCAGCCACACTCAATCTCTTGGTGTTCAGCATAAAACATGCTGTTCATTCCCCTGACTGGTGAAGAACTGAATAGACAATTTAAATGGATAGTGATGGTCTCCTCCACACCGATGCCATTTTTAAACACACAATTTCTTCCCCGTTGAGTTCTTCACCCATGGTAACTCAGGGAGAAATCCTGGGCAGAGCCTTGGCTGGCTGCTATGTGAAGCAATGCTTAGGACAGCCAGTAATGATGGTCACAGAAAACCCAGTGCCTCAATAGGTAACACAAACGACAGTGAGTACAAGCACAGAAACATGGTACTGCAGGGAGTATCAAGGCTTCTACCCTACCTTTAAACAACCTGCAGTTTGATATGTGCTGTTGGAAACAGGTTCCTATTCCCAAACATCTCTGTGCAAAAGGGCTTTTTATACAACAGCACTGATTATTTCAAGAGTTCAGATCCATAGCTCCTTAACTTCAGGGGAAAAAAGAAAAACCTCTTTAATCCTGTCCCAGCTCTTGTCAACTCCACAGGACATCTGCAGCATGAGCACTGCTGCCCTTTTTGGTGCATGCATCACACCACAGCTGCATACAAGCCCTGATCGAGTCCAGCTGTGGAAAGCAATTGAGAGGATGTGCATCCACAGGCCGACATGGAGCCCAAACTACCTGGCAACCCGAGGCTGCTTGCCCGCTGTAGGGACGCTGAGGAAAAAGGATCTGCATAGCCCAGCTTTCCCCACTCAGCCCGAGCTGCACGTGGGCTTGGGAGGTCTTTAGGCAAAGAGGTCTTTAGTTTGCAGGGAAAGAGAGCTCCCTACATCAGCACTGCAGCACACAGGAGGCACCCAGGACTGGTGTGTCACTGCTGCGCACTTGGGGTGACAAAACCCGCAGTGTTCACAGCACAGCTGCCCAGAAGGGACAGAGTCTGCTAACAGGGACTGTGCTCAGTCACCTCAGAAAAGGCTCAGCCAGGAAAACCCTCAATAGACATGATTGAAAAATCCTCCAGAGATTTTAAAGAGGGCTTATTATTTTTAATATCTGCATTTCAGATTTTCCTGTGAGTAGTAGTATTATTCCTGTCCTTTAACAAGTAGAAAGGGACAGGGAAGAGCCAAGATATTTCCTGATGTATTTTGTTTCCCTTTAGATAAATAAACCTGTAAACATTTCAAAAGATGCTCGGGGTTTTGTTTCCAATACACATCACCCATGTCATTTCCTCTCAGAAATATATTTGTGGGAATGCTCAACCAGTTCTCTCATCAACATTCAGAAAGACAGTTTCTGATTTCAAATTGAAGCAGTTGATAACCAGCACCTCTGCACATGACGGGGCCTCATCAACATGTGGGAGATACTTCTTTCACTGCTATAAATTCATACATTTGTCTTCTGCAGGCTGTGATACTTTTCCTAAGCTACTGATGCCCTTACTGATATTGTTTTGCCCTGATGCAGAGCTATGTCAGTAAAATAAAACAGTACAGATTAAGTCATACCAGCAAAACATTTTTTCTGGGGGCTCATTTTGCCTCAGAGCAAACAAGTCAGTAGGAGCACAAGCAAATCCCTGGGACTGATTTCTCCTGTGCTAATGGAGTGTGTAAGTACAACTGTAGCAGCAAACCCAAATAGCTCTTTTACCACCTGTCAGCTGGATGCAAAGATTCAACTCCAGGGTGTTCTGTATAGCAGGTTTTTTCCAAGTTGCTTGGCCAAGATCTGCACGTGTATCAGCCAGTAACCAGCTTGGGCAATCCTCAGTCCATCAAAGCTGACCTACCTGCTCACAAGAGCCCAAAGATCACCCAACTCAACGCAGCAGCATACTCTTGCTGCTGAAAAGCTTACCCCTCCCTTCATCTTGCTCTCTACTGATGTTAAAAGAGCGCTTACCACCATAAAACCTGAGCACTAGAAAAGAGAGCCAGCATGCTGGATTTGAAGTGCACAACCTGCAGGTTGAAAGGCTATTGTTAAGTTTGTAGATGGAGTTTCATATTTCTGTTATTCCATGGCTCGTCAAAGGAGGGAACGTGAGGTCATTAACCCATAATTTTTTAGCTGTTGGCAGGTCTCTGACTAAAAAAAAAAAGCCAAGATTATTTTGGTACGCTACTTAGTTTTGTTCAGTAGGATACGAGATGTATTACATATTGGGAACAGTTTCTTTGCAGAAGATGGATTCCTTCAGGGAAGAAAAAAAAAAGAGAAACAAGA
Source organism: Aramus guarauna (assembly GCA_013400195.1). NCBI lineage: Eukaryota > Metazoa > Chordata > Aves > Gruiformes > Aramidae > Aramus > Aramus guarauna. The sequence continues at coordinate 241,969 of VXBL01005313.1, read as the reverse complement.
AAACAAACCAAACCTCACTTCAACTCTCCAACTTTGAAGTTCCTGAGTTTTCTAAAGCTGTTTATAAAACAAATACAGGGGAGGAAAGGTTTCTGGTGCTCACAGAATGTGAAGGTAACCTTCAAAATGCAAGTCAAATATAACCTATGCAGTAACGTCTACTTGAGTTGCCAAAGAGCTTGAAGCAATACCACATGAACTGTCCAGTTCTGCTTCTGTAATAAGTATCCACGCCAACTATTTCAGTGCTCAAAGACCTGTAAGGGAATAAGGTTCTTACTCCAGGGATCTGTAAAATATAATGTTGTCAGCCTCAAATACTGAAAAATGTCCCACCTCAATTCCAGCTTCCCAAAAAGACAAAGGAACAGGTAAAAATTATGAAATTAAATACGTACAGGTATTGTTTTATGCCTTTATAATTTCAGTTCTCTTGTGTACATTGAGGTCAAAGTTTTAGGCTCTTATCCACATTCAGAAATATTAAAAAAAAGTTGTCTTGTAGCCACTTGGCTTTTAAGGGCAGGGAGAAATACATCACTTAAACTCACAGTTAACTTCTGAGAGAGCTGACAAGGTCAGCAACCGAATGTGACCAGCATCTCTTTTCTGATGCTGAGGACAAGTGATTCTTGGGTTATAAATCAAGCTGACAGATCACCATCTCACTTCAGCATATGCTAAACTGGGCCTGAAAGGTTAAATCCCACAGAAGGAAGATGAGGAGGTTTTGATTGCACAGGTGCTCCACTTATTATTCATCTACTCTGGTAAAGACTCACCCCTCCAGCCCAGTCTACTAAAGATGAAATAATTACCGTAAGTCATCACCTCCTCCTTAACATCAAAGGACCTTGTTCTTGTTACTATATATTTATGTTACTGAAAACCAAACGCATGCTGTGTGAATAAAGCCAAAAATGCAGTCCTGAGAACCAACACAGGAAAAAATACAATTGCCACAACGCAAGAGAAGGACCCCACGGGTCTGTGCCCATAAGAGGATGCAGAAAAGAAGCCCATTTCCAAGCTTACTTCAGTGAGAGGAAAAAATCAAGGCTGTTAAAATACAGATTGTACCTCTCAGCCTTTCAGCCCAAGAGTGAATGCCAGAATGAAATAGCAAAAGCAGAAATGTCGGCAGCGAGAGCCACATTACAGCCCTGCTTTGAAAGGCAAGCTTTGATCCTGTGCCAGGTCTGGGCAGATGACAGGGCAGGGTGGCGTTCCCGTTTCTGAGGCATAACATGGTGCAAGCTTCCTTTGCTCTGAGCAAGCTCTGGATTTGCATCCAGCACAACATGCTGCCATGCTCAGGACAAGGAACAGAACTGTACAAGTTTCCCACCATCCTCCCCGACCTGCCCTTATCCTCAAAGAGGCTCTTGAATCCGTAAACATAAGCAAAGACACGACACTCTCTTTGGCTTCTCTGCAAGATTCCCCCCCGGTCAGAGCCTGGTTTAATTTCCTTTACAATAACATAATATACTTTTCTAGTCCTAGTTATTATGAGGTGCAGGGAAGGGAGAGGCAGGAAGAGCAAGTCTCCATACAAGCAATGCTCGGAGCAATGATCCTCACTGCGCCGGCATAGGCTGCCTTCTGTGGCATCAGACATTCATTAAGTCAAAAGGCTTGGCTGGGCTCTCTAGGTTGTTATTAAAGCATGCTCTGTAGAGCTATGGAGTCCTGCTCCAGGCACATCCCCTACTGCAAGCCTGTCCTTATTGAATTCGGTTCCACTGCACTTACATTTTCTTTGCACAAGGATTTCCACAATTTCAGAGAACAAAACTTATGTAGCATTAACAGCTTGTTGTGGTGCCCTTTTCTCCTGAGTTATCCAAGTTCAAGCTGGACAGACTTGAGACATAATCTATCTGGTTGCAAACCACTGTATGTGCTCCATTGGAATAGCTCCCAGTGGAAAAATTTTAGCTGTGAGTCAACTGTCTGTTGAAATTTTGCCTTGATTTTATGGCCAAAAAGATGAAGGAACTAAATTCTTCTATTTCTCCACAAAGCCTCCTTACCACTGGGGTTATTCTCATCATTACAACAATAACAGCAGTGTAGTAAAGCACCTTGAGGCTTACAAAAAGTTGGTTTGGACTACCCATCTTTCTGCCAGAGGGAAGAGGTCAGATGCAGAAAGCCTGCCACCACTGCGTTCCTGTCTCTGTCCTTACAGGGAATTGTGCATTCCTCCTGCCAAGCCTTTGCAGAATACCTTGAAGAGAACCTAGCAAATGGCCAGACTTGTCATTGCCCCACAGAGCTTGGCCTGTCCACCCCCTTCCACACCAATCTTGGAGCAACGCAGGGGGGATGTTGGCTTCTGTTGGACACCTCGCACCAGTGCTACGCTTGCAGCAAGAGCTGACTTTTGCCTCAAGCACCAGCTCTAACTAAAAAGGAAAGTAAAGAGCATACTACCCTGCTGTTTCACAGGGAACCAAGGTTAGCATGACATATCATCTCAAGACAAAATGTTTGCTACCATTGGATCCATTCATCTTCTCGGAGAGGAGTAATTTTTGCCAGTCTTACTTGTGTTGGTAAAGGGGCAGCAAAGAGGCTTTTATCTGAAAGCACATTTCCCTGGAGATCAAAAGTATATTCTTTAGTTTTCAAATCTTCCCTCTTTATCCTCAAAGTTCCCATATACGGGAAAAAAATGGCAAAACGTTAGTGAGAGTATATATAAATCACACCAACCACTGATCCTCTTATCCAGTAACCATAACACATCATACATTGAAAGTCTTTCTCTGAGAGAATAAAATAAATTACACTTTGCTTGCCAGCGTACTGAACCTTATGTTGGTTATTGTAAATTACTGAAGGGTATAGTCTTTGTGTGCTCATCTTCAAACACAGAATATGAACATCAAAGGCGGCAGCTATCAGAAACTGCCCGTTCTCTGCCTCTGCCTTTAACAATAGGCTGATCTTCTCCCATGCATTACTGAGTTAAAAGAAACCTAATTAGACAAATGATTTGAAAGAAAAACCCACTTGCTACCAAAGAAAATAAATTATCTTTATTATAAATATCACTGTAACTAAATAGTTTGGCATTAAAATAATTATAGGATAAAAGCTTAGAGATAGTAAAAAAGATGTCATGAAAATGATACATTCTTCATAATTTTTTTAAATATTCAAGTTTTTTTAAAATTTAATCACCTATGCAGTTGATCAGAAGAATCATTACTATCAACAAAATTCCATTTTTAAACAGTAAAAGATCATCCTTCTGCATGTGAAAAGAGTCAGTGTGAAATCATCCTACCTCAAGACAAATTTTTTGGGGGGCTGTTTGTTGTCACAGTTGAGGCAAGCACGGCTCTTACTCTAAAGACAGGATAACACTGACCGAGCTGTTGTCAATGGATTCTTCTGGAACAAAACTGCACTTTTTGCATTCTTTACTGCAAAAACCTTGAGAATCTCTCTCACCAAGAAAAACATGTCACAAACATCACCACCATATGTGTTTGTCCCATTCAAACTGACAACTCTATTTTAATTCCAGGGGTATCACAAAGCCACTCACAGTTGTACCCCACCTCTAGTTCTAGGGTGATCTCAGAAATGATGCTGCTGTCTTGTACAGCTTAGGCTCAGCTAAGAAAGTAAAGCAACCTGAACTTACTTCATGAAGTAACTTGTATGGACTGGTTTTCATCATAACAGGACAGAGGATGGCTGCAATTTTTGCTTTAACCTAGTTTTTCCTGGGCAGCTGTATTTTCACTTGCAGGTCTCTTCGTCTTTTCCCAACATATTGATTAGATTCAGTGCTAGCTGATACTCTACATCATGTTAAAATAAAACTTTACCTTCTTTCAAGCAACATACAACTCATCAGCTCAGTAATTACAACAAATAAACCAAAATTTCCCATCTCTAAGTAGAGACCACTTAAAATCTGTGCCTACAGATGTGCTTTGAACACGCTGCAGAAATTACCAGAATGAGGAGCTGCAAGCCACCCTGACCTCTTGGTGCAGAGCAGAAGTGGCCCCTGCTCTCCCCCTGCGCTAAGCAGAGAAGGAGGAGATGGGAAAGTCACTCAAATGAGAAAAGAATGTCTCCTCTCCTTGCCAAGAATGGCAGTTTAATTATGTTTCTCAGTTTTAAAATGCACCAGGATTACTTTGTTTTATAAGTGCTTTGGAGCCTGAGGCACACATTTGTATTACAGTTGGGTGAATTTATTGCATATTGTATTTTTAATTGTTCCTTAGAAGACCAAGCATTTTTCCACTGAGAAATCTAATACATTATTATTATTTCTGATTCCATAATTATTTGGATCACGACAGTGCATGTTGGCCACATGACTTGTGTGTATCTTTCTTTTTCCTTCTCTCTCAAAGGATTCTGTTGTTTGGATTATGCAATCATTTTGTTAATACCAGGACAGATGGCCACAATGAAAACACACAGGGTGCTCTCTCTGATAGATACTTGCCAATATCAACAGGAAAGAACAGAATTAAATTCATGAACTTTAGAAAGAAAGCACAAGCTTGTTCTTGAGCAGTGCAACGCATAATGCTTTCATGTACACAGTAACAGCCGCCGTCAATCTACAGGTACGCGGGTGGCAAGACTAGAGGCCTCTAGAGGCCATAGAACAGAGGGCTGCAAATACCCTCCTTGTCACAGATGGCTAGGTCAGATTTGGAGAGGATGTGATCAGGAGCCAGTGCTTTGCTATCCCAGCCACCCAAACATCAAACCTAATTTGATGTTTCCTAACATAAAACATAATTGCCACCTGCCTGCTGCAGTTTAAGCCCACTATGTATTCACCTCCTTTTTCAGTAGCCTTCTGCAGCTCAGAAAACTATTGCTGTATCTCCCTGCTGTCACCTCTAAACTAGGACAAATCAAGCACCTAGCAATTTAGCCTCCTGCCCCCACAGCAACACACCATCAATGCTTATTCAATAACTTCTGCGCTGAGCCCGTAGCTTCTGGGAGAGCTCCAAGGCGCACGGCTAAGCATGCGTGCCACACAATATGGTGTGAGTGGGAGAAGATGATTTCCTACCTAGTACAGAGATAAACTAGATTTCAGCTTGAAGGCTTGCAGATTTGGCTGCTAAACTCACCAGACTCCAGTTGCCAAAAGGAAGTCTAACATCTGGAAAATTTCCATCCTTCTGATGCTGCTGGTTTCCCATGATGTCAACTACTTGTTCCCAACCAAGAGAGAGGCTCTTAGATGTCACTCAGTAACACCAGAAAATCCATTTGCATCCCCATAGAAAGAACTTGTGGCACAGAAGGTCACTAAAGAAGAGGAAGATTTAATAAGAGAATCCCCACCACCAATTAAAAATGCTTTTTTAAAGATTGAAAAAAATGGAAAAATTAAAATTTCAATGTGACACTCCTGTTACCAGCAAAATTATGATGTTAAATTGAGAACTGCTGATATGAGAAAGCCAGATGCACGATGAAATAAAAGAGATAATCTTTGATTTGTTAAGCACGTGGTCTCTGACACGGTCCATACCTGGTGAAAGTGTCAGAGAAGTTTTTCCAGAAGTCTCAAAATAATTAACTAGAGCAAGGCGTGAGAAAAGAATTGGGCATCATTGCTAGAGGACAACTCTGTGTTTCTTTAAACCAAGCAACAAAGACCAGATCCTGCTCACGCGAGTATTCCTTGTCTTTACAATCAAAATGCAGATGCATACACTAAGCAGACACTCTACGAAAGCTTACACCTATATATTCTCTGAGCCTAAACCTCAAGATGAAACGTGCTATTTCCAATACCTTGAAAATATCAATACAGATTTCTTTGGTATTAAGCCTAGTGCTCGCATGCCCTTCAAGCACACTATGATACAATATTTGCTAATATGATTGCATTGCTTTCAAGCAGAAATGGGTAGTACAGATGCAGGTCTAATCAAAGTAAAACAACATTGTATGAAATTCCTGCTACTAGTCATTCAGGGACCTGTGTTTGCATTCAAACACAGGTCTTAAAGTTTTTTCTTATAATCTTTAGCAGCTAAAGCAAAAAACATTGATACTGATAGACTCTTCCTTGATTTCTGTATGAACTAGATCAGAATGTACAAACACTGTTTTGCAACTGCATTTCAAGAAAAAATCTTCAGCTGTAAATAGCACAAGGCAAGTTGAGTGTACCTGTGAGATGGTGAGATTCAAAACAAGAACTCCTACTGCCCCATGTACCAATTCAATGCGTACAATAGACTGAAACAAACAACAATGTTTAAAGAAAGACAAGGAAGTAATTCTGTGTTCATTCAAGTCGATCATATTAACTAATATCAGCTTTTTATGAACCTGACCTTCTACTGGAAAAAATTAATAACAGGCTTTTGCTATCCAGAAGTAGGGTAGATTTTGGAGAACAAGTATTTGCCAAATCCAGAGACCAACCTCTGATAAGATATGTGCAAATATCAGGGTTGATCAAAACCTTTCCTCCAAGAAAACGGGAACAATACAGCCTATGTTTATCTCAGCAGACATCTTTCAGTACAAGACTATAGCTAACCCTGTGGTAAATTAATACAGAGAAAGGCAAAGCCCTGAATTTATACAGTATGTTCTCAGAAGAGCTCAGGCAGCTTCCCCATAGGATCTAAAGTACTCGTGCAGTGGTGATTTATTGCTGACCAGGAATATTTTTTCCCATCTTGACATTTTAAAATGGATTTTTTTATTATATTCATTCCCATGTCAACTAAAAAAAAAAGCCACAAATAAAAATTTAAACTGGCATCCTGAGAAAAACTGATTCTGGTTCCTCATTTCAGTCTGTATTCCTTCATTCACTTATTCCAGCTGTCATTCCAATCATTTGGCTCATTATTCATTAAAAATGGTTTTGATGAATGCACATTTTGTAATCAAAAAAGTTGTAAAAAAGAACCCACCAGTACTTTTATTCATACTAGTTCTACAGATTGAGTAAAACAGAAGGATGACGTCAGCTGAGTTTATTTTCTCCATTTGACTTTTCCTAACAATGTTCTCCTGACTTAAAAGTTTTGTTTTACCTTGGAGTTCTTTAGTGGAAGCACATGAAGAATCAAGCTAATTGATATGACTACTAGTGATACCTTCCCATAATGGATCACTTCATCTCAGCTGTTGGAGCCTGACAGAATCCCACTCATTTCATTTGCACAAGCAACTCCAAAGATTTCAGACACATAAACACAGCCATAATAATTTACCACACCTACGACATCAGTGCTGGCAGTAGAAGCCATTTCCTACAGATTACACTGAAGTGTTTTCTCCCCCAAATCTATCAAGTGAAGCTTCCCATCTTTATGGGAACTTGCTAGCACTGCATCTCATCTCCCTTCAGCAAGTTTTAAGGATGGCAAAATGAAGATGCATTTCCCACGGAAATTAAAATTGTTCTTATGATTGCAATATTTGTATCCCCAAGAGGAGTGTTTGAGGTGGGTGGATAAACAAATATTCTAATCACATTCTTTTGAAAGCTGAAATTTGATTTCAACATCAATTATGGGGTTTTTTTCTTTTTAATTTCTTCTCTTAGCTCAGTGGGAACTATAAAAAACCCAACAAAAACACATCCTTGTCGCTGACTGCTTTTCGATCTGTCATGATTTATTTGCATGTTTATTTTCCTTGTTACAATGATTGGTTTAATATATTTTTCTTTTTCGTTACTGTTTTCACAGTGCATTTCAGGGAACGGCGTTCACTTGATTTCTAGCTGATGAGTGATTAACCCAGGGGGAGTCAATCTACAAATCCTGCAAGCCAACTGGGTTGCATTCACTCATGTTTCTAGTCCCACTGGCTATATTTCTACCACACTTCCAGTGTGAGTTCCAGCTATGCATCTAGGAACAGCAGCAGCAAGGAAGACAGTTTGAGATTCATGTGCCTCTGCATACTGGCACAAGTCCGTGCTGACACAACACAGACCACAGTTTACAGCTGGTTTGAACATACTGAGCCTGGATACGGCCCCACGTGCTCGCTGTGAATCTGCCGCTATCTCATCTTCATCGGGCCAGTGAAGGACAGAGAAGCTGGCTTTCCAGAAGATACAAAAAACATACATAAGCATGAACCATGGGAAAGGTGAGAAATCTGGTTCTGGGCTGTGTCATGTAGCATGCAAGCTAGAAGCAGTGTCAGGCCAGCTGCATGGCAAAAAGGCCACAGAAGATGCTGCCAGACAAGCACCTACTTTCTGACTCATGCTCCCACAGAGCAGCTTAGGCATTTCCATTGACTTCAGGGGGAGTAAATGCAGAGAGATTACACAAAAACTTAGGAAAACTTAGGAAGAGGTCACAAAGCAGTGGTGACACGCATCTATTCTGCATGTTGCACTTACATGAGGAAAGCATAGAAAGTGCTTAGATGTTAATTTAGGAACGTTAAAGTCATTAAAGCAGCGGCTCTGGAATTAGCTTCCTATGTAATGCAGCTACCTTAAAGATCACCCATTTTGCTTGGGCACATTGTCACTTCTTGCGATAGCACGTTAACAGAGCTTTTAGTGGCAGCAGAGGCAATCTTCATAGTCCTTTAACTAATGTGATCATACTTATTTATTGGATTTATGGCCTAACTGGCAATTGCTTTGCACTTTACAAAAAGACATTACATTTTGTCATCTACACCACCCACAAGGGTCTGATGCCTTCAGAATGTTTCTCCCTGTAAGCCAACGATACTGAAAACACAAGAGGGCTTGAGTGGAGCCACGACCTGGATCTAAACTGGAGAGAAGGCAGCAGAGAGAGGTATACAGGAACAGCAGGACATGGGGGGACCAAGAAACACTATGGTTTGTATTTCTCTGTTCTGATCACAGGTGCGTGCCTGTCTGGTCACTGACATGTACACCTAGCAGAGCAGAAGAGAGCCCAAGGTGACTAAATCATTATGTTTCCTGAAGCTAGGTAGCTGGTGAGAGATGGAAACTCACATTAGTGCCCTGAGAGCAACATGAGCACAACCTTCTCTTGGGCTTCAAAGGACCTGCACCCATGATGCCACCCTGCTCAAAGTCTCTCAGGAAAGGCTTCAATTTAGTCCTTAAATGGGAACTACATGTTTTCAGAACAAGTCTTTAGGAAGATTCAAACTGCTACAGAGACCAAGAGCAACATCAAGCAGAAGAACAAGATTTACAGGGTTTGGAAGCAAAGAAATCCTGAAATAATGACCATAGGGAACAAGGGAACACTAATATCAAGAACAGCAAGACCAAGAAAACAATAGCAAGACCAAGACTACAGAAACAAACCAAGACAGAGGCACTAAAATCATCACAGGCAAATGCACAATATAAGAGTAAGTAATGCTAGGGTGACAGTTCACTCTGCATATTTACATTTGTCTTCACTCTGTATTCACAGAGCTCTTTGAAATACAGGAGTAAACTTCTGGGAGGCTTAAAGGGATTTAGCCATCAAGCTAAAACAAACAAAACACTCCTGTCTGAGGAGGAGTAGTAGATAAGCCCAGTTCAAGAAACGTTTAAACTAGTAGTTACCAAAAAAAAAAATCTCCATCCCTTCTTCCTTGTTAATAATGTGAAAGTATTGCCACCTCTCTAGCTGATTTCATATCGCGTTGCAGTTCTTGTGCTGTGGGGCTAACAGCAGGAGAAAAAACAACAACAACAACCACCAGCTGAAAGATGGAAGCAGAACAATTCAGAAGTGTATTTCTGTTCATTCAGGCTGTCCCTTCCACTCCAGTCACTTTCTTTGTGCTCTTACTCCTGGGAATTTTTAGCTGAAGCAGGAGCTAGGGACAGGAAGGCTTCAAGAAGGCAAAGACGAGCCCTGCAGTAAAAATATGGAGTTTCTGCTTTGAAATGGAGAGGAATGCTCAACATCAAACAACCAGATCCCATGGACACATCCCAAATATTACCACATCACTATATTACCAATATCACAAAAAGTTTATTGCCCCTTCTCACTGCCACCATTATCTCTGCCCTCCGTACTTCCAAAAAAGGGCTAGTGGAAAAAATTAACAATTCTTAAAATATTCCTGGTCCAGACAAGATATAGGAGAGCCTGAATTCAGGCAATCTCCCCTCAATATTTTTGCTTGTCATGAGCAGGCAATTACCTGAAATTTTTGATGATCCACTAAGCAAAAGCACAAGAGTCAATCTTTTAAAATTCATCCATCCATACAATGACTTCTTCACACGAGAAAGTTGAAGAATTGGGGGGGGGCAGAGAAAAGATCACATATAAGCAGAACCAAGAGAATAATAATCTGGCCACAGGTGAAAGTCTCTATTTTACTTCTGTGAACAGACATTTTCAGCACTGATGACCTACAGTATACCCTGTCTCTATCAGACAGAAGGAACACATCCATTTTTCAAAATGGTGCTTAGGAGTATGAAGAAAAAACTTCAATGGGCAAGTCCTACATGACACTGACGGGAACTCTACATTCAGAAATACGGATGGGCTCCAAACATACAGCGTACAGCCAGATTTCGTTTCCCCTGCCCACATTCGAGGTGTGGATAGTTAGCTCTTCTAGGTAAGAAAAAAAAAAAAAAGGCCAGTTAAAATAGTAATATTTGGAGGCAGTGCCTCCTGCAGAGTTTAAGGACACACAGAACAAAGTCTGGATTCAAGCCTGGCAAAATTATTTACTAAGAAATTTCCATTCCTTCATAACACTTCACATGCACATTGCTTCAGCTGCTCACCCTGTGCTCCTCAATCCCAGTTACATGCAGGCAGCCTCGCAGACCTTGTGCGGCCACTTTGCTTTCTTAACACATTTGAAAGTGCCAGTTGTTAAAAGACCTTTGACATCTTCCACAATTGCTTTCTTGCATCCTCTTTTTGGGGGAGTGGAGAGAAAACTTCTTTTTAAGACATATAGTTATCTACCCACCACTGTCCCAGAGGTCTCCTAATAATTCCATTTCAACACAAAACATTTTGCACATTGGCATAATCTGATAGTTCTTTCCATGTGTTTTAAAGATCTGTTTTCCCTGGTTACTGAAGATTGGCAAATGTCATGTGAGTGACTGAAGAAGGGAAGCAGTGCATGAAGCCAAGGGAGAGTAACATTCAAACTGGTCCAGTACTAACTCTTAAGGTACGCGTCCAAAATGTGCGTTCACCAACTGTTAGTAACATTAAGATGTGTTTCAAAAGCTCTGAAAGTAAAGAAATACAGTAAGTTCACCTTTGCCCAAGCAGAGCATAAATATATATGTTTTTCTTGTCTCCTCCAAATGGAAACTCTGGAAATAAATGTTACAGCCCATCAAAGTTTTGACAAAGCATTTTTTCATTAAATAAAATGTTATTTAATGATATTTTGAGTTTAGTCAGGGTAGGTATCTGGGGTCTCAAGTGAAGTCACAAAGATCCCAAATTAAAAAAAAGTCCAACCTTGGGAATCTGAAAATGGATGTTTCAACAGCTCTACTTCACAGAGAGTGAAAGGTTTGATCTCGTTCCAGCGGAGAATTTCAAAACCTTACAGACTGTTGCAAGACAATTTCTTGTTCCTCAGCCAGCTCTTGTTAGCATAGTCATAATAATCATAATCAGAGATTTATGTATTGTCTTTTATCCCCATAAAACTTAAGACAGTTTGCAAGTGATTGTGATCATAAAAAGCATGTACAGAACAACCACACTCACACTCCTCACCAAGCAAAAGAGGTTAGTCTGCACTGAAGCATGACAGCTGTTCAATAAAGCAGTTATGCTTTAAGAATAAGTGTGAGGAAAATATAGCAACTAATTGAACAGCAAAAGGGATTTAAGTAGGCAACTTTATTATTATAACTGTATTTAGCTAGAAGATAAAAGCAGACAAGCAGTCTTGACTGAGAGGATGTGTAAAATCTGTGCATCATCCGCTGTCTCAAGAAAGACTCCTTCCAGGTGCACTTGCGCCTGTAACCCCAGTTTTAGTCCCTAAGCTAAGTACCACAGGCCTGGTTCCACCTGATGCAGCAGGTCAGAGGTTTGTGCATACAGCTCATTAGACCATCTGAAGTTACCACTTCACCATAAACAGCTTCTCCAAGACCACCAAAATGGAAGTGGAACATCACAGTAGCTATTTCCACATCTCTTGTTTATGTGATACTGGATATTTTTTTTTTTACTATAGTAAATACCTGTCTATACAGTTACAGAAAATTTGAGGCATAGTTATCACATCTGTAAAGTCAAACAGCAGAGAAAATGAAGCCAGTTGACCTGAATCCAAATAGGCAGAGAAGGCATTTATCACTCGCATGGCTTTAGAGAATCCACATGCCAATCTCTTATCATTTGGGGCTTAAATTCATGGAATACTCCTGTGAGAGAATATTATGCTTTAAAGATTATTGTGTCAAAGAGCAAAGCATAGAGAGCTCCGACAAGGAAGAAATTTCCAAGAACTTACTGAGGCAAGCTTCTGCTGAACATACAGCTTCTGAAGCAGAGCTTCTGCTCAGAGAAAAACAACTCCCTCTGACAAAAGCAAAGACAAGAAACTTGTGAAGTACTACATAGGAGAAATACAGCACTTATGGAAGCGGCAAAGCGCTGCAAAGAAGAATGATGTGAACTTTGCCATCGTTGTGAGAGAGATTATGGTTGTGTGATGTCATTATCGCTGCAGTGAATGCTTGTGCACTAAAGGCAAAAGGGACAAAATTAATAGTGTAAAAAATTGCAGGATGGGTGAATGAGATGCTATATCTTCTGCATCAGTTTGAATTCATCAGAAATAAAAAAACTTTTTTTTTTTTTTTTTTTTAAGATAAATGATTGATAACTGGAATCCTCTCACATCGGGTTTAGTTGCATTTATGAAGTCATACGTAAGCCAACAAGTAAAAGCTACTAAAAAGCCTAGTCACATTTACATCTAGTCCCTTTTTGTTGCTATACTTAGTTAGATTTGACCATCTCCTCAGTGTCCTCAACCAAGGGGGAATTTTATAGGAGATTTAAAAGCTTCTCAAATAGTGGAATGAGCCAGGGCCACTACAGAAACAAAAAGCCACTGCTCCTGCTCCCTAAAACTGTGGCTGTCAGGTGCATCTTGGCAGGAACTGAGGCCTGGACCCATAATAGTTCAGAGGATGCATCTGCTGTATCCCTGGCCACACGCAGTCTGCATACAAAGGCAAATCAGTCTGTCATGGTTTTGTTACAGCCTACTCTGTTCAAACCTGGCCACCAAAGTATACCTGGACTCACCCTAAACCCCATGCTAGAAGTCACACATCTGAAACGGAGCAAAAAAGCAACAGTTTAAGCAAAGCTGAGTACTGATAGCACTGGTAAGCTCTGAACCCAAGCAGGTTCAGTAGATATGGGCCACAATTAATGACAGGGAAAGATTTAGAAATGGCAAAGCAACTGCAGTTAAAGCCATGTCTACTCCAGGTAACAGTTTCATATCTTCTCTGCTGAGAAATTTCCAGAGAAGGGTTCCCAGGCAAGAAGGGAGTACAGAGAATAGCAAACAGCCTTAAGAGTCCTTAATGCAACTCAAAGGAAAGGGGGAAATGGAAAGCAGACCCTGAGCACAATTAAAGATGCTGTTTCTTTTTTTAACAAAAGGCCTCTCAGAGAAAGGAGCAAAAACATGTCTCTGTTCATAAAATGACACTGTACCCTCCCGCACTGTCTTCTCACAGGAGGTTGGGAAGTTCCCAACAGCTTTGTGGAGGCTGCCTGGTGTTTCTCATTAGGCTCTTAAGTCTTTGCTAGTGAAATCCCCAAGGAGAAATTAATAAAGCTGGTTTTGGGTAGACAAATTGTGTTCTGAACAGATACTTCAGTAGTGTATTACCAGATCTCCTTGACTAGAGTTAAGTTCTGTTAGTCATACACCCTGTAACCTAGACCAAACTCTTTCCATATATCTTAGCAAAGATCTGCTAGCAAAAGAAGGCTTTGTATCACTAAGGAGCTGAAGACTACTGGGCTCTTATGCAAGCTACTTGGTGATGGAGCTGGACTTAATACTGCCAGACAATCGTTTTAGGTAGCAGGGCTACCTACCTGGGCTATGTGGGTCATCTTTTGTCTGGGGTTGTTTTTTCAAGTTGTCATTGCTTATACAAAAAAAATGGGTAGAATTTCTTTTTGTGTCCCAACTATTTCACATTTGGCTGCTGCACAAGAGATTAGCTGTTTGTTCGTACAGGCAGAGTAAATGTGGAGGAGGCACGTGGACATTAGCCAAGGTCATGAGCAACTACAATGAGATACTAATCCCAGTTGTCCATCCTGTAGGAACAGAGATGGGTTAAGTGAAGCCTTTATTCATGCACATAAGCAATTTTACTACAGACTGTTCTAATCTCTCACACCAACATCCAGCCAAGTCTATAAACAAACACTGTATGTTTTAATCCACAGTAATTGATCTGCTGGCTGATAGGAGAAATGCAAGTTTAATGTGCAAGTGATACATCATTAAATCAAAGCTCTGGAGGTCAAGAATGATCAGTATCGACTATCTCCATTCACCATATCAAATTACTTCTCCGAGCTCCGGCTCAGCAGAGGAGGGGGATTTAATACTTTATGTGGCTCCAGAGAGAATAACCTTCAGTCAGGTGACTTCACAGAGTCACTGAAAAATACTGCAACAGCTCAGCTATAACTATGATCAAACAGCACACTTCCGCTAGTTTAGTTACTTCAGAGGGGAACCTGTGTTGTGATTAAACTTTCATTTTAAGAATATGAAAGAGGAAAGTGCTACCAACTCCAGACACTCCTGCAGCGATTCGGAAGAGATTGGAGTCCTCAAATGACACTGTGAAGCTAAAGGGCAGAAGCAGAGGAAGAAAAATGGAAAACAGTTATCAAGCAGCAGCTCAGATGGCAGGAAACTTTTAGAAGATGGTGGCAACTCTGAATTACTTGCAAGAAAAGTAAGAGACACAAAAAAAATAGCATACAGTTAAGCAGCAAGAGAAGGTATGAGATGAGATACCCAAGTTACAGATTCTGTGCTTGCTGCGTTACTCTCACCAGCCAAAGCTAAGAAATGCCAGGCACCCAAGGGATGCCTCAAAGTCTTTTAACATGGCAGTAGGAACTGGATGTCCAACACAATTTGCTCCTTAACGCACAGGGTTTGGGGCTTCTCCAGCACCACCTCATTTTTTCCTTGCCTCTGAAATAGGAAAAATTTCTAGAGGTCAGTGAAAAGTTTCACATATTGAGGAATACAGACCTTCACCTTTAGTATTTGCAGTTACACACACCCCCCAGGTCACTGAGGGCTGGCTCCAGAGCTCTGCCTCCCTTTAGGGCACACAGCCCCAGCTCCTGCTGGTGCACCCCAGGGCCCTCAGGTGTGAGCCATCCTGGCACAGGCCACCCAACAGAGGCAATCGGCCCCGACACAAAAAAGGGACATGAAGGCCTTCACCTACAATTCATACACAGGCTGCCACAAAGACATTTCTGACTTTACACTTACTTGTTGTCAGATTAGTTTTTCCAGTTTTGCTACTTAATGTGGGGTGAGGGCAACTGTGGGTTTGGCTTTTATTTCATTTGAGATTTTGCAGATGGGATTTTCAAAGAGACTAGTCTTTTCTAAAAAAAAAAAAAAAAGTAGTAAAAAAAATAGTAAAATCCACACACAGAGTCTAATTTTTATTTCAAGACTGCCTTCAGACTGTTTTTACATAAGTTGGATGATGCATTATTAAATTTTGTTTGGACAAGATTCCTATCCTTGCAATAATAAATAACTATGCACTAGACTCTAAGTGGTCTTCCCTGCGGAAATATTAACACCCGGACAGTTTCACCCCGATCATTTGGTTTTCTTTCTGTACCAGCACATTGTGAAAAGTACACAGAAATCTGCTTTCTTGCCAGTAGCTGAATGAATCATAATCACCCTCAACAAATAAAGCAGGCTAACTAGAGGCGCATAAACACAAACTTGCAGTGAATTAATTTACTTACACATTACACAAGATTAAAGAACAAACAGAAGAGAATACGTGGAAGTGACAATGATTGTTTAAAAGCTTAAAAAGGATTTGGGCTGAGTTCTGTATTGCAGTTGGAAACAACACTGATTCTCATGTGAGCATCTTATTTTGCAAAAGAGTCCTTACTTTGACTTACTATAACCCAAGAACAATTCTTTACTTTTTTTTTTTTAAACTAGAAACAATTAAGGGATAATTTTTTACAATGGTGTGGAAGATTTAGGTGACTGTTCTATATCTGCACTCTCTTTGGCTGGATAAGTAGTTTTCCATCTCTGCAGGATTTTTTTTTTCCTCCTTATAAAAAGACCTCTCCCCAGTTGAAACAGGGCAAATGTAATTAATCTCCTGCAAGGCTATATATTTCAAGATATTTTTTTTTTTAAAGTTGCCTATTTTTATAAGAATATATCAGAATTATGAACCTATTATCAGACTGTTTTTCCCCTAGAGCTAAAAGTCACATCACTGAACAAAGTCTATGTATATGCAAGGCTTCATTATTGGTTTTCCATGCTAACTAGATTAACACAGATGAAAGTCTTGATCCTAAAATGAGGCAATTAGGGTTGTCTAGGTGAATCATAGCAGATCTTTAGCTTGAAGGTTCAGGTGAGTGATTACATTTCACAAATTCTCTGATTACTGAGCTACCAAAAGATATAGATCAGCATCCTGGATTATTTACCAGTAACAGCAGAAAATCACCCACTTCCGTCTGGATCTAGGGAAAAGAAATAAAGTTCCTGCCAAAACCACCCCCAAGCCAATGCAGAATGGCTGACAGCTCTTTAAAACATTATTGGATATAACTTGAGTTCAGATGGAGGCAGGAGAGGGAAAAAAACAAATCCAGAGATGAAACAGTAAGCACCTTTCTTTACAGAGTTATTTTGTCTTGTGTATGTACATGACTTTTCCCCATCAGTCTTTTATTACCTCCCTGTTCCTTGCATTGTCTGGTTGGAATTATGTTCAAAAGTCTTTGAACCAAACACTGTGTATGAGTCAAAATTATTAAAGCCTCTATATCCTGGCTACTTATACTGTATATGAGCATGATAGCCAGCTAAAAGGAAAAAAAACCCAAAAAAAAAACCCAAACTTTTCTTTGCACAGAATAATTTTTTTGATACAACCTAACATCTCAATGATTCAGAGACAGGGCCTGGATTGTCCAAATAATGATGGGACAAGCCCTGGATTTCACGTCACCGCTATACATTAGCTGATATAGGCGTTAGCATGGTGTGTCTGATCTGCAGCTTATCCATATGAATCCTGTGGAGCTAAACCAATTTATAAGCTGACAATCTTGGTCCATGTTATTTTTTCCTTCACATGAATACTTAAGCATGCCCTGTTTCCATGCTGTACTTACAGAGTAGTGGTACTGAATTATATCCTTTCCTGCTTAATATTGAATAGCAAGGGACTAGTCTTTCATTGCAACATTAACCACAATACCACAAGAAGGATGTGCAATGCTTATAGCAAGCGTTTGCTGGGATCTTCATCTAACGTAGCACTGAGGAGATGCATCGCTCTAACCACCTCATGTTAATAAACAAGTTAATCAAAAATACTGAAGAAAAATGAATGCTTGGCTTAGCAAAAGCAAGTAAAAGGAGCACCATGTCTGAGCAGACATAAGGAATCTAAATACTGCATGTGCAGAAAATTTGCCCTCTGGTTATGTTAGAGGGATGACAGATTGACAGGGGGTGCTGAGAGAAGCCTAACTCTCCCTAATCAATGGGGAGAGACGGGCAGCTGCGCAGGGCGATGCAGACCTGAGTCACTCGGGAGCTGCTTGCTCCTGCCATTAACTGTATCTGGGACACAGGAATCCACACTCCAAGCTTTAGCATCTCCTTTAAGCCAACTGAGAGAGAGCTCCTTCCCCATATGCAGAGACACTCAAATGAACTTGTTCAGAGCCAGCTCAGACAGTTTCACTGCAGCTCTGTTGGTGCAGAGCTCTGTCCCGGCTATTTTACTTTGCCTTATGCAGATCCCAAAGATATCCAAGAAACCAAAATAGAAAATTTTTAACCCTTTCAACCTTTCTGCCAAGGAACCATGTATGTAGAAATATCCAACTCTGCACAGAGCGGTGTAGACAAACATAACCATTAACAGATCCCTTATCTGTTAGCAGAGATCCCTTGCCCCGGGTGCCAGGTAGGGGTGAGGAGTGCTGTACAGCAGAGGGGCACGGTACTGAGACCTTCAGCTACTTCTTGCCCAAAGCAAATTATAGATGTGGTCGCAGAGGCTATAGATACTTTTCTTAACCATTATAAGACCCCTCCGAAACATATTAAAGCATCATCTGTGCTAACAGAAAGCAGCTTTGAATTTCTGAGCCAGCTCCTGGACATACTCCGGGGAGTAGTGTCACACAGACTTCTGTAGCAACTGATTCTCAGGGCAGTTTTCTGCCGAGGGCTCATCCCAGGATAACAGACCAGTTTAAATGCAGTTGAGACACAAGGTCCCTCACAACATTTTGGAAAGAGGTACTTGTCACCTGAGAGGTGTCTTCCTACAAGTCATCTGACGATACAGTGTTCTCTGTATAAACACATTAAGATAACGGAGATGGGACATTGGGGAGGGGAAGAGAAAGCTGCAGTTCGCGATCAAGTCTTTGTAAATCCCTGCTTCACACCGAGAAAATAACTAAATGGATTGTAACATGTCAATGTTCTGTTGTAAGTGATCAGACTAGCATAATATCAGAGCTCTGTGGCAAACACACAGTCCTGTTGCTCTGAAATGCCTGTGCCTTCTCTCCCCCCACTTCTCACTTCCTTCTGATGCTCTTTCCAACACATGTAACAAACCAGAGAGGCATCCACAGAGAGCCTGCTCGCTACACAAACCACCTATCTGAAAGCCTGGCTGTCTTCTGCACAGAAGAATACCAGAGCCCTACAGAAATCCCCGTGGCAGCCCTGGAACAGAGTATCTAAAGGCATCAGCACAGGGAGGTGAATTCAGGTTGTATAGACCTAGTTGTAAGAAATTACAGTTTTCAGAAATTGTGGATAGTAGTCAAGAAATAATTGCCAATATTTAATAATAAAGTTATTGCCTAACTTTCATCTTACTTTCTACTTGTAGAACTCACCACACTTTTCTGAGAAGGGAAACAGTATCAGTTCAGTTTTTTGTGGGGAAACTGGGAAACAAAGCAATAGGAAGATTTTACTATAGTAATCCAAAAGACCCATGACAGAGCTGGTCATATTCTGAATCCTTCGGACATCAAGTCTAGACTGGGTGCTCCAAGAACGCTCCGAGTATCTGAGTATTAGTGCTTGGCCAGCTGCATCCTGACACCTTGGCGGTGCAAGACTTGCTGTTCCACCAGAGGAGGTGGTATGCGGTTCCTTGGGAGCTACAGCGCAAGCACAGGGTGAAGATCTCCAACACAACACACCAAGTAAGCAAATATTGTCAACAACCTCAAAATTAAAAGTAGAAGAAAGCCACAAAATCCTTACTCAGGGGAGGAAGAAAAAAAAAGTGCAGTCCAAAAGTCCAAGTCCTGCTGGTCACCCAGGTAAAAATATTACTGGTGCATACAGGACAGTAGAAATATACTTTATTATTAGCAGTTGCTGAGGGGCAGCTGTGTAAACTTTCTCCTAGTTACTGATGGTGGGTTGTGCAACAGTTTGATTTACAACACTCAAATTTCCTTTTGGTTGTTCACTCCATTATACATACGTCAGAGAACACCACAGAAAAATTCTGGCCTATCTTCAATTTAAACTATTATTGTAATACTTTGACTCATACAGATCTCACACTATAAATGTTTTGCTAATATGATACAATGTTCAAGATGAGGATAAATTGTGGCTGTAAGAAGAACTTAAATTCCACTTTCAGAACCAACGTTTGAGTACCCAGAAAGCTTTTGTTGTGTCATAGGTTGATATTCTTAGTAAAAACTGATTTAATTAGTGCAAATCTATTATTAAAACCAGGCAAACTTAGTATGAGGATGTTCACCTTCTCCTTAGTTTTTTCATTGTGTCAGGGACAGAACAGAGGATTAGGGTACAATTACTTTTCTGCTGCTCTGTACACCAGTTCATTTCACACACTGGGACTTTGAACACCCATGAAATAGTAATCATCAACTGATCATCAGTAATTTAAGCACAGAATTGAAGCAGTCAAACAGCTGAGAAGCTCAAGTTACTATTCAAAGCTCAGTCTTTATCCATTCTGATCTGAACCGAAAAAGACAGCTGGTTCTGGGAACAATTCAGAATAATTTGGCCTAGAATGGTGCTGGAAGCAGGAGCTGGCTTGCTAACAAAACTTGGTTTTCCACAGAGAAAAATAAATTGTAGAAAAATTTTCCAAAGCTTTTGCATGCATTGCTAAAATAACTGGATTACTCTAAACCATTTCTGTTATTAACAAAGTGTTTCACTAGCTTTAGAAACCAAGATACTTTCTAAAGTATTTATTTAACAACCATATATATATGAAAGAGAAAAAAGTCACCCCTACTTAGCTATCTATTAACTAAACATAAGCTTAATTTCTCTCCCTGAGTAATATAATTTTTCTGCAAGATTGGAAAACACTGGTAGCTGGTCACAAGTTGGGATCTTGGTAACAGCAGAAGTCAGCATTAAATCATCAGAAAGCATCTCAACTGACCCAGGTTCAACACATTCATTAAAGATTTATATAAAACCATCTGCATTCAAAACATGAGCCAGAGTTCCAATTAAACTGGATAAAAATCAAAATGTAAGTTTACTGAAAGGTATTGCAGAAAAGCAATTTGACTGATGCCTTATATAGGGTGAACACGGCTCCTTTCGGATGCAGGGTAACCGTACTGACCTAGAAGAGGGGGTACCTGCAGTATGCACAGCCTGCAGTAAATCAAAAGAACCTGGCTTGGATTCTTTGGGAATCTTGCATTAATTTTAGGAATGTCTATATTCATACAAATTATGATTAAATCCATTTATTAAAAAAATATTCACATACATAATCTTGCCTAAACAATATGTTGGATATTTAAGAAATTTGCAATGCTTTTAGCTCTTCAGAAGAAATCAGTGGTGTGCTTCCAGCTGTGTTATGCTTCAAGCCACTATAGGCTAGTAAAGCATGTCCTGCAAATTCTGCAGCCCATACTGGATATACTGAATCAGTATTTTCCCAACCATCAAAGTCTTCACTGGAAAGCCTTAGTCCTGTAACTAGTTGACCTTTCCCGCATCAGAGGTTTTGAGAGAACTTAGCATCCCACAGATCAGCTCAAATTGTGCTTTCAACCAGAGACTGAAAAGGAGCCTTTTCTCTAAGTAGGAGAAAAATAAACTCAATCCTATCCCTGGAAATTTTTCCAGTAATATTGTCCCCTGAAAAACACAAAAATACTTAATCTGTGTTTAAAGAGTGCTGGGTACAGCATTTTGGAACAGCCTCTTTAGCAGGCGCACTTCCAGACACAATAAATATCCACAGATCTAGCTGAAGAGAAACCCCACCATTTTGTGACCCTGTGTTGTTCTTTCACCCTTGTAGCTTCACATTCACACCTTTATCCTTCACCCTTAGGTAGGTTGTTTACCCGTAGGTTTGTTGTCAGCATGGCTCGTGGCATGTTGTTTGCCTAACCAAGCTCTAAAAACAACACTCAACAATCACATCTTCAACTTGGTGGCTTTCAGGCTCAGGACTGAACAAATTGAGCTGAGTCAGTTTCTTTGATGAACTCCATGCTACAAATGCCGGGTCTCTTCGGAAATCCGAGTACTGTTTTTGGTGCTGAAAGTAAATTCTTTAAATTACATTCTATGTATCTGCTACACAGGGACAAAGTTAGATTTAGCGCTCTCAACATACAACCTTCTAAGTAGATGAGCCTCCAATTAAACAAAGATATGAATCATTCATTCTGAATCTAAACATGCTTGGACTTTGGGTAACTCTGATTGGAAATTAATGCCTCAGATTTATTTCAAATTAAAGTAAAGCTAATTAAATTCCACAGTTCCCTTTGTTCTTTCCAGATCTACGTACAGTGTAGCAAAGAGCTACATTAAACAATTTCAAGTAGCTGTGGTATGTTTGTGATTGTCTACTGCAGCTCAGAACCATAAAAGGTATAATGCAATTTTTTTTTCCTTTTTCCAGTTTTCAATTTTTTTTCTCTGTTTGGCACATGTTAAATAAAGGGATTTTATCTTGCTACTGCTCATTTTCAGATGCATGCCTGATCCCACCACAATTAACTAGAGTGCTCCTTTTCTGCCTCCACACAGCTTAAACAACAGGGCAGGCTCAACAAGAAGGATATGGAGGAATAAAGCAGCGTTAAGGAACGAGCTATTTTAAATGTGCAAAGGGATAAAGTCTTACATGCTACAGCAGTATTGTCTCAAGGGACTGCTGTTTGGAGAGGGAATGAAATTGTCTCACACCTCTAGAAAATGCAGTCAGCAGTCTTGCAGGCCCCCATTCACTGTGCTGCCATTGAAAGCCCATATTTCTGAGTGGCAGAGCCTGCGTAATCATAGATCAACTCACTCCAGTTCCAGTCCATCTAATTCCATACTCCTCAGACACAGACCATGCCTCTTGCAGGGACATCTCAATTGCAGGCTCAACTTGAAGATGTCTCTTCACAGGAGCACATCAAGTTGCATTGCTTCCTTTGCCTGCAGTAAGAATGACAGTAGTAAAGTTGCAATTCAGAGACCAACTCTAATGAATTTTTCCCTCCTCGATCCTATTCTGCAAAAAGATCTTCCTAGATGCAGCTGTGCATGGAACTCATCTGTCAACTTCAGCTGCTTAAAAAGAGATGCCAAAGCTCACTGAATCACCCTTAAGTTGCCACCTCACCTTAAGGCAAAAGGATTAGCTGGGGCTTGACCAAATTCTAGGGAGGCAGCTGACACGGACTGGAAAACACCCTGCATGACAAGTGTCTAGCTGCTGTCCCATGATTTAAGTCTGAGATAATGGCTGGCTTCACACCTACTGTGTTCAGAGAGGCACAAGAGAGAAGGGCTGCGTTTATTGCTCTGAATGTTACTCACGCACACACCGATTAATGGTTATACTTCTTCCAACAGCCTGAGCTATGTTTTGGTCCAGGATAGATAGCCAGAAGAAACAAAGTCAAAATCAACCAAAGCTGAATATAAACATATGTTCACAAATGTCTGATCAAATTTATGATTTTCATTAAGATGTGCTTCATTTTAAGTCTGTTTTACAAGGAAATTGCAAAGCAAATACTGAATTGTTTAATCTATTTTTACTTTCCATGACCTCTGATATTGCTCCACTGCAAAATAAGGTCTCAAAATTCACCATTTCACCACATAGGAATCAAAGCATTTCGCCTCTTTTCCAGGTGCTATATTTAAATGTCTATATCCTGCATAATCTGTCCAGAAGCAAAAATAGACATCCTCATTATAAATACCTATAGCAATGATATTTGCATCTGGTTTGGTTGTTTGGTTGTTTTCTGGGGTTTTGTTGTTGTTTGGTTTTTTACTATACAGAGAAAGCATGGAAGACTAAAATTGCTTATAAGTACAGCTACACAAAATAAATCCTGTCCTGGAGGGATTTTGCAATATGTTGAAAGTAGGTTTCATTCTGACTGGAAATTCTCCAAAGGAATGTTTTTCCATAGGAAAATGCTGATTCATCAAAACCAAAGCATTTAGTAAAAGGCCAACTACAGTAGAAACCTATCTTCTACTGGAAACATGCCCAGGCTCCTGCCAGCTTGCCTGAGGCTCTGTGCTGCACAGATGGGAAACCAAATCATCCTGGAACTAAAAGATAAAACGCTTGACATGGAGATAAGATCATGGAAGCTCCTGCTTCCAGTGTCCTGAATTTCCAAGTTTCTCATTCTAAGACAATTCACCTGGAAGATTGCTAGGCTAGCAGAGATGGAATGAGCATCCTGAGAAGGTAGGTGGCCATGGTCCCAAGGGCCAGGAGGTCCCACTGCTTCCTGCCTCCTCTTTCCCCATTTGCCAGACAGGATGACAGAGCTCAGGAGCTTTAGTTTATGAGAACACTGTAAAACCCACAAATCCCCTACAGAGCACAAAATGTGTGATAGCCGCTACTTCTGAAAAAAAGGTTTCTCTGAACTCTTTTGCCCCTCAAAATGGTTCCACCTCTATACAGCCTCATGCTGATATAAAACGTCTTTATGCTACTCCTGTTTTGACACTCAGACCCATTCCTTTTACCATTCAGTGCTTACGTACCGGAGAAAGATCCTTTCCCACAGATGGCTAAGATTTGGTATTTCTGTCCAGTGGGGAAATTCCATTAAATACTAAATTGATAAAGTTAATTGAAAGGTTCATTAAAATATATCAATGTATAAGTACAGGTCAAAATACTACAAAAAGAAAAATACCAAAACTCATATATCAGGGAGCTGCAGGTGCTTAGTCACCCTGAAATGGGCCCAGATCTTGAACTTTCCACATGCAGTTCTGGAAATCCCAGAAGTATGATTATCCTCCTCAGCGCCCCCATGAACATCACTCACACTGATGGAAGCAAGAATGAGACGTGCCTCAAAAAGTTACTGCTTGAAGCTTGCAGTCTGCATAATTGTACCTTGCAGAATTCGCACCAGCTGCCCACTAGCCTTGGTGGGACAGGGAAAGTTTAAACTTTCAAAACAAAAAGAAAGCTAAATTCAAATACCAATTAAGGACAGCATACTATTGACTTAAATAACTGGAATTTCCTACAAAAATTGCAAAAAAAAGCCAGAAACTGCAATTAGATCACATTTTATCATTTAGCTACACTAGAAGATGTAATAATGGGAATTAATGGAGTTAAATATAGTTAATAATCCACTGGCCTGTATCTGAGAAAGCATTACACATATGTGCAACTCTCAGCACGCAACTGAGATGTAGGGTGGGAAGTACTAATAAGTCCATTATATTTCTGAATATTGCCATATGCAGTATGGCAACTCAGTGAGTTGTTTGTCCTAGCAATAGGACCTGCAACTTCTAATGAGGCATTCAAAATACAATGGCTTAATTGATAGTTCCTCCTTTTGCTTTTTATCTCTTTCTTGAGGTAGGGTTTCATGCTTGCCCCTCTTGCAGTATTCTGGATCCTTGACTTTCCTCCCAGACCTCAAAGACATTCCCTTATGGCTGTCTCAAAGGGGCTGGAGCAAAACATTTTGGAGCTCTTAAGACACTGTGAAACTTCAGACCCACAGGCTAACCATTATATGAAGAATGACAGTCTGACTGTGACAAAGAAAAGCACCACTGCAATGGTCTGGCACCCACGCGGCAGGGGGTTGGAACTAGATGATCTTTAAGGTCTCTTCCAACCCAAACCATTCTATGATTCTATGAATCCCTTCAAGTCAATATTAGACTCCCTTTATGGCCAAAAGAGATTTCAGTTTTCAGAAAACTACAGTACCTTTCATGAGAGTTACTTGCCACTGATCTCTGCTAAGAGCACTACTGAGCACAAAATGCTGGGAGATGAAAGGCACAACAGAATCTAATCAAATCATAATGTAGGATTTCCACTGGTCTCTTCTAAACTTGTCTTACATCAGAAAGTTTGACCTTTGGAGGATTGTTTCTTGGAACAACTCGTTCTGGAGCACAGAGGGGAGAGGATGTTCTGACCCTTGTCCTGAAAACATATAAGCCTGGCTTGGTGCAGCTCAAGAAGCAGCTCTAGTGGAACTGCTAATAAACAGTTACCACCCTATAATCAAATGCAACGTCCTCGAAGAAGTCACCAAGGAGGGTGGGAATATATCAAAGGAATGTTCAATCTAGCACAGTGACACTACACTCTAGAAAGAGGAATTTTTTCAAAACTTTTGTTAAAGACACCCTGAAGTGTAAATATACAAATTGAGGTACTTAGCAAGAATGTTGATCTTGATTTGTTTGAATCAAAAAACCCATCCATTAGAAAAGAGAAATCCAACCCCAGCTGCAAAGTAACCTTAAGTAAACTAGAAACAAGAAATAAATTGACTGATAATTAAGGCCAAAGTATTCCACGTGACTCGCAGGCAGTGATCCAGAGGAACATGATTATCGTAAAACTTCAGTATTAAATTAAGTTCCCTCTAATCCTGGAAGTCCCAAGTGCTAATATCTCCTTTGCTTGTTCAGGGTGTGATAGAGTGGAGCTCACTTTTACCAGTTATATACTGCCATAACCAAGAATAGTCTAGCAGGTACTTTAAGGCATACATGAACTTGAAAAGGACATAAAAATGAGACAGTTATCCATATTTATGAACCTGAATCTCAGGTATAAAATCTGAAAATACGTAGTCTAGTGTATTAGAAAAGAGTTTTAGTAAAGCAATGGAAAGTTTGTGCAAGAAGTAACAGACAAGAAAGCAACTTGCTCAGTAAATAAAACTGCATCATAGACATCTACTAGAGGGTTGCTTTTGTCTTCCTTTGAAGACACTCAGATGGTCCTCCCATTTGAGACAGGGAGCTAATTAGGTGTGACTACAACTACCTCCTCATGCATAGATGTAAAGATGTGTCCCTAGCATAAGGGCAGCAGAAGGCCAAAAAGCCACACTATCTTTCAAATTTATGCAGGGTGTTATGGGACAAAGTTCCAGACTTCTCAAAGCTGCAAAGCATCTCTTTCTGTTGAGTACAGGATACACTGATGTTTTGAGATGTCTCTATAATCCCCTTCCTCTATAATCCTCTTCTACAACCTCTTCCCTTCTTTAAGGGTTCATTTGCTTATGTCCAAAGTCTGCTCTGATACCACACAGTTGTAGAACCCTGAATAACCCTAACTCTGGTTCCATAAAAACAGAGGTGTGAGAAGCAGGGCTGTGCAAAATCTCATCTGGGCTTTCCACCCAGGCACCCTCTGCCCATTGGACTGAGAGATGCCTTTGGTCCTTCTCTGTACTCTGCGATAGGTACACTGTACCTGGCTGTGTACCTTGCTGAACTTTGCCTTGACTTCTTCACTCAACCTTGGACCTGCCTTGTCACCAGATTTGTCCAGTGATCACTGGACTCTCATCTAGAACTGGTTATTCTGACTAGACCTTCTGTGCCCTCATCGAGGTGCTGTGGGACTGGACCCTTGTCAGAGGTCACTGCCTGCTTGCCACACTGTCACCCGTGACTCCCCGTCCCTTGCCAGACACCCGGCTCCCTGACTCATGACATTTCACCATGGGCATTCCAAGCATCTGCTGAACAGCACCTGTGTACCAGCTCACATCAGCAGCCCAGCATTAAACATCTGCTGGATCAATATTTTAAATGAACTGCTAAGAGTGTCAATGCTGTGGTTGCCTCATCTTGGGAAAACTAGAGAGAGTTGGACTGATATTCATGTTGTGATGGAAAGTTCTTTGGCTAACTTTGTGGGGGGTGGTTTCCATCCCTTTGTGGAGCTGTGGTTTATTTTGTTTCTTGTTTTGTTTCTTGATAGCTTGCCAGCGTCCTCTGGGATACATTATTCCTCAGCATTTTCTGAATCTCTGTCAGTACAGTCCAATTCTTCCTCCTCCCAGCTCTCATACACGCAATGACTCAGCCCTGGCTCTCACTTTCCCTTTGTTGAACTTTGTGACAATTTTTTCAGCTGCATTGCTATGTGGCCAAAAGAAGTATGTCTATGCTGTGCCAAAAAGGAATTTCAAACAACAGAAAGAAAAAGCAAGAAAGCTATTTGTTTGCTTTGCATTAGAAGATATCTGTGTTTTACGTCTCAAAACAATACATGTAGGGATGCTTACATTTATCTACCCAACACATAGAATGCTCAACAGTTGCTAAATCTGCAAAAAGGTTTACCTGAGAAAAGTTTTGAATAATGCTCTCGTTTCATAGGCCTCACATCACGTTATCATCAGAGGGCACTAACAAGACACACTTGAGAACTGAAAAATTTAAGTGATGGAATGAGCTGCAGAGATGGAGTTGTAGGCGTACAAAGTGGGTTAAGTGGTCTCTTTTAATTACAGGATTAGAAGAGGCTGCAAGCAAAGTAACCCATTATTGTTACTAAAGGCAAGGACAACAGAATTAATCACTAGAACTTCATAGAGAAAGACCACAATGAGCCGATGATATCCCCAAGCAAAAGAAATGGATAGATTAGCTAGAAAAATTGGCAGCCACTCTAAGGTAATTTTCAATTTGCCTTTAAACGGATAGAAGTAGATAATAAAGTCCCTGTTCAGATAAGCTTGATCCTCTTTTCACAACTCAATTCCAATTAAACACATACAAGGAAGGAAAACCCTTAACTAGCATGGAATGATGTTCAGTATCTTGAGGGGCAGGAAAAGCAACACAGGTACTGTGATAAG
This sequence comes from Aramus guarauna, assembly GCA_013400195.1. Taxonomy (NCBI): domain Eukaryota; kingdom Metazoa; phylum Chordata; class Aves; order Gruiformes; family Aramidae; genus Aramus; species Aramus guarauna. The sequence continues at coordinate 213,533 of VXBL01005313.1, read as the reverse complement.
AGAAATCCTTAATCCCCACCTCCCCCAGATCAATGAAAATTCACCTTTTAAAAAAAAATCCCTCTATACTGTACCATGTTACTGCATAGTTATTAAAAGCTGGATGCACCAGTGTTTCCTAACTTATGGAATAATTAATTTCTCTGTGAAAGGAGTCTGAGGCACAATTAAATTCCAAACTGAAGTCTTGACTCAGTCGTACTAGAATAGTCTGAACTTTCTCCAAGTTTCAAAATTTAGGGAAAAACTTAGAAATTAAGTGGAAGGATTTGATAAGCTGTGCATACATTTTTCCTTCCTTCTCTCAGATAAGTTTTGTTAGAGTTGTGCTCTGCTACAATATGTTATTCCAATTGCTGAGATGCAATAACTTATATTGATCTCTCAGGCAAAACTGGCTGGATTGATTCTGTAAGAGCTCACAAGCCCAGAGATCAAGCCTTTGCCTTGGCATAAGAGCCGGAGGGGTTTTGTTTATTTAAGAATTATTACTACCAGTTGCTGCTGGCCAAGGGATACACAAGACCCCCTACCTTTGCTGTATTATTTTAGCCTCGGTTTTCCTGTAAAACTGCACTGGTATTCAGATTCCTAATTCAATGAATACTTGTTGTAAACAACTCCTCCTATCAGCACCTTTTCTAGGTCACAGTCAGGCTTTCACAGACATCTTCCCCGAGAGGGATGTGCTGTTGCCATGGCCTTTCCTTAGGATATCACTTATATAACAGTGTGATCTCTGCAGTGACGCAAGCCTCTCGCATTCCCGGCCACAGCAGGACAGTGTGTGAAACGTGCACCCTCCAGGAAATAATGGTTCAAGTTATGATAATGCTCCACTTGGGATCTTGATCTGGAGATGGGCCTGAGCTAAAACAGCAGCCAGATGCGTGTATTCTCTGAAGATCACGCTCATTTGTACATACACAGAATTGCCAGGGTTACTACAAGTTTTTTCCTTCTACCTCCAAAACAATCTGCTCCCAGCTTGACAGAATCCATTTCCGTGCCATGGTTTAGGCTGCTCAGCCTTGAAAACAAGAACTTCTCCATTAGTACCCTACTCTTCAGACTGGCTGTGGGGAAGGGCTGGAAATGTGTCTGGTCCATTATTTCACTGTCAAATTGTTTAGGAACCAGTAAATAGAGATTCTGTTCCTGCCTTCTAGCATTAAAAGAGTTAAATTATTTAAAGTAAATGAACAAGAAGGAAAACAGAGGCAACTCCTTCCCATTCTAGAAGCTAGCTAACAGACCAGGTCACTTTGTACTTACTGTGACTAAATGGTACGGCTTGCTTCCTTCATATAAACATTGATAGTCTCAAGTGGAACAGAAAAGAGAGGTTCAAGAAACTATCATGTTTATACCCAAAATGCCTTGCTCTTGGTAAAGCATGTTGATTTTCATAAACAGAGTGGTTTCAATAAACTCGAACATTATATAGAGGCTTTTATTTCCTGATTTGTTTAAATTATGATTTATAGCACTCTCTACAGTCATATTACAGCACTGTATGCTATGGTTTAATAGACATCAAATTTAAGGAAGATACATTTATGGTTGTTAAGCTATGGATGGACTCATCCATATCAGGCAGGATTCTCTAAGCCTTGTCTATTTTAGGAGTTTAATAATATTTGGCTGGGAAACTCCTGGGTACCGTATGCAGAAGCCAAGCAGGTCAGCAGTTGGCAAACATGAGACCACAAGGTCAGATGAGCTGGTAAACTCCACTCTGCCTCAGTGCCAGTCCTGAGCTAACGGACTGGGGGGTGACAGTGGATAAAGGAATGTGTTAATTACACAGACTGCACAAAAAGAAAAAAGAAAAATGTTTGTGGTGTGACATCAGAGGTACAGAAATGATACTTCACAGCCTGGTTCCCAGTTTACCCATTAGGAGCATTTGGGGATGTTATTAACCACAGTTTTGAGGGGGGTTGTTTTTTAAGATAGCTCATACATCTCTACCATTTATTAGACAGTTGATATGAAGGGAAAGCAGCACAAAAAAAGGGAAACTAGAGAAATGTCAGATGAAGAGTACAAAATGGTGCTATGTCAGGGAAACAATTTATCTTTATCTGATAGAGTAAGTTATTCCCACTTCGATTGAAGCTAACTTTCCTCCTAGTTCTGCATAAAAGACATGAACTAGATTTTAAGTGACTATTCCAGGACAGATTAACATATCTGTTAACAGATAAACAACAACATTGTTGTTTAGGCACAACAAAAGAGAGAAAGACAATTCTATTCTATTCAGGCATGAAAGCTAGAAAGTGAACTCCACTAAAAATTTACAATTCACTGTTTAAGATGAATAAACCACCAAGTAACATAAAGACAGAGCTGCTATTCTGCCAGGGCAAATTTGGAGCAACTTCAACGACTTTTTACTTAGGGGAGCATTTTGAAATACAGCCTTGCATGAAATGGTGGGTCATTTCTATTCTACTCTACAGATTTCTATAAGAAATCAGTGAGGCTGCAACAGGTTTTCTCCAATACAATGGAGAGCAGAACCTGTCCTGACTGGTTTTGCTATTCTATTCATTAGTTTTATATTAATTATATTTCAGAAGTGACAAACAGCCTTAAAGACTTTCACATAGGTAATGCATAGCTGGTACATCATTCTATTTTATAACCGAGTGGCTCCAGTTTTCGCATACGTGTATTTGAATCTGCCCTGCTTACACACAGGCACTGAGTTTCAAACATAATTCCTTTCACATACAAGCCAGGAGACCCTTTTCAGTGGTCTGCAAGCTACAGAAATTCAAAGAACATTTGAAAATACAAATTGCAGTGTTTCTCTCCTGGTTCTGAAAGTGAGTTTTAAAAACTAGGCAGTATAGAGAACATACAAGTGGCTGGTTTTCCCAGCCCTTGCCCATTCACAAGAGGGAACATCATGCATCAAAGGGAGCCTTCCCTCAGAGGCTTGTATGGATATAAAGTGAAGTACTGACTCCAGGTGATCTAAAGAGGCATCTTCCCATCTAATGCTTATTACAACTAATGGGAAGGATTGCACAGACACAGAAACAGCCAAAGGCATTTTGCCTTTATTTGCAAAGCCTCCCTCAAGAGAGGCTTTCCTCTGGTCTTAAGCTTCCCTCTCATCATCTCCTTCTCCACAGCAAGATTACAGCAAGATCACTACAATGACTTACCCTCCTCTGTTAGTAATAGAGAATCCAAGATTTTACTTTGTTGGGTAGTTAACATGAGAACTGGCAACTGAGTTGCAGTGGCCCTTGAAACCCTCTCCAGATATACTGGGCCCCACCGTAACGAGGCATGGTCAGTAGGGAAGGCTGTAGAAACCACAATGAGAAACTCTTCTGGAAAGTTCAAGTTACAGCAAATATGGGAGCCCAGGGAACTCTTACTGCATTGCCAAAGCTGTAATTTAATGTTCAGACTGAATTCATTGCACTGTGCATTGGGGAGACAATGTGGTCTGGAGGTTACAGAAGAGGGCTGGGAACCACAAGTATCCTCTTGGGATCCTACCCAAAATGAGCTGCTCACTGCGTGACTTGAAGGAAGTCACTTAATCTGATTTCTGTATGCCCTAGTCAATTTAAATATGAAACTGGATAGAAAGCAGAACAAAGCTAATATTTCCTGGTGCTGCAGTCAGACGTTATCTATGCAGAATAAATAAGTCCTTTTGACACAATTCATTATGGAAGGGAGTATCGCAGAAGGGGACTCAAACAGTCTGGTTTCTTAACAAGAAGCAAAACCAGGCAAAAGAGTGGGAGTGTTTCAAATATTGAAGAAGCATACAGGAATAGTACAGGAAACACTACAATGCTCAGTGCCTGCAGAAAGTAGCTTTCTAGAGAGAGGAAAAAAGTCTCAGAAGTCTCATTGGCATCATATCACCCATTCATTAAAAAGATATCTGAGCGATTAGCTTGGCTTTGGTTGCTGGTGCTGAGATGAGGGTGTACATTTGGAGTAATTTGATCAACAGTTTGCAGTATCCACTTGTGAGAGAGAAGCAGAGAACGTCAAAGCTGTAAGTAGATCTGCTGCTCCACTGACGTCTATAGAAACAGACAGAATAGTCCTACAGGGCCATATGCCCAGCAAGTATCCAACGCCACTTTGCAGTTAAGTGGATGTCTTTTCACACTACTTCCAGTTGGAATGGCCAGGACTTTCTTAATATAGTTGGAATCAGATTATTAGAGGTCCAGTTTTAGCACACTCAGGGCTTCCTGGAAGCTATTAACCTATTTCAGCTCTGAACTTCGAGGATCATGAAAGAAAAGTCATCTCCCCTCAGGACAGAGGGACAGCTAGATAACTGTTTGATTTTTAAAGCAAACAAACAAAGCAACCAACCCCGACCACCCACAAAGTGGCCTACACACTGAACCTTCAAGTCTGGATCCACATCTCAAAATATTTTGAAAGTTTAAAGGGTTTTGGACTAGAAAACTACTGACAAGAGACACGTGGAGCCATCACTCCAAATACAAAATCAGGACCTGAACCAAATTCTTCTGCTTGACTCCATTTCCTGAATTTGTATGGGAAGTATTCTGAACACAGAGCCTACTGACAGCTCATCATCAGATCAAGACTTTAGCCACTGGCATTTCATTTATGCTATATTCTAGCCCCATTTCCTTTCTCCTGGGTACAGGTTCCTCAGCAGAGTAGCACGTGCCTGCCTGTGAACAGAGAGCATCACAGCAAAGCTGTGGTGACTGGCAGGGAGATGCTCAGTTTGGAAGACGTGCAGGAGCCCAGGCATCATCCAAGGAAACTTTACTCAAGTAAAGAATCCTGGACAGAGCTTGAAGCACACCAAATCATTCTGTTCATCTAGCCCAACGTTCTCGGAGAGCTGCAGCAGGATCCAACCAAATTAACTAACTATACATTGAGCTGAAGAAAGGAGAGTCTTAGCTATAGCAAGCTCTCCCCCTCTCAGTTTAATATGTAGCACTGTCACCTAAAAAAGTGTATAATATATTTTAACGGCATTTTTTATTATTTCTATGTTATTTTAATTTCTCTAAAGAATACTTTTTAATATTTCCTTTGAAAGTCATGTCAAACAAATACGATGGGAAAACATTCTGCAATAAGTATGCATTCTCTCTGCTCACAAATGGCTTATAAAATTCAACAGTAACATTTTGGCAATCAGAACTATTTACATAGGAGACAGATGACTAGGCATGGGAAAGCAGCCTTTTGTTCACATCAAAGGGCTACATACAAGTTCTCACATGGTACATATACTCATTTTTATTTACAGACAAGAAAGATTGAGCAACTTGATACAAGCACGAATGGTGAGAAGTACAGTAGGTTGAAAGGGGGAGAATGCTGCATTACTTGCACAGCATAAGGAAAAGTTGTCTTATTGCATCATATAGGAAAGTGTTGGCTCAGAGTTTAACCCGGGGACACAAAAGCACAGCTCCTGCACCCTCTGCTCTAAATGCCCTGCAGCAGAAAGGAAGTTGCTAAGTGACATTTCTCACTTCAGGTACCTCAAAAATAGGTCCCCACTGTACTACTGAGGATTTCAGAACAAAACAAAAGCCACAAAACAAACAAACCAACCTTTAAACCAAAAGACCTCCACATTGCTTAAAAACAATAAACCAAAGAGTTAACCTGAAACAGGAGACTGGCTACAGCTGTCTCCCATAAACACTCCCTTGGATCAATTGCCTTTCCCATTATAAAAAGCCAGTTTATTCAAGGAACCAAATTAGGCTTAGAAACCCACCTTTAAACATTTGGAAAGAGATATCTCAACATTTTGTATTTAAGAATTACATTCTGCAGCAGCACTGAGCACAACAAGCTAGCAGCTCCAAGCTTACTAGTTCACACCTCAAAGGCAACCTCAGCTTGACTGAAGAATTCTGAGGAACCTGGTTTTGAATACATGTTATAGCACACTAGTGATTTTACTCTGTACAGTAAAGGCTAGAGTTCATCTCCTCTGGAGTCAGAAGTCTGTCAGGAACAGTTAGAAACCATGGAGAAAATTCCCCCAGGAATGCAGGATCATCACAAGGCTCACTCCTTTTTATTTCAACCCCTTTTCTCATTATTCCTTTTTTTAACACAAATGTATAACAATTTGTATTTAATAAGGACAAACACAACCAAGGTACTTCACATCAGAGATGTCTCCCTTTAGAAAGGGGATAACAGACACACTATTGTGTGGCATGTGGTAGTTCTATTATTTAACATACTACTGGAAGATGCCGAGATGTTCCTATATATGGTAGGATAAGCTGTGAAAGGAAGCATGACTGCCACATGAAATGAAAAATGCAGACACCATTCCTTCCTGCAAAAACATTAATTTTCTCCTCCCTAGATCTGGTGTAGTCCCAAGTGCTCTTTTCTACTGACAAACCAGCACACATCAAGGCCACTCCAGAGAACCAACTTTAAGGGAGTGACAGTTCAGACTTCTGGCCCATAGATTTGCCAAATTCTTGGTGGCCCTTATTTGGCTGGTGTGGATCTTACCCAGCTACTCAAGCATAGTCCGAGACTACTGAACTCCAGACAGGTACACAGTCTACTTGATAATGTCAGATCTCATCACTGACCACCTGCCATATGCAGATTATAAAGCTGCAGCTTGTTTTCTAACTCATTAGCAACTTCTCAAAAAAAGATTTAAAATAGCATTTGGCTTTAAATTCCACATAGATATGTCAATATTGTTGCAGATACCTTGACCCTCTCTGATCCAGGATGAGTGACTTGTGGCTGGGAGGAGCATTTCTAAAACTAAGCATGCATTTAGAAGTAATTCATGCAAATTGTTTACCAACGGAAGAGATGTGTTTACTGTAGAGTCAATACTACTTGATCTTCTTAGATGAAAACAGCTTGTGAGGAAGGAGATTGAATGACTCATTAAAAGTTGCAATATGCATTTTTCCTATTCCCAGGGAATAAAAATTTCTCTCACTTTATAACCAATACACAAAGTTCTGGACACGCTTACTTCTTTGTTGCTAAATTTTTTTTTTTTTAAATGCAGGCTACTGATCTGGGAAAAGAATTTTCTATCTTTACTGCATAGATATATATCTGGCAACAGTCAAACAGCATCTCAATTTCTGATAAAGAAAACCCTCAAAAGTAGAGCTTTTTTCCAAGTATCAGTTGCAGTAACGAGGTACAATTATTGCTATAGAATCTCTTTTATCAGATAGAAGATGCTGCTTTATATACAGGTCACTTATTTGCAGAACTGTTTTGACTGGAAAAGTGTTGGAAAAGGTAGAATGCTAAACTTGCTTTTTTCATATTGGTGATGGCTGGAAGTTTGAGGATTAGCTAGACCATTCTGCCACCTTATAAGGGACCCAAGTTGAACTTTTTCAGCTGAGGGATCTGAACTTCCAGAAAAGTTTCCCAAACATTACAAAGTATTCTACACCCTACATCCTTCAGCCCTTCCCATAGGAGCCATGTTGCTCTGTATAAAATACTTAGAAAAAGCAAAGAGCATAATTCTCTTGGTGGTCAAGGAGGCGTGATGTATGATTTGAGCTCAACTCCTTCATAAAAGTTACAAACAAAAAGTTAAGTAGTTTGGACAAAAAGGGGAATAATAGCTTGTTTTACAAACTCCACAAGCAAAGGGAAACAATTATCTTAATTGAGTCCTTATTTCAGCAATGTTTTCATTTGAGACCTTTGATTCAAAACAAAAAGTTTAGTTATCATTTTGGCCTGCTACTGGGGCAACCGAGATGTGTGTTCAACAAAATTCTTAGAACTCAGCACTTGTTCAACATGATTAAGTTACCTGTAAAGCTACAAGAAAGGTTAAATCTGTTCCTGTCTTTGCTTGGCCTACATGGTCAATACTTCTGTCTTTCAAGACCAGGATTTGAACGCTCTGGGCTGTTGCAAGTCTGGGTAAATGTGTAACAGTAAGCAGAGTTAAACTTGTTCAAACCAGCTGAAAGCCTGATGCTTTCTCTGCACTAGTAATTTGAATTGAGTTTAGGTGGTGAAGGTTGAAAAGTTTTAAGTCCAGAAATAACACCTGATGCAATTTGAAACTGAAGAGTTATGACTTGGTACATTACTGGAAAAGTAATAATAAAAAAGAAGATATGGAGATGCATCCAAATTCAGTGTGGGAGGATGATTAGGTCCAAGATTCTTGTTTTCCCTAAAATTTCACGAACCTCTCAGCTTTTGGCATGACACTCTTCAACAGTGCAACACTTCAGCCTGCTTACCATAAATAACTCCATTGGCTTCCACGCAGGTGCCACTTTTTGGCAGCAGAAAATATTTTCCTGGCTGAGATAGATAAGTTTATGACAAAGCAGTCTTTTGTTCTTTACCTTTCGTTAATGAGTTTATGTAACAAATGGTAAAGCAAAGATTTTCTGAAGCCACGAGAAAAGTTTCATAATTTTGACACTGAGAAATTTTATCACTTTCTCTTGTTCAGTGAAAACATTTTATGCAAGAACCAATCAAAATAAAAAAGCTACAGCCAGGAAATCAAATGTTAAATCATGTTGACAGTTTTACATATTTTCACTGAAAACAATGACACTAGCTACTTATTTAATTCTACTTAAAAAATATATTAGTATGCTAAATAAAAAGTGGAGCCTCAAGTAAATAAGATACAAATAGGATTTCTAGGATATCTCAGTTGTTTGGGGTTTTTTTTGCAACAATTTAGTATTTTTATTAATTTTTTTTTTTTTTTTATTCCGTGCTAGATATTTAGTTCTGTTCTTTGTTCAGACAAACGCTTCTTGCTTTCTAACAAACAGCACTTCTTTCTTAGGTAATTGCAAACAGGGGTTTGAAGAAATCTACTGACAATCAGATACCAATAGACCTTATGAGAAAATCTTTACTCACTTCTGCCTTAAAAATTATAAAATATGAAAACATGCATATAAACAATCAAGAAACATGGAAGTCAAACTCTGGACAGTAGTAGCATGTTCTTCCCTTCTTTGTCAAGACAAAATACTTGAGTTAGCGGATTGCATTCAAGGTAAAAGGGAGACAGATTTTAAACACAGGCAATCTTGTCTCCTCCGCTAGCGTATCAAAGACTTTTTCCCCTGTGCAACGTAGATATCACTTTTTCATTCAGATTCCCAGTCAAGAGAGAACAAATTCATTCACCATGAAACCAGCTTTATTTTACATTAGTTTTTCTTTTATTGCTAATTAAGCTTAGAGTCTACTCATGGACCATGACTCTAGATGGGTTAAATACCACTGACTAGAAGAAATAAGCCTACCCGAAGAGTTCCAAATTGATGAGCAAGTCAAGATCCAACAGCAGGGTCCCTGGAACCAAGTACAGAGGAGCACCTGAACAGCTTTGGGAACACCACCCACAGGCAATGATAAGACAGAAAACAGAAGGCATGCACAAAACAACTGGTTTCCAGGTCTACAGACTATTGATTTCCTGCCATACAAAAGTTTGATGGCTAGTCTAATTCAAGATAAAAATATAAAAATAATTCTGCTTTCCTGCAAAGCGTGGCTCATTTCAGTCCAATCTTCCATGCAAAGATTAGCTCATTTCACTCCTATCTTTCTCCCATTTCCAAGTGCATGTACCATGTGCTTGCCACGATTCACAGCCTGATTCGGTTGCGTTGCTGACCTGCCAGACCAAGTTTAGATCTGGTAGGCAGGCTGACCTCCAATGAATGCCCCACACAATCCCAGGGCAATTATTGCAAATGCATTGACTACTTACAACTCTTCTGAATGTCAGTGTCAGGCTTGGGGTAACCATAGTTATGTGACATTTTATGAATGCATAGAAGACGCTTATCTTGTTTCCTATTCCACGTTCACCTTTAGTACCTGCATTCCACCTCCATAACACCTGTTGAATTTTAGGACTCTAGTCATTCTAGTCACAGACCTAGCCATACTGCTGAGAGGTCTCAGTTTTGGAAAATAAATCTCAGGGTTTTCCTCCATAGATTAAACAAAAGGAAGCTGTTCTTCACATGAAGAATAGTTAAGCTGTGGGTTATAGTGGATGCTAAAAGTTTATCAGTGTTTCAGGGAAAAATGGACATGTTCATGAGACAGAGATTTATTGTATGTTACTAAATACATAGAAGCTTTGTCTGGCTCAGGAAGTCTCTGAGCTGAAAATAGTGGGAGCCTGGGAGAGCGCTTGTAGGGAAATTGTACATATTCATTTTGCTCCCACACTCCTCCCTAGACAGTCATCCATTTTCAGTCTCTGTCAGAGTGAAGATGGTGAGCTGAGCGGGTCTTTGGAATGAAATGAAGGTTCTTGTATTAGTGTTTCTTGTAGCTGGGATTTCTTCACCTGCTGTTTTCTTAAGCTGTTGTTTACTGCCAATATATGCTGTTTCAAAAACTATGCTCCCCTAACAGGCTTCTGCATTTAACTGTTGGCTATATAATGACCATTGGATATATAATGACTACAGTATATTATCAAACCATTTTACAGATCTATATGCAAGTCCTGATCACAAAATAATGAAAAGCGGTATCTACAGATGTTATTCTTGGACTCCACTTCATACAGTGTACATAATAGAAAGTTATGCAGGTGCCTTTCCAAGGCTGCAGAAAATTGAGCTAGCTAATAATGAACAATTCAGCTACACAATGTCTACCATAAAAGCTAGATGTGTTTCATGTTTTGCACAGTGCTTTAGTTCATTATGCAATTTTCATTACTATCACTATAATTCTGCTGGAGAAGTGTCAAAGTTCAGTCTAGTTATCCCTGGCAAAAGACACTGTTCAATTCATTTCACAACAACAATTGTTTATTTCTCCTTCTTCCTAATAACATCAGCTGCTTCCAGCTCTGTTGAATGATGTAAATTAGTTATTCTATGCTAGAAAGTCAGTGAGCAAATTGGCCTTTGTTTGCAACGGCCTCTCCAGCAGGAACCATTTGCCAGAGATCATAAGACGAGCAGCTAATTGTGGCTTTCTAAAATGCCTTTCATTTTCTCCACTAAAGAAGTTCTATTTCTGCTTTATTTAACTGATAAACACTAGCAGAACTGTCCCTGTGGAGATGAGGTTAGCTTCAATGCATTGATCTGAGCTTTCTCAAAAGCTTGGGCACTTTCCAATCTGAGATTTTGGGTTTTTTCCTTTGCAGATATTGAAGACAGCTTCAAAACTTCAAACTCGATATGCAATATTTATCATATTTAAAGCAAGATATTATATTTTAGAAGCATTTTGGGAGACTATAATATGAAAGTGACATGTTTTCTAAAGATGACAACAAATCTTCCATGACAAGCCTTCCTAGTGGAGAAGGTCATAATAGATTTTAAACATTTACAGAGTGTTTAAAATTACAGAACAGAAATCAAAGAAAATGGATGCTTCCATCCATGCCACAGGGTCTCTCTTGTTTGAAAGACTATTCCTGTATAGACTTTGCCTGCAGTATCCAACAAAAGCATAGGTCAAACCCCACCAGGATGGCAAGAGTGACCACAGACTGGTGCTGAGGATGAAAGAGGCCACAAGGACTGACAAGATCAGGAAGCTTCAGCTACCTCCATACCAACTGGATAAAACTCCTGTGGTGGCATGATTCAGAGCTTTAAATAAGCTTAGAAATAACCTTTGAAATTACCTCAGAAAACTCATAAAAAGCGATTCTCAAATCGGCACAAGATCTGGTTCAAGCTGAACCACGGAAAAATTGCTGTTTGTTGACCACACTACGATCAATTCTAATAACATAAGAGAGAAAACACTTCAGAATTCCACCACAGGAATGATAAAGTGTATAGAGGAAATTACAGAAAAATGGAAATAATAGTTAAAAGAAAATTCAAAAAAGCACCTACAAGAGTAGGGTGATTGCATGCACCAGAGAAGCTGTTCAAAAGTATTACATAAAGGCTCAGTTCACAGCCACCCGACAGAAAAAAAAAGACTCCAAAAGTAGCAATAAGATGGTGTGGTTAAACATCTGAGAAAGAACTGCTATTAGAAGTAAAAAAGACATTTCAAAATGTGGAAGATAAGGCTGGATGGAGAAAACAGAAAGAGGAATTAATTCTGTCAAGTTAAAAGTAAAAACATATTAAAAATCTTTTCCTCGTTGGCATAAAGTACAACTTGCTATAGGTATAAAGAGTACTAATAAAAACTTTTTCAAACACACTGGAAGCCAGAAGCCTGCCAGAAAGTTTCTGAAACCAACAGATCATAAAGATACAAACACTTAAGAAGATAAGCCCATTTCAGAAAAGCTAAGGAATTCTTTCCATTTGTGTGCAGCAGAGAGGAGGTCAGGCAGGTTCACCCACTAAGGCAGCCTACCTGAGGAATGAGTCTGAGGAACTGCCTCAAATCAAAGTGTTAAAGAGGTGGCTTTTTCCCAGCTCTGTAAAACGACCAGTCATAAATTGCCAAGACCAGAGAGTATTCACCCAGGACTTCTAAGGGAACACTAATGCGAAATTTTACCGAGCTACTACAATGTGTAACTTGTCACATAAATAAATCTCCCTCACTTGCAGAAGTGCACAGGGCAAACATCTCGCAAATCTTGTAAAATGGGTCAGAGGTGTTCTTGCAAATAAAAGACCCAGAAATTTAACTTCTACTTATGTAGGCCAGTAAAATCTATAGTAAAGATCAGACTCAATAGATAACTGGCATAAGTATGATTTAATGAGGAAGAGTCACTGAGCTTTCCTAACACAAAGTGATGCCTAGTAAATCTTTCAGAAAATTTTGAAGAATTCATCAGTGTGTTAATACAGGTAACCCACAGTACATGCTGTACTAGGATTTTCCCCTCAAAGACCCTGACTTAGATTTCTGAATGGCTTTGACAGCTGCTACCTTTCTGTGGGGTCTCTGACTTTGCTATAGAATAAAGCAGTGCCTTTCAAGAATTAATAAGTTGTTAAACCACAGGAAAAGAGTTTTAGTTTTGAGATTGAAAGAAGTTATAAGAGGGGTCCTCCGATAATCTATACAGGGAGCTGTGCTACTCACATTCTCTGAAAAGGTGAAATGGGGAGAAAAAACAGAGTAGAGTTTGCTGATCATTAAAAAAAAAAAAGGAAGAAGAAATAATCCTCATTCTGGGCAGTTAAAACCTAAGCCTAGCTATGAAGGATCACAAATCTCCCAGTGTTAGCTAATTAGGTCATTAAATTGAAGATAGAATTTATTGTCAACAAAAAGAAAACAATGCACCTGGGGGAAAGCAGCCTTAACTGTTTCTGTGCAGTGATGATATCTGCTTTTGTTGTTGATATTCACATCTGTTATCCAAATTTTGCTGCAGGTAACAGCTAAAATAGCAGATAGATTGTCAGAAAGAAGCTAAAATACCCAAGTGTTAGGATTTTTTTTTTTTTAACATAAAAATGTAGAAAATGCATTCTATTCAAAATCCACTGTTCACATCTTGCACATTGTATTTAATTCAGTCTTCTCTTTCCTTTTCATTCTCCTCCATCTCAAAAATGAGGCAGAAACATTGGAAAAGGAATTGGAGAGCATTTCAGGCAAAGGATCACCCGATATATGGCTTGGGGTGGTGGGTGGGTTTTGTGGTTTTTTTTAAATACTACTTCTACAGACATTTATTCCCTCCAGTCATCAGAGGACACCAGGCAAGGGAGACTGGTTCTGGTTCTACACGGCAGTTCCTATGCCCTGCTTTTAGTTGTCTGAATCGTGCACACAGGTGTGGCCAGGTCCACACTCCTGGAATGGCCAAATACATCTTCCAGGGAGGCTGGGGGTGTGTGTGTGAAAATCAAGAAAACAATTCCTCCTTTTTCCTTTTATTAATGCATTTAATAAATTTAATTTTCCCTTTATTAATGCATTTTTGTTATTTATCAGATACTTATATTAAGGATGACTGATCAAACTGGAATATGACTTTCAGTACAAAGCCCCTCTGACTCCATGCACTTTCAAGCAATAACTATGCCTCATCTATGAGATTAATAGACTCCACTTGCACTGTATTTCACTAAGCACTCACTGCTCTGATATAATCTGGGAATTTGATTATTTCTATTAAGAAAAGGCAAAAGATGAATTCTCTCATAATAGATTAAGTTTGTACAGGTTCTAAAAGCCTCTTTTCACCACACCAAAATGTTACTTATGACTAGGGCAGACAGAGTCTGTAGCCTTGTGAAAACATCTCTTAAGATCTTTCTGTGGTGGCTGCACTTTTGATTTCACTGGGACTCTCACATTTGTTTGGGGTTTTGTTTGTTTGTGAGTTGTGGGGTTTTGTTGGTTTTTTGGTTTTTTTTTTTGGGGGGGGGCGCGCAGAGGGAGATCTCTTTCTATATAAACAAAGGTTTTCTGAGAGGTCTTCAGCAATATCAGAACCAGTGCATTTCATCAAAGGTTACCATCTTTTATACACAAACTGCAACTCAGAGCACAGAGCCAAAAGCAGTTACCATCATCTCTGTGGTAGCAGTTACCACCATGTCCAAACAAGCCAACTCCTGGAACATTTTGGTGTAAACAAACAAAACAGTGCAAGATACCAGCCAAAAAGTCTTGGAAGTCACAAGAGTACTGTCCACAAAAGCTCTAGTTCCCTGAACGAGCTCAGCATTTCTAATTCATAAGCATCTTTGGACAAGGAACAAACAAGAAAATCTTAAGTAGGGAAAAGGGAACACAGCCTTAATTTTGGAAAACTGCAGCAGTACAGCAGATACAGAGATGGCTTGCGTTTTCCTCAAATAACTTGGCAGCAGGCTTTCTAGCTGTCTGCAAGCAACTACCCTGAGCCACATCACAGCCCTACCAAATCCCACTTAGAGAAGTACCAATCCATGCAATTCTTCCCAGCCCCAAGACAGCTGTTTGACCAAACCTAGCTGAGAAAAATCAGCTTTATCATGGTCCTCAGAGACAATTACAGCTTCGTTCCTGCCCTGTGAGTGCTCTCATACTGGAGCCAGAAACACTCGGAAATTTGAGCAAAACGTCAAGTGCTTGGAGCCAACTCCTTTCTTCTCCAAGCCTCTCAGTAAATCCCCAGCTCAGCTGGGTCCAAGCCACAGCACAGGTACAGCGACTCTGAGTGAGAGTCCCTCTTCAAATGAGGTTCTGTAAAGGGTCACTTTTCCACACCACCGATCAAGTGAGTCAAAATACACCAGAGCTCCTCAAGTGAATACTTTTGCAGACTGCATTTTGATTTAATCTGCAAATACTAATCTAACAGAGGTACAGTAATACAGAATACATCCAGCTTCACTCCCTCCCCCTGCACACCAAAACCAAGAGTGAGAGAGATGGCAAATGCGAGTCTTATTGCTAAAATACACCCAAGAGCCACAATGATTGGGCTATAGAAGTCAGAACAGATTTGAAACATGAACCTTTGTGTTCAGGGTCTGATATGACAGTACATGAGATGGATGGGGAAGGAGTAACACACAATGACAGGCTTTTTGCTGGGAAACTTTTGTTCACCTTTCATGCAATCCCTAGACCTGGAGGACTAAAAATGGCCTTTTGCAGCTTCTTTGCACAGTTGGGTTTACCTACTGCCCAAACACAATTACAGCCAGCTCTCTTGCACCACCATGCTTACCTTCCAGCAAAGCAGGATTACAGACCAGTAACCTATCGCGTCCTTTGGAGAGGAACTTGCTCCCCCTCTCATCTAGCCAAATACAGGAGGGAGAACTATGAAGGAGCAGCAGCAATAAGCCAGGGGCCACAGCTCTTGAATTCAAGACACACAAATATGTCATGGGAGTGCCTGACAAGGGAGACTGATATTTTTTCCATTTACCTGTCAGCATGCAGCTAGGAAGGTGGACACAAGGAAGATGAAGCTGTCCATTTTCCCCCAAGGCACACCTTGTATGCAAACTGTGTCTTAGGGTACAGGAAAAGTTTCATGCCATAAGAACACCTGCCTAGGGAAAACCACCTGCAATTTAGGTATCTTCTTAAATAGGCATAATTCGTTACAAAGCTCTATCAGATAATCAGTGAGAAATGCTGTATAAACAAAAACTATACAAAGTAAAAACTTTAAAATTTAGTTTTGCTTCCAAAGAAAACCCTGGTTGTCTTGATTTGTTTCCCCTTATGCTCCAATACCACGATATTTTTTATATTTTATAATTTCAGTTAGAAACCAGCAAGTAGAGCCTTTTAGTGCCACGTCAGTTGATTTCTGTGGTGGGTGGTACAGTCAGGCTTCCCTAGTTTACACCTGCCCTGAGTTTCCAGGGCCTCCCACCCACAAGGTGGGCACAGCACAGACAGCTTAGCCTGCCCATTCCAGCTCAAGACCCCGAGCACAGAATTGGCCCTTTGCAGGGTGAAGTCCACAGCTTCCAGGCAGCAGCGCCTGAAAGCCACCATCGGAAGGCACAGTCACATACTGAGCTAGTCCACACGGACAATCAAAAAGATGCTCTCTTTCTGTTGGATAATATTCTTCAGAAGTGTGAGGCATTTGCCCAAGGAACTTCAGAAAGAACAGCGGTAATACAGATTTCCTCAACCCAACTCTGACCGATGTATCAAAGACTACCTGGGAGGGATGTCACCAGCCTAGAGAGGTGGCACAACTACCACGCTCATTAAAACTTCTGCTCGTTGTCTTAGCTGCATTCCCATCAATGTCATGCTGAGCATTCAAATGTACAGTAAATTAAAACCATAGATTGGATTCTGTTCCCAAAGATAGCAGATCCAGTTACTCATCTGTTTTTGATTTCCACAGCTGTTTGCCGAGTTTCTAACCAGAGCACAGATGAATTTTCAGCTACCAACTTAAACATTTTCCATATGGTACCCAACTGCACAGCTTGGATTCTTTTAGTCTGAAGCTGGGATATTTTAATATTATTAGGGCTTTTTAGGAATAGCACATAGGAAATAAAAGCTAATTTCCTCAAAAACCAGGGACAAAGAGCAGTCTAATTAGTCACCTGTCTCAACAAATCTGCATGACTAATTATCACTAGTGTGCATGAAAACATTAAAAGTAATGGACTCTCAGAAGCCCCCACTGTGCTACATGCTGCTATTGTATATATATATAAAAACACCATTACTCTATGAAAATTGCAAAATTCCTGTGTTCACTCATGCTTAACTTTGTTCAAACAACCCTTTTTGCTGAAATTTTCCTTTTTTGGATATCGAGGCAGAAATTTTTCTGGAAAGTCTGAGGAAACTCCTTTCAGCTGTTTCTGAAATACATGGGAATTTGGTTCCCCTGTTTAAATTAAAAACAAAACAACAAAAAAAAACCCACAAAAAAAACACCCCACACCACACCAAACACTCCACACACTCAACTGCCCACAAAAATATCAGGTTTCAATCACGCTGGATACAACAGCAGCATCATCAGCAACTGAAATATCTTGTGTACCCTTCAGTTAATAATTTAATTTTATTATTAAGACATATAATAAGCTTTTGGCATGTTTGTTGTGCTGAACCTCCCTCCTAGGTTATATATCTCAGAGAATCTATAATTTGGAGATAAATAAATTGAAAAAATTAGCTGGTAGCATAACCTCTCTTACAAGGGTATGTTACTGCTGCAGGAGCAAACCGAGAAGC
Source organism: Aramus guarauna (assembly GCA_013400195.1). Classification (NCBI taxonomy): domain Eukaryota; kingdom Metazoa; phylum Chordata; class Aves; order Gruiformes; family Aramidae; genus Aramus; species Aramus guarauna. The sequence goes on along the minus strand of VXBL01005313.1, from coordinate 195,890 downwards.
AAACTGGTTGGCTGTGCAGCTATGGGACTAAGGGACATTCCACCAGGTTTGGTCTATTTTATCACATTGCATTAAGAAACCAAGAGGTGAGATGAGCTGCCTTCTTTTGTCCTGATGTGTGAGGAGACCTGGCAGAAGACACTGAAAATCTCTCACAGGAGAATAGAAAATTGCTTTTACTCTCGTCTTCACATACATCCACAGGAGCCACACTTTCACAGGCAGAAATCTTGAGGAGGACAGAGGCTTCCTTGGAATATACCACGGAGATTCCCCAGCAACACCGCACGTACAGGGTCAGGTCAAAGACCCATCTAATCTACTGATTTCCCCCCCGCCCCTTGCGGCAGCTGGGATTCCTAGAGAAAGTAGTGCAAGTATACGATAACATTTCCCTAGTGTATCCTCCCAGCTCTGAACTTCCTCAACCAGAGACTGTATCTACTCTTCAGGAGCCCTTCACGGATTTGTTTCTTCCATTGATTTGTGTAATCATGGTTTGAATCGTTTGGCCTTCAAAACATCCTGTGGCAAGGCATGCCATTGTTTAATTGTTTCTAGGGAAAAAGGGGGTTTTGGTTTGTTTTAAACTTGTCAGCTGTCACTATTTCATTATGTACTTGTAGTTCTTATGTCATGAGAAATATTGACTATGCCTTCAGTAGTCACCTTTTCCATACCTCCTCTGATTTTATGAACTGTTATGATCTGCCTTTCCCACCCTCTAACTCACATCCTATCTTCCGAGTTTAAGAACTGCATCTCACCACGTCCTACATCTTCACAAACTTCTGAACACTATGAGAGGATTAAAACCACACAGACTAAGACAGGGACAAACTATGAAGTCAGTGGAATGATGATGCTTTCTCTTTTATTCTCCTACTTTTCCTAACTTTTTTTTTTTTTTTTTAGATCCTTTGCATAGATTAATTAGAANTTTTTTTTTTTTTGCTGTTTTTATTACTGTCAAGCAGTCCTCTGCTGAAAACTAATGCTTTACTTCCAACTCCATCTCGGTAAGGAATTCTGAGTGAAATTTTTGGTGCTTTTGTTTGTTTTGGTTTTTTGTTGGTTTTGTGCGTTGTTGTTTTTTTTTAAGCCATTCTAGTACTCTAACATAAGCCAGACTGAGGCTTAGCCACTTAATTATTGAGACCTTACAAAAATGATAGATGTGAGACATGGTTTGAGTAAATGCTGTGTGAACCTCTCCTCTTCAACATATCCATGTCTACTAATTCTGTTATTTATTATAATTGTATGAGAGTTTTGCCCTGTAGAAAGTCATCCTTACTCATCTTAAGCTTCCCAGATCCCCTTAAGAACTGGCATCCATTTGCTATCTGTTATTCCTTTGTCACCGAGGCTAAAGTCATATATTACATACCACAGTTAACAGCTCAGTAATTTCATATTTAATTTCAAAACACCTGGGTTATACCATTAGGCCTTGACAATTTGTTACTATTCATTTCAATGGATTTGTTTCAAAAACTTCTACTGACATGCCCATGTGAAAGCATCGCAAAACCTTTGTGAGAAATAGTTCAAGTCAGACCATGTCACACCACCACCACGCACGCAAGAAAGAGCGGAGATTGTCCCACAGAAAAGGATACACAGAGAGGGCTTGGAGCCATCATGATGTATAATGCAATTAAAAGACAGCATTAACCTTAGAAACGTAAATGCCAAATTTGGAAAGAGTCAAAGATCTTTCCCTTCACCCACGCAAATAATAATGCTGACACCATTTATAACTTACCAGAGGAAGTTTCCAGGCTGAATGGTTAAGTGTTTTGCTAGTCCTAAGTGCTATAAAAGTTTGAAGACTAAACATTATGTTTAGCTCTAAGCAATACCTTGTAGAATCACATTACTTGCGGCTAGGGAAAGTATAGAACATCAAGATTGAATGCAATACCTTTCCAAAGGTAAGCCAACTGGTTTGTCCTCTGGTTTTTTTTTTTTCTTGTTGTTTGTCTGTTTTTAAAAGGTTGCTATGCTTAAATGATGCATTACCTAAAACAACACAGCAAATCCAAAGACCACACATTTGCAAGTCTAGGTTTATGTTGTAATATAAACATCTTATAATATGAAAGCAAAGTTTGGTAAGGTTATATAATGAGGGATATTTCAGACAAGAAAAAAAATTGACCTCTGTTCCCACAGGCATCTATCTTTTCCTGACACCCCATTCTTTCCACCTCCTTCTATTTTTCATTTAAGTTCCTTTTACTTACAAACATAACTCAAGATTGTTTCTTTTGCTTAGTCATGGGGTTTGGGCAGAAAGAACCAGCACAACCAGAGCAATGACTATGCTTATTGCAGAGTTATTAGTTAATGGAACAGTTCCTGTTAGAGCCTTTTTTCCCAGCAGATCCTCCAGTTTAGTGCTGCTGCTGCTGTTTAACTGATGTTTTAGTCCATTACTAACACTGACATTTTATTTAGTCTGGTAGCTATCATGCCCCCGCTGGACAGGCACAGCCTTTAGCTCTGTCTTGGTATGAGACCAAGAAAAAAACCTAATGAGGACAACCTAGCTAACAGATAATAGTTAAGTATCTAAAAGCAAAAAAAGCAGTGGGGTTAATCTCAACCTACGTATTTGTTCTGCAAATGTCATAGTACCCCCGCACAAAGCAAAACCACTTTCACCACGCACTGCTGCTCTGCCTGATCCCCTGGCCAGGGGTGCCCAGTCTTCAGAGTAAGGTGATGGCCAGGAAGAGCAGGAAAGAATGAGTTGCCAGCACTGAATAATCCCTTCTTCATATATCACCTTATGGATCACAAGGAGATCCATGCAAGAGAAAGAAAACAAACAAAAATAAACCCCCACAAACCCCAAAACTATCTCCAAATGCAGAAAACCACATCATTTCACTAAATCTAAAAGTCTCAATCCTTAGCAAAATAACTTTTCGCTAAGGTGAAATGGCATTTGTTTGCCCACAGGGAAGGCTGGGAAAAGGAAGGATTTCACATCCTCTGACTTATTTTGTCAGGTTGAATTTGATGTTACCCACATCATCAATTCAGACAGTGAACACCGAGAGCTCCAAGGGAAAGGGAGCCAGACAGCTCACGAGAAGAAAAAGCATCTTTTAAACATGAATATCACTGAATATCCCATCCTATCATGCACATACATACGCTAAAGGTATTTACCATCCTCAGCCTGAAAGCAGCTTCTTCTAAATCTCCGCTGCTTAGAGAGCATCATCTCCTCCCCTAGTTCATATACTCTCATTGTCCTCCCTGGTATGTTTCAAAAACCCAGAGCCTCAAATAAATTGCTTCATATGAGGGTTCACAAAACCCAGACCTAGATCTACAGCAACTCAATGCTAACTGACATCCCACCCCCAAATGGAATCCCTCTTTTTTATCAGAAGGGCTGTAAAAGATGACAACCATGGAGCACAGAGCGCAACAAACCAACCAGATGTTATCCTTCTTGTGCTCGTGTACCACACCTGGCAAGCAGAAGGCTCAGGTTTGACTCTACAAGCATTACAACAACCTGAAGACCTGCCATCTCACAGGCCTACAGGGACTAGACGGCAGCAAAGAGGTGATCAGGCTGTTGTTTCAGCAACGTGCATTCTCAGGACATGCACAACACGCTTCTCTCCCTCCCTTGGGAAATCAGCAAGCAAGAGAAAACTCAAAATAACTTTCTATTGCAACCTGGAGATAAAAAAGCATCATCCAGCTCCTTTCATTAGCACTAAGACTCAGACCTTCAAATATATCAGCATGCTTAATTCCTGTTGTTTATAAGGTTAGGCATTTAAATATCTACAATCCAGTCTTGATTGACTTAGGTAATCTACAGGTTTTCTTTAGACATTTGATCAGGTCTCTCAGTCATAATACAATAAAGAAAGTAAAATGTATTTGCAGAGACAGTTCAATTTTAAAAGGCAGTAGAAACTAGCAATCCTAAAAGCAGCATCCATGCTAATGAAATAAGGCAACAGTGTCCCTGCACCTATTAAAACTCTTCTACCCCAGAAGATAAAGCTAGTGGGATTTTTTAGTTATTTTTGCTCAGGCTTCCTGCTCAGCTAAGAAAAAGTCAGATAGGCATAAATTACAAGAATCTTTAAATTACATCCATAAAATACACCTGAAGTGCAGCTTTGTCTCAGGACACACAAATCACTTCACACAAGTTCACAGGATATAAAGTCTGTCTATACACAGTCTAAAATGTGACTGCACGGTTAGGCCATATGGGTCATTATTAAGAATAACATTAACTGAAGGATTTTACATAGTCAGAGAAGAAGTGATAGAAGTATAAGGAGCTTTAACAGACTGGAATTCAAATTTAGAGTGCTTTGCAATTGAACCAGAATTTCACAGTTAGAACTACATTTTTAAGACCTGATAGGACTGCAGAAAATGCATGTTAGCATTCCCTGTGATTGGAGAGATCAGAGCACCAGGAAACAAACAAAAAACCTCACCAAAAAAGTCACACTCTCAACATCATCCTTCTATTTCATAGATCTGGGCTCTCAATATCACTTATTTATAGTGAATACTAGGGACCCCATAAGAGGGCATGGGGCCCTGGCATCCAGTCACACAGCTGACAATTCCTCTTCGCTGTGTGCACAGTGAGCCCGATGGCTCCCACGAGCACCGAACATCTGAAGAGCCTGCTTTGCTGCTCACGCACAGTGACCCCATCCCACGAGAAAAAGGGAAACTTGGCCTTTGCCAGATACACGTAACAATCAGAGCCAGTCTCGTCAGGCCCAGCAAATTGAATTCTTCAGCACTGCTGCACATGAGCAGAGCAATTTCACACACACTGGCTTTGGGGCAATTTTAGAGGTACTAAACCAGTACACCAGGGACTTATAGCATAAGCCTTAAGTTACTATTAGTGAATGCCACTTTGAGTAGCCCTTCCCCAGTTCTGCCTTGTGCTTACACAGTGTGCAGTCTGTGCATCCTGCTTGCTTGGCATCGTTTATACCCACAGAACAATAAACTGTTGGGGTTACACAGAGCTTGGAGAGGTCGTGGCCACCTAAATTCAGCCCCCTTGCTCACCTGAGAACCTTCCCAGAGGACCACACAGAACCTCTCTCAGCATGCCATGGTCTGCAGCGGTGCCAGGACACACAAAGCACTTGGCAAACAGACCCAGACAACATGAAAGTTTTGACAGAGGGCAGATTTTAGCAGTACTCATTGCTATGGTAGACTGAGCAAGCCAAGATCATCTAAAAATAACCTGACCAGCAACTTCAGAACATTTGTGGAAGCAGAGCTCTTTAAATTCTATCCTTAAGCAGACCTGAAGGCTTTGACAGTAGTGATATAAACCCCTTTTATAGCAGAGATAGATATCTAGGTCCTTTATTTACATGCACATGTGATACACATACCCAAAACATCCTCCTCCTTCACTTCTAAACAGTGATTTCAGTCAGGCTGAGGGCAATAAGCTTCAGCCACTCCTTATGACTTGCATCTCTAGGAACAGACTTCTGTTTTTGAAGGTGGCACATCACAAGGAACCACATATTTTTTTGGAAACAAGTGACTAAAAAGGAATGTAACAATTTAGGCACTCCTCATAATATAGACAAGCTAAATAGCAGTTCTTAATCCAGACAGTACTCTTCCCACCTCTAAAGCTCTTTATCTAAAAAACCTTTTCCACAGGCCTACCAGCAGGCTAAACTCTAGCAGTGTCACAGACTGCCTGCTTTCACTACAAACATGATTAGCTTTTTTGTCCTCATAACCTGCTTTTTGTTGCACCTGCTTTTTTGCATACCTGTGAAAGGTCAAACTGTTTGAAAGTCGTGGCTTACTGACATAAGCACTCATCTGCAAAGCCAGCAAGTCTCTGGCTAACGCACAGCAGTGCTCGCACAAGCTACTTTCTTCTCATGGAGATAGAATTTTACTGCCTCACAAGCTGAGCCTTCAGCCTTTTGGAGAGCGACTCAAAAGGTCATCATTCTGTGTTTCCATGCATATCAGCTCAAGAATTTCAGCCACCAAGTTCTGCTCAGCTTAGCAGTACAACACAAAGAGTATTTGTTCCCTTTCACTTTTGCAGAATAGAAGAATGCAAACCGCGCTAGTGGAGAACAAGCCCTTTAAAAAAATCTAAGTGTGATACCATGATGTGATTATCCAAGAAATTTTAGCAGTTTACATCATCAATAACACAGTATCTTGGTCCATTATTGTAAATATTTTAATAAGCTTTCTCTAAGTAGGGTTTTTTTCCCTCTAGACAAGGTATGTCTGTAAAGCTTAAGAAGATAAAAATGGCTATTACTTGATAGACCAAAAGAGCCATCTAGCACAGTATCTCCAAGAATACCATAATGGATACATAAGGTAGAGAATAAAAGACAATACTTGCCCAGAAGAGTCCCTCAGCATCCTGATATTTGTTGCTTAGCATCTTTCTCAGCCAGAGACCACAGTGTTCCATTTAATAACTTCCAACCTTAATAAAAATCTGATTACAAGAAGAAAAACAAGGAACATGCCCCTAGCAAACTGGGATTTCAGTTGTGAAAACTATGCAGTGCCTGAAAACAAGAGGATAACTATGAATACAAGTCAGTAGGAGCCCAGGACCTGTGTAACACTTGCCCTCTGTGAGAAGCGATAGTTTCCCAGACTGCACTCTTGGTGGCAGCTCCTACTTCAGATAGGGACAAAATGCCAGCCAGAGCTGTGCTGCCATTACGCAGTGACAAGGACAGGGAACAGGGAGGTTACCACAGCAGCAGTCAGTACTACTAAATCTAGCATACCTTGATGCCAGCTTACACCTGCATGAAGTAACAGCTCTCCTATCTGTAGGGACTCAGGGGGGGATATGGTGGCACTCTGCTTGCTTGCATCAGCGAAGGCAGTACAGCCTATTCCTTTACCTCCACGTACTGCTCCGGTGCTATGGCAATGTGAACAACAAATAAAAAGACAATATGAACTTTGAGCGCAATTTGCCATTTTCATAACTTCTGATGAAAAATAGCTTTAGGAAATTTTGAGTGAATTTCCACATTTCCTTGAGCCTCTTTTGCCAGTAATTCAATAGATCCTGAGACTTGGTCTCTGCCTACGCATTGGTTTTCATGGGCAGATCCCCAGGTAATAATTATGCTTTGGCAGTTTTTTTCCAGGGAACTTTTCACATCTCTCATAAAAACAGTGCCCAAAGGCCAATGATCCACTGATGATGGATGTTCTTTACAATTTCTCCTTCCAGTTCCAGGTGGCAGCTGCTGCCCTGAGACAGCAAACAACACAAAAGCCTGGGAAGCAAAGCAAGACGAAGAGCCCATTAATATGCCCCACAGCTTCCAAGAAACAGATACTTGAAAATACAGCTATGCATTCTTTCCGCCTTCAATTTACCATGTCTTGGTGCCTCTGCTCATTGCGCCCCAGAAGACTTTTACTTCCAACGCTTCCCAAAGCCAGTATGTACTAGAGACTCAAAAAGTTTGCAGTCTGCCACAGAACTACCATTCTCACAAACACTGATATTCCACATCAGAAATATCAGAACAAAGCAGCATACTTAACTTCCTCCTTGGTTCTCAGATCACCCTTCAGCTTTTTGATGAAGTCTTCCCTACTAACAAATAGAGGTTTTACTCTTGCACCATATGATCATACATACATATAGACAAGTACAGATACAAACACATATAAGCCAAATTTACTGAAGAATCTGAAAGACTGCAAAACCCTTCATTGCCTTTTCTGCTTAAAACATTTAATGTCTTTTTAAAAGCTAGTGAAATATTTATCCACAAAGCCTTTGCCCAGGTTTAGTGATGATAGCAGGGAAGTCAGTGAAAAGGAACTCATACCAGTGAGTTTGCATGTCTTTATGGTTTTCCAGAAAAAGAAAAAAAAAAACCAAAAGGTTTATCTTATATTTCTGGAAACAGGACTTAAGCTAGTGCAGTCGTAGCAGCAGGGTTTTTTTGGCCTGTGTTGTGGTACCTGCAAGTCTGCCTCCTCTTTCCCTGCACTTCACTACTCAGCTGAAGCAAACCTCAGAGCTTTGAGTGCACCACCATGGGACGTTTTGGTTCAAGCATTGAAGCAGTGACCCACAATGCACAAAAGCATGAGCTCTTCCTGCTAAAACACAGGCTCTCAAGCAAATGCTTCCCATATGCACACATCCTCTGTGAACTGGGCACAGCTGGGGATACACACCACATAACACGCCCACACACTGGTCTGTAGGTCACCCAGCAAATATGTGGGACAAATGACTGAATGCAACGTTTGGATGTGGTGAGTCATATCACAGTTTTCAAACCATGGGTTCGCAGCAGAAAGAACACATTGCCATGCAAAACACTAGAAACTTCCCAGCCACTCCAGACAAACCAACAGCAGAATTCAAGTTCCATGATCTCCTAGGCTTGACCCATCCTAAACTTGCTACCAGGGTGATCCCTTCCACCCCCTCCAAGCAATCCATGAGATGGAAAGCATGCTTTCCTGATGCATCACAGGCATCTACAGACAAACATCCCTAAAGCTGAGCAGAACTAGGAATCAGCAAATCCTACAGAGATGGTTTATTGCCTGCTAAGACACCACAATATATCTCACCACGCTTCCAAGTTCCTCCACCAGAACAGCCTAACTGCTTTCTTACTGCAACAGGATATTCCAGTCCACATAAGATTAAAAAAAAAAATTGCAAATGTATGATACAAGAAAGAACCAAAAACATACCTTGCAGCTACAGAGGCAGTAAAGTAACACATTCCTCCCCTCCATCTTCTGAGAGCAAACAGGAGAACTGTGGGAGAAGATCTCAAAGCCCTGAGGGCACTAACAAGTGTTAATTGCCCTGAACAGCCTCACCTGGGGCCTCACCCACACCTCCACCCATGGCCCAGGAGCTCCCTTGCAGCCCAGGCTGGGGCCACCATCCCCTGAGCACACACACCACAGGGACAACTCTCAGCTGACCCAGGCCCTGAGTGTGGCACCCACAGCCCAGCCCAGACTGGTGATCCCAGCCAGAGCTGCACTGGGGGGTGCTGGGCAGGGGGAAGGCCCCCAGGGAGGCTGGTACGGGTGATTAGTGCCCTGGGCTCTGGAAGGAAAAAAGCAGCTGTGGCCTCTGAAAGCCAAAAATGAAAGGATCTCATCTGTTGATATTGTCTCTGAGCCATGTGTCTTAGTTAAAGTCTTCTGTTGAGACAGATCCCATTAAAATTGCCCTTTGAATAGCTTGTTTTTCTAGGCTTCCATTGAATTTAAAAAATAAAATAATCAAAAAAAGAATTCTGTGCAATCTTTGCGATGCACCTGTAAATTACTTGTCCGATGGGGTTTGTACTGTTAATCAGATGAGAATATTAGCCACGCAGTGCTAGCAGGCAAATGCATTTAGTGAACTTCGACACTTGTGCAGTGCCATAGAGCGGGGACTGTCAGTGGTCTCATAGCTCGTCAGGCAAATCCTGTGCGTTTACTCACTGAATTTATGAGTTTGTAAACTCCAGCGCAAGCTGCTGCTTTTCTCTTGCCTATATTTGTTTACAAAGAAACCTTGAACTGCTGATCGTGCTGGCTCCTGCATTTTCTCAGTCAACCAGCAACTAAAGCAAGCTGCCCATTCATTTAAAGATGGAAAGCCAGAATATTACACATTTCCCTTCAAACATCAACACATCCTAACATACATAGGAATTAGAGTTCAATGGCTGGGCATTAACCTGCAACAAATCTGAGGTCACAAACAGTAGATATCAATTCATATGCAGAATTCAGGCAGACACCCATATGTGTGCGGGGAATGATTAAGCACCTACTACTTCCACTAAGGCTAAAACTATGTTCGCTTGAAGACATTCATATGCAAAATATCCAAACTGATGAGCACTGGACCATCTTAGTATCTCAATGAACTGTTTTTGCCAGATACAGACCTGTTGCTGTACGCAGTGGGAGAAAGATGGTTCTGCTCCTGACACGTACAGATGACTCTGTTTCTTGTTAGCTGTCAAGGATAGAGCAGGGGCTGTTTATTTAAACTGGAGCCTACTTCTGTGGCTCTGGGTCAGCTTCCCAGTTTCTCTAGTGATCAGACTTGACTTTGACGAAAGAGTGAGATGTTTCAAAGTCTCAACCCAAGATGTCCAAACTGAGGAGACTCCTTTTTGTCTTGACCACCTCAGCTTCCTCAAGCTAGAATGGGTCAGCACTTGTACAGGAGACCTCAAGAGGAAGCAGCGTGTTGTAAAATGAGAGTAAAACTGCAGAGACCATTGTGAGCATTTTCTCTTTCCCAAACTGGGCCAAAAGCCTGTGCTTAACAGTCAGTGTTTCGTATGGTTTTTCCCTTGACACTCTGTCCACTGCACCTTCCCCAGTACCAGCAGCAGCTAAGAAAAAGACAGGACGTATTCTCATCAAAACTTTTAGGTCTGTTTCCAGTTAAGGGTGCAGTAAAATAACATGTCATTTATAAAATCAGATGGAAAAACCCAAAGAACAATTTAAAGACAGGCTGGTTTCTTCTCAGAAAAATAAATGTCAGCCTAGCCCCACCTTTTCTGCTATACACGGGACAGACTGAGAAGAAAAGAGGTCAAATGGTTCATTCTGTCTCATGAGCTGAATATTTCCCTTCTGCTTGCGCTAGAAAAGTTTGTAGTAGCTAGCAGCACCTTTAACAAGCACACTGAAGCAGTGATTGAGATCCAATTATTGTCCTCAGGTTGTTTTAAAATACTAACACAGTTGCAAAATGACTAATACCTGCCTATAGTCCATTGCCTACACAAGCCATGTCACCCAAACCACACACCAGACTACTTTGTCTCATCTCTCCATTTCCCACATCTGCTCTCCTAGACTGCAAGCTCTGAGTTGAGTTGCTTTTTGATTCCTTCCTTTAGCAGCTAGAAAATGAGGACCCACCTTGACAGATTCACAAAAGTAACTGGGGTTAGTCAAAAAGATGATTTACAAATTTAAATAGGTTGATGTTACCTCACCAAAGTAAGTGAAACCAACACGGCTTTGACTTGAGACACAGTTGTTTCAACAAACCATTTGCTTCTTATGAACAGCAAAAGAAAAGAGAGGATAGGGTATTTCATTTCCTGACTAAATCCAAAAAGCAGTGAACGCAGGCTGATAATCACCTGTGAGAGCACTGTGGCTGCCAGGCTACAGGCCAGCCAAATCTCACAGTGTTGCGATGTTCTCGCACAATTTTATACAAGTTATAGTCACCAGAGCAGGAACTGAAATCCAATATATTCTTGCCTCTGTGTATTCGCTAACCACTGGACTAGGGAGTATCTGTCATTTCTTTTTCTCTGGCTCAGGAAATACGCATTTTATACTGTGGGGACACAGGTCCAATGGGAGAAACTGAGTGTCCTGCCCTTTCGTCCTAAGATACTCCAAAGTGCTGGTAATTCAGTGGGACTGCATTATTCAGCTCCACCCAAGCGCAGACTGGAACTGGCTGAGGGATTCCCAGTTTCTGAGCAAATGCATTAACCTCTGAGTTAAGTAAAAGTGAAAAATGACTGAAGAAAAATCCTCCCAGAAAAGATAAAATGCCAGTAGTAACTAGTTAGAGAATTTGACCTGAATTCATAAATAGTTTTGGGATGACCTAAGTATTATTTTCCCAACAAACTTACTAGATTTTTTTTCTTCTGATTTTGCAGGCCAGTTGGCTCATTTGGGGTACCTCACTATAAGCATTAAACAACAATAAACTTAAGAAGGTAAGGTTTTCTTACATACAGCTTGGATAGAAAGGAACTCACTATGGGCTTCCTTCGTTCACACTTAGAAACCTGTCATCTGGTTCTTTAGAGTGGCCATCATCACAAAAGTATCACTGTGAGGGACACAGCAGACAAAATGACCACAGCCATCCTCAAGAATGACATTCTCCCAAATCAGAGGTCACAAAATGCCTGACGGAATTGCCCTTTTCACAAGTCACTGGAAATATTAAAACTCCTGAGAAAAGAGGATGACATGGTGTCATCCTCAGACACAAAGTAATATGAAAGGGCACTTAATTAGACGTTTCACAAATATCAGCAAGGAAGAGGTGAAGCAGGCCTCAGTCTGTGGGAAGGAATCGCTTCCCATTTCCCCGTGCTTGAGCCCACGGCTGTGATCATTGCCACTGCCACCACAGACCGGCCGATCCCTCCTCCACCTCCCTGTGCACAGCCACCAGGCCACAAAACCCCACCACAGGGAGGTGTTCACCAAACTTCTCTGCGCTCGGTTTTATCCTTCAAAAAGGAGCTTTGTAAAGGACGAGTAGACATCAGAGCTATTTGTATTAAAGACGCAGCAATGACAAAATGTCCATTGAATAACCTTGGCGCATCTTTCACCAGGCTTTTCAGAGCTGGAAGGCAAATGCTATCAGTTAATAGGGCTTGACAAGCCTAGCGACCGGAGACGTCACTCAGGCTGGGGATATGTAATTAAGCAATAAAGTGTACCGTGCCGTGGCTGCTGGGGAGTAATAACGTGCCTCAGGAGGTATGAAAAAGCATAAAGCTGCAAGCAACGGCACCTGAGAGGTGCAATTACGGAGAAAATCACAGGGTTTGTTATTGTTCTTGTGAGCCTGGCAGCTGCTGGGCCTGCGTGGTGCCCCCCGCCCCAGCCTTGTCCCGGCAGGACCTTCCCTCAGCTCCGTGGGGAGCTCTCTGCCGCTGCCCCGCACCATGGCCGTGGGCCCACCGCTGTCCCTGGGCTCCCCTGGTGCAAACAGCCTCGGGAGGAGACACTGGGACTGCCATGGGCACGAAAAACCACTGGTGCAGGCTTCCCCCACCCAAAACCTCTCAGAGATACCCCATGGGGGGGATGCAAGCCCTCTTTGGCTCTTGTGGCCCCTCATCAAGCTGCATAGCGCTGGCCACCCTTGCTGGGTGGCAGCAATTCTCGTTTTATGGCTTTTATTACCTGACAGTTTCTTCTGAGAGTCTATCGGCTTAATTAAGAGAGAGTTTTTCAATAACTCCCGGCCGCTCCATGCACATAAACGAAACAGCCAGCTGCCCGCACAGAGTCGCTGTGCAAAGGCAATCGTGTGGCCGTGACACGTGTCTGCCACGTCTCTGCAATGGTTTTCTTCATCCCTGACAGATTCATCCCCCATGGCAGGTGGAAGGGGGTGCTGGGGCACCCCAAGGGCCCCCAGCCCCACCCCGGGTGAGGCAGAGCTCTGGTGTAGATCCTTTTCCTGCCGAGACAGGGCAGAGTGGGGAGAAAAGTGCAAAAAAAGCACCTGTCAGCGGCAGGTTAAAGGCAGGCTGCAGCTTAACCCCACCCTTGGGGACACCTCTGAGGGAAGGCAAGGAAACTGGTGTGAATTGGACACACACACCCCCCACCACCACCAGGTTCAGACCCCACTGGCATGCCTGAAATGCTGGGGGGGGGTCCAGGGCCACTGTAGCTTTTTGTGGGGCCATTCTCTCTCCAGTGAGATGAGCCAAGAGCAAACCTGTGCCTTTTAGCAGGTTGACAAGAAGTATACAAAGCTAAAGGAATAGGTTTTATTTTCCTACTTTGCTCTTACTTCTACTATTATAAGGAGAAAGCGACCCGTGGTGCTGGGGAGGGCGGGGGAGCCCATGGAAACTGGAGTATTTGGGGGAAGGATGCTGAGTGGAAAGTAACGGAGCAAACGGTTATGTGTGTGAGGATGAGCTGTCCTAACAAATCTTCAGAACGTCTATTTTAAACCCTTAACCAAAGAAACCCACTCCTAAACAAGCAAGCCGTGGCTTTACAACGCTAGCATTCATTTTTCAGTTCTGTCTGTGCTTTAACATGCAGGTCCCGTGATTGCATGGGAAAATAATGAACCTCCGCCAATTTTTAATAATTAGGGGAACAATGACGGCAACTGTGCATGTTAGCTGCATAGCCAACCTCACAACACTTGGGGTATGCATGCGGCCATTATCTTCACACACACAAAAATATCACCAATAATAAATCTTGTGAAAAAAGATCAGGAGAGCAGGGAAAAAAGCGCCGAGGAGGGTAGCTGACGTGAGCGCAGGGTGCTGTTTGCACTGTGTCACGGCTCAGCTGGCTGTATGCAACCCAGTCTTTCCCTGGGGCTTTGTAGCACGGCCGCTTTTATGGACCCGTGCTTAAATGGAACAGTTTGGCCTTCAGATGCAACAATAGCTTACGTGCAGGACTCCCTAAAAGCGAAGGTCCCTGGGGAGGAACATGAGGATGTCTACAGAAATTAGCTGGCTGTGGCCCGAAGCGACGAAGCGGATTTGTGTAATCCTATCCCTTATAGACCAAAGAGAGGAGTTAATCATTTTCCAGGCAATGCTTCAAATTGGATCACTAGGGATATCTGTGAGGATTCCAAAAGAAATGTTCCTGACAGCCATTAATGCGTTCCCAGTGACGTACAAGATGCACACACACACACACACGCACGCACAAACAAAGCAGCGGCTAGCCTGGAAAAAAATCATCAGCTTGTGTGCAAAGGTGTACTCAAAGCAAATGACATCACAAGGGACTCATTAATTTCCAGGACAAATAATGACTCCCACTGCTGTTCCACGTGTGCCCCCAGCAAAAGGGTGCAGGAGCTGGATGCAGGACGTGGATAGCCCAGCTTCCACCCTTGAAAACTCCAAGGGGCCACACTCTGTTTCCATAACACTTTTTACATGCTTACTTTTATGGGTCTCTTGATGACAATCTAAATCCTGCCTGTTCTTCAATAAACCATTAATCTCCCAGATAGAGTTCAGGGAAGTTGCTGTATAGCAATAAAGTGCATGTTTCCAGAGTCCAGAGGGAACAAAAAGAAAAAAAAAACAACAGCAGTGAAAGGGAGTGACATTGGTTTTGAAAGACAACTTCCTGGCTTGGAGGGGTTGAGGGGCACGCAGGGTTATGTCCCCAAATTCTACCTGGAGCCTGCCCCTCCTCTCACCAAACCCTGACACTACTTTGCCTGTAACATTGGTGAGAAGGTCCACCCCTCCAAAACCAGGGTCAGCTAAGAAAGGGGCTGGTCACCTCCCCGTACCTTCTACCCTGATGGCCCAGGAGCCTTTTGTAAATGGTGCCAGCCGGGATTGTGCTTTGGCGAGCAGATACCGGTGGAGGGGCGGCAGTGGTCATCCCTGCTCCCCCCAGCCCTGCTTGGAGGTCAGTGGGGGGGCTCCGCCGGTTCCCCACCAGCCAGATATTTCCCTAGCTAACTCACACCTACCAGTTTACAGGCGCGCTGCTGCTTTTGCAGACTGAAGCGTAAAATGTCTTCAAACCACTTCTTTTCAGTGTGCTGAGGGTACTGGTCTCATAGCACCAGTGTCGCAAAAGTCATCAAATCCCCACGCCAAGCCTGGCTAATCCTGTCCTGGCTTTGCATTTGAACTGGTGGCCCACAGTAGAAGTAAAAAATTCTATGCCCCACCTTATAACAGGAAAAATTAACACAATCCCTTGTGATTCCAGGTCCCTATAAAATTGATGTTAACCATATGTCACTGGGTGAATTGAGTATAGCTATTAGGAGAGCACATACTGCGCTGCTCAAAAGTGACGGTAGCAGTTGGCATTAGGAAGTACTAAGGTATAGAAAAAATCATGTTCAACCTGACTTAAGTGCCCTAAGCTGTGTCTTCCATGCAGAAAAGAAAGAGAAAATAAGGAGACGCCTGAAAAAATAAATTCAGTGGGCTGCAGTTCTGTAGAAAAATGGCAATGAGGAGGGAAAAATAGGCACATCAGGAACATGCATAGAGATAGAAGTCCATTTATTGGACTCCCCCAGTTCAAACTGGCACAGCTCTCAACAGAAAAATGAGGGAAAATTCACTGTCCGTCTAGACATCATAAATACAAGGACTCAAAGAGTTCAGTATTTTCATTCTAAACTCCTGGGTCTGCAATCCTTTCCTGGCACACATGTATCTCACAAATATTCCTATACGGGACACTTTTAATCCCAAAGCTCTGCCTATTCCATATGAATGTTATGTTCTCTTCTTTCCATATGAATATAATGTTCTCATCATTCCTGAAGATAGTACTTCACAAGACAAGGTCATGGAAGAGAAACTGTGGAAAAAATTCTTTTCACTGACAAAAAACCCAGTGGTCTTTTGAATGTCCTTCATGAGTTTTATTGTAATAGTAATGCATAACTAAAAATGTAAATATGCACTCAAACACTAAGTACAGTATCTATAGCTCACCTGAAGCAGTAAAATCCGTGAGCAGCCAGCCCTAAGGCAGTGTTTTTGCTCGCCATTGCATCACGATGCCCCCGCGATGCGGGTTAGCTCTGTCAGCAGCCATTGGCACCTCCCCACTGATGGCTCCCTGCAGAGGCGAGCTGCGTGGTCCTTTTCATCTGGTGTTTCAGTCTTCATGAATAGACGAGAAAAACAATTTACAGTGAGAATCTGAGATGCACATCCTGGCCAAAGAGCAGCTAATTAGATATGACTTAAGTTAATTATGTTTAACACGAAACAGCTAGACCCCTCGTGAGAAAACGTGACAGAGCTGTTGCTGCTGTTGCCTTTGGTGAAGGCGCAACGAGCAGTTCCTTGGTGAATATGGGCAGGTGCTACCACCACATCACCTCGGTGCCTCACTGTCATTTCTTAGATAACACTCACCCTTCTAACCAAAGTCAACAGCAACATGAAGGTCATTACCAGCATCCTTTAGTGTAAAATCCTGTGCAACTGGTCAAAACTAACATATATGAACCCCAGACTTTCCACAGTGCTCTCTTGCAGTGTTGTGTGTGGAAATGTCCCAGCGGTGCTTGGCCTTTCCGCAGTCCCAGCACCGCTCCATGCTTCTGCAGGTGCCAAGCCTTCCCTGCTTCCCCGTGCGGCAGAAGCACAGCGCTAGCGCGCTGGAAAGCAATTACTGACGCTCATTAGCCTGCCGCTGCTGACAGCATCGGCAATAGCAACGGGTCCTTTCATAGCATCGGGTATTTGTAAGGAAAATGATGAGATGATGCTCTAGTAAGGCCTTGAAATGGGCACCACTGGGGCACACCTGTGTAACATTCAAGGGTAGTCTGTCTGCTACTACATAGCTCCACAGCTATTATTAAAAAATAGTAGCAGCAAAAATTTTTCTCTTCCTCTCTCCTCTCTTACAGGAAACCTTGCTTGATCAGTTTATTGTGTTCTGAAGAGAGAGGAGGAATATACTTCCTTAGAGGCGCACGGTTTACATTTCCTCCTGAAGAGAAGGAAAGACTGGTCTTTTGTGTATTCTCTAGGACGGAATTCAAAATCTCTTACCTGCACTGTTCAGCTAACATTTTCCTTGCTGGGATGAGACGCAGCTGTCCCAGGGAGGGCTAGGCTGAGGACCAGCACCACGGCAGGCTCCAGTCCCAACGTTCATAGGTAAGCTACAGAGGATGGAGGCATCACATGCTGGCCCCGGCTAAACAGCTGGAGTTCACACCAGAGGAAGTTCTTCAATTTTGTGGTTTGTTCTCCAAGTACAAAGAGTAACAATTCATCTGTCTTTTCTCACTTTCCACTATTGCTCAGCACCTGGAGGTTCTCAGCGCAGTTACTCTCACATCAGCCTTAGGCAGCCAAGATGTCTTCTTCTTTACAGTTTATAAATGAGAGTCTTAGCCAAAGCAAGTAATTTTCCAGTGAACCTGGAGCAGAAGAAGGAACTGAATTTAGTCTCCCACATCCCAGGGCTACCGCCTTGCTCACCGGCACCTCCTCTCTCCTACCAACCGAGTGAAAAGGCCCTGTTATGTGGCTTCTGCCGACCTCAGGAGGTCCAGACAAAATAGCTGCACTCTTCCAGAGAGTCACACATGCTAGTAGTCATCATTTGTTGCCAGTGACTACTCTGGCATCTAATAGTATTAAGGGGGGCAAAAAAGTCTGTTGTTACCTGGGTGGGCTGATGCTGTGTATTTATACCATATCTTTCATCTGAGACTCACAAGCATTTCATGTCTATCGAGAACGCATCATATTCTCACAGACAGGAATATAAATAGCATCCTCTGATAATCGAGTGAAGTACAGGACAGTTAAACAGATTACCCAGGGAGAGAGGTGGGAACACAGCCTGTAATGCACCATTCAATAGCCTTTATTATCCTTCTTTTAGTCACTTCTTCGGATGGCAAAAGCCTCAGTCTAACCTGGCCTAATATAAACTGGAGCCCAACCCAAACTAAACCAAAATTAAGCTTTGAAAAACTCCGGTGCTCATTGATTTTGTATTATTTTCCATTTTCTTCCCTAGTTGACATGGATACAGAAGTGTCAATACACTAAGAAGGCAGCTCATCTTGCAGCTATTTTTGGCTGTGTGCAGTAGGAACTGCAGAGGCGTGTGAAAATGGAAAAAATACAAAAGCAAATCAACCGAATACACAGAGGCAAATATGATCAATGTTTAAGAACCAATCGCCTAAACAATTTTACTAATTTTTATGCCTCTCAGATCCAACTTCCTATTTTAAATCTAAAATGCAACTGTGAACTAATAGAGAAATAATCTTCCCACTAGAATAACAAGGTCCAAAAAGATTACTACGCGAGCATGGTAGGTCAACAACCACAGAAGAGCACGGTCCAGCTTTGGCACAATTGCATCTGGCACAACCAGCTACGCTGTCCTGCACCCCACTTTGAGCAGCTCTCAGAATGTTCGTCAAGCATGTGGCAGGGACTCCTGTCTTTTCAAGGTCTTGAAATGTTTAGATTAAGATTAAAGGCAGGTGTTTTAATCTTCTCTTGGTTGAAATGGCTGTGATAAGTGCCTGATAGTCTGTGTTGGGGACCTGTGTGCTCCTTGTCCTCGAGCAGTACACCTATCCTTGCCCAACATCATGCACTGAGGACTTAGAAATAGAAATTGCTTGTTACAGTTTATCCGTTTCCTTCCTTTCCAAGCCTGTGAGAATTCATTTGATTATTTGGGTAGGTGTGGGTGCATGCCTGAGGAGGGGAAAGATCCAGGGAAAGCCACTGTGAGAGGGCCAAGCTGGGGAGAGAAGTTTTACAATGAATTGCAACACGTGAGTCTCCTGGCCTTACTTACCATCATCTGTGACCTGCGTTCTAGTCCTGGGAAAAGAGTCTCTCGTATTCCTTAACCTTCCCTCCCTGGTTAACTCTTTCCCTGGCCCAGAGCACAGCAGTCCTGGGAGACCCTGTGCCTGGGGAAGAGACGAGTTCTCCATTTCCACTTCAATTATTCAGCAGGTTCAGTCTGTTGAATGAGTGACCTCACAGGTGCGTCAGTATGCGATCCACTGGCAGGCTGTCAGCCAGCTACTATCACTGATCCCAACCTGATAACCTTCAGAATCGGCACTTATATTTACAGTAGATCCTGGAGCCAGACCCCGTACACATGCCACATGAGGCCATCTTTTCCTATTTCGTCAAAGGTGATAGGCATTAACTGTTCCAGCAATAGGTATAGCCCTGCCAAGAAACGTGAGCCTAATTGTTATGTTCTGTTAAGAAAGAATGCATTTATAAAATCAAAATCATCTCCTTTCAGTCAAATTACAATCAATTATCACTGCCTTCAAGTCAAGATCTATCGGCTGGGAATCTGATTTAACTCAGTTACTGAAGCACACTGGAAATGTCTGTCATTTTGGGAAAATAAAAAATAAAAAAAATGTATTATTACCTTTTTTTCCTTAGTAGTCAAAAGGATTTTGAAATAAGTTGGATGGAGGCAATTTTCTTCCTTGCATCTGTAGCTTTTCAAGGTTAACAATACTTCTTCTATTTTGGAACAATAGCTACCTGGTAGTCTTGGGTCACCGGGCTGTCTTCAAAGCATCATTGCATTCATTTGCAAATCCAATTAACTTCTATAGCTAAAAATATATTCTTGCTTTTTTTTTTCTCTCCTGGTGCCATCAAAATACTAATTTAGACAAAGACAAATACACACCAGACTATCACACATACTTTCTCGAACGCTATGGGCCAAGGATAGCTCCGTGACAGTCTGCAAGAAGGTGGCCACGTTTTCGTGCTTACTAGCTCACTTCAGTGTGAATAGACCCCAAAGCACACAGAGTTTCCCTTTATAGCAGCTCAATTTAATGCAAGAAACCACTGGAATAAGCTAGCTTTTTGATCCACAAAGCAGAGCTGTAATTTACATTTTGTTCTGTTTTTCCTTCTTATCACCAGTGCTGTCAGAAGTCTCTTGATTCATTATTGTGGCGATGGAAACATTGAAGCACTGAGACAGCGGCATGGGTAAATGTGGAAGATGCAGCATTACTGACCCGCTATTCCAGGACACTGTGGGTGTCCCGGGAGATTACACTGCCGGAGGGAAACGCAGTCTTGCTGATGGGTAGCTTTAGGTCCACAGAAGCTTGTGAACAGGCCCCAGAATTATTTAACAGGGAGTGAGTGCAGAGAGCGGAGCACAGGGGAACAGGTTTTGTGGGAAAGTGAGCAGATATAACTTTACAGCAACCTGATTTTTGAAACAACCTCAGATTACCCCATGCAAGCAGGTCTCAGCCAGTGCCTGTGACCCCGTACGTACTGTCACGGCTTGAAGGAGATATGGAAGCGCTAATTTGCCTCTAAACACTTCTGCCCTGCATTGGGAACCAGAATCCCAAAACCTCCCCTATCCCTAATGCTGGGAATTACAGGGCAGCAATGAAACCCAGGGTCAAAGCTTGTGACGAAGCCAGCTACGTGCCACGGCCAAGTACTGGAAATCCAGCGGGAACAGGGACCTGTGTCAGATACTCACCCGTAACCTCAACTGTAGCCCACCCAACTTGCTACAAGGCAAATTTCAAGCCAAAACTCAAAATGCAGACTTTTTGAGAGGCTGAATAAAAGCAAAAATGTTTTTGTAGCAGCTTGTCAGCTTTGCCAGCCTCTTCAATGGCTCGCCAGCACCCCCAGCTCTTTGCAGGAGGACCCTGGATGTCCCCGCGTCCCTGCCTGCACGTGGGCAGGAGCTCGGCACGAGGAAGTTGCCCAGTGCCCCGAAGAGCCAGTTCGGACCCAAGGCAGACCCGGAGCGCCTGGCTCAGCCCTGCGGTACTGTCAAACACAAGGAATCATTTCGAAAAGAGGCTAAGAAAAGGATCCTGTAGAAATTTTGCACCAGTGCCATTAGTGGAAATCTATTTGATGTAGTGAACAAACGTGGAAACTTTTCCAGGAAAAAGTGTTTCTTTATTTAAATAAAAATTAGTGCCAGTAGAAACAATAAACTTTAAATACATGAGACAATTATATACAACTCAATGTTAGGAATTATATACATCAGTTTTTAACAGTTACAAACACATTTATACCAAAAGGACGAAGGAGAAAGCAATGGAAAATGTGACAACTCGCGCATGTCAGTCTCATTTGGAAAGTTTCAGGATTCAAGTGATTCCAGGCAAAGTGCCAA
Source organism: Aramus guarauna (assembly GCA_013400195.1). Lineage (NCBI taxonomy): Eukaryota > Metazoa > Chordata > Aves > Gruiformes > Aramidae > Aramus > Aramus guarauna. The sequence continues at coordinate 174,386 of VXBL01005313.1, read as the reverse complement.
ACTTAATTTGGCTTCTTTCAAACTTAAAACAGCCCCTTTTGGAGTAAATCTACCAAAAAGCTTTATATGGTCTGATCCAAAGTTCACTGAAGTCGACGGAAAAACTCCCACTGCCTTCAGTCTGAACTGAATCAGGCCCTTTCCGAGCACAATGGAGCCTTTGTTCCGCGTGTTTAGCGAGAGACAGCGATACCTCTGCGGGCGGCATCGCATCGTATCAACCCTCCGAGCCAAAACCAGACTTCTCCCTTCTCAGCGGCAGAAGTACAGCAGACTCTTGCCTCAGCTCGTTCCTGCTCTTCAGCGTTCATGTTTTTCAAGCTGTCTCTCCAGCTCTAATGCCAGTGGATAAATCACAGAGCTATTTTAGCGCAGGAAATATGTGGACACATTTTGCAAACGTTTTGCTGTGCAATGCTTTAGATTCAGGCTTTTTAGCCCTCATGGTTCAGAACTAATCCAAACATTGTAATAAGTTATTATAAAATATAAGGTATGATTGAAATAATCATACATTGCTACAATATTAACATTACTTCTTTTAACAGTGCAATAATCTAGTAACTAATTTCTTGAGCATTTGAAAAAAATCACAGTACCATTAAATTAGGGGGGGAAGTTTGTGGTGGTTTTAAAACCTAGTTACTAATGACTTTATAGAAATGCATGTGTCACATGCAAGCTGATAAAAAAAAAAAAAAGGATGTAATGCAATGTTTATCTACACTGGCTTAAATAGAGCAGAAAGGCCAGATTCTCTAATGATGTAAATGGGTACAGTCTTACTGACCTCAAATGGAGAATTTAACTCCAACAGAGAAGCACAAAATCTTGTGCATGTCCCCTGAAGTCAGGAGGACTCAGCTGATGACTTCAGTGGGGCCAGGATTTCACCCTTGCTAGGTTAAATTCTATTCTGAATTCCACCTATTTCTCAAGGGGGTGTAACAGAGCAGCATTTGTTCAAGCCTTTCTATGTCTTACACCTTGTAACAAAGATCTTTTAATGTCTTTTGTTTGTTTGTTTGTTTTTTTAACTTGCAGATCTTTGCCTTTAGTGATCAAATCTACATGTCTTTAAAAAATACAAAAGCAAAAACCAAAACTACTTTTCCTACTAGTAACTCAGTCAAAGGCTGGATTGCAGCAGAAGTTAGTGAACCTGTCCCAGCCAGTACAGGTGTAACCTCAGGACAGATGGATATAGTGGCACGGATCTGAAACGGGGCTTTACAAACCTCTTAGAAATTTGGTGCCTCTTCCCCCC
>VXBL01005313.1:149530-173063 GCA_013400195.1 Aramus guarauna | reverse complement strand
TTTTTTTTTCTTTTTCATTCATTCTTTCTGTGCCTAAAGTCAGGCTCCAGCCATGCTACAATCTCCCTTCAACTACAGCATCGACAAATGTTCAGCTTTGAGGCCTCATTGAGCAAATCTGCTGTTGGCTAGGGATTTGCATTAAAAAAAAACAACAAAAAAACCCCAAAAAAGCACCCCAAAACAAACAAACAACAACAACAACAAAAAAAAAACAACAAAGAAAGAGTAACAGTTCTTCTATTCTCTCACAGTTTTGCGTGAATGAGCATTACCCATCATCTTTAACCGCCAGGCAACCAGTTCGGGTAAATTCCCCAAACATTTCCCAGATATTTGCAGAATTCTGAAATATGCAGAGACATGCCAGTAATAGTTATCTCATTAGAAAAAAATATCTATATATATTCTCCTTGTTCTTATCTCTTATGGTAAGAAATAATAATGGCAAAATTAAAATTAAGCATCCCAATTATGTGCAAGTTACACTTTGGTGTTGGGTACCACTGCTTCCTTGTCCCGCCAGCTCTCGGGAACCCCATGGCCCAGGGGCACAGATACCTGTTGAGAGTTCATTGGAGAGCAGGAAAGTAGAACCACAAGTTCCTAGTGGGAGCTCCACTCATGCTTTGGCAGCTGATCAAGTGCTAGGAGTTCTTGTGGATGTTTTCCGCAGATCCCTCGCTGCTCTCGTGGAGGAGCGTTTCTGACACTTCCCCCAGTTCAGCATCCAGCACTTCCTCCTGGATGGTGAAGTGCACGTCTGGGGAGGAGGATTCGGAGCTCACACTGCTGCCTTCCATCGAGCAGATGGCGCAGGACAGGGACGGCACCATGCTCTCCTGCAGGATGTTCAGCATCATGGGGATCTGGACAGATTTCAGCCCCGATATGGTTGGTAGAGGCTTCACAGCTTCCCCCCATTCTCTCTCCTCATCCTTGTAGAGCAGAAGCAAATTGGACTTCTTCTCTTTTCTTTTGGATTTCATGTAGCCCAGCATTATCCCTATCAGGAAGATCCCATAGAAAGACATGACGATCAGAATGTAAAAATACTCGTTGCTGTTGTTCTTCTCCGTGTTGCGGGATTCAGCATCAAGCATGGTTAGGGTGATGTTTGCATGGTCCATTTTCAGCACGGAAAGCGTTTTACCGCAGCTAAAGCCTGGAGGAGAATATGTATGTATATGTAAGATCAAACATCAGATCAAAGATGTAAAAAAAAAAAATCTGGAAAAAAGATACCCCCAAACTATTCCTTGCTACTTGTAATTTGTAAGCTTGCAGGACACACTTGATCGAAGCTTGCAGTCTGTCATACGTACTTCTGCATTAATATTGGAACTGAATGAACTGTTCTTCAGAGACAGAAAACATTAGAGGAAAGAAAATACATAATATTAAATCATGGTGAGTTCTACACTGAATTGTAAAATCCCCAATACAGATGATTAAAGAAAGAAAACTATATAGAAATACTCAGCTAGGCACTTAAACACAGTTCTGTGCTACCTGACCATGTTTCCATAGGGGGGGAAAGTTAGAAGTATTATTTTGTTCAATGGTACAGGAAAAAAAAAATAATCAAAAAGCAACTTACGTCGGTATGCAAATAATTCCTCCTTTTGCAAAGCTCAAGAGACCTTTCCTCTACCAAATATCGGGTGTTCTGAAAACTTTCCTCTGCTGCAGTTGGAATAAATAGCTCTCACGAAATGTTTCATCACGTGTTTTAGAGGCACAGTTTATAATAGTTTTGTGTTGGAGTCAACAGATGAACTTGAAGGATTGCAGTTCAACCCACTGAACTCTTAACAGCTGTGAAAAGAAAAAGAGTTGGGAATTCAGATTTTACTCTTTCCTAACCAGTTCAGCACCAGCTCTTTCAGCTTGTGAATTTGTCCCTTTCGCTGGCATCCCAATTGCTAAATCTGACCTGTTACCCTCAGAGCTGCTGTGCAGCGTGGAAAACCTGCAAACCATTATTCTGTGTGCGTCATAAAATATAGACAAATATACATGTGAATTTTATGGTAGACACTATCAAGTTATTTGCATGCCTGCTATACATAATTTTCCCTGAAGAGCTGGAGGACGAAAGAGGTTATTTTCTTTGCCTGGGACTAGTGAGAAAGCTTTACAAAAGTGACTTCCAACTCAAGCTGCAGCTCCACTTTGCCACAAGGCGTGGGGCTCTGGAGAACTGGGCCCTGGGTCTCAAGCGAGTTTTGGATGGAGGGGTGCTGGTGCCACCTAACTTCGGTCATCAAAACAGCAACTCCGGGATTTGGTTCCCCAGATAATCCGTGGGAAGGTACAGACTCCTCCAGGGGGCAACCTGGAGCCCCTGAAGCTAGCAGCCCCCCTCTGCCACTGCTTTCATGGCAGCCGGGAGTTACACGGTCTGCGTCCTGTTAATACGTAGACCAGGACCACTGAGTTAGGGCAGATTTTAGTACGAAGGGACGTTAACGACTTCTGGGCAGCGGACGCTCTCGCAGTGACTGCTGGAGGCTGTTGCAGCTGGCTGCTGGGCTGAGCTGGACACCTCCCAGCCCGCTGGGGAGGGCAGAGTTAGGATGTAGAGTGGGTTGCGTGGCCCCCAGAGTTCCCAGTCATCAGCTCAGTGGTACAGGAGGCTCCGAGACCCCTTTTCAACACGTAAGCAGCAGTACAGGCCATGGGAAGAAGGAGGCCCAGCTTGCACCTTGGGGATTTCACTTCCTTATCCTCTCCATCCCCATTCTTCACACACAAAGCCCAATTAGTCAGGGCCCACATATGTGATGTGAATGTCACCCCTTCTGCAAAGCTTCAAGGATGTTTATGTAACAGGACACTCCACTTCCAGAAAGTGGTCGACTGGTGCTAGAGTTTCCCAGCGGTAGGTCTGGGTTTTTTTCCCTGCAGTCACTTGTGGATTCTTTGCATAGACGGCAAATTCTTTTCCAAACTCTGCCCTCACAATCCCTCTGAGGTAAAGGCAGATAGGATTAACTTCTCTTCACATGTAGGAGGATGCAAGAGAGAGGAGTTAAGCAACTTTAAATGAAGTGAAGAATTCAAGAAAAGACAGAATTATATCTGTGTTTGGAACCAGCATTTTCCATCATTCCTCTGAATGACTCCACAAAGAAAAAAAAATAAAATTACATTAGCCAGATTCCCTTCTCTGCCCCTTAAAATAGAGGATCCACCCTTCAGGATGTTCATTTTATCTCCCTGCGCATTCCCATGTGATAGCTCAGGAGCTGTTGATGTTGGACTAATGTCTACTGGGATTTCATCTGACAAAATCTGTCTGCAGCACCAGCTTGCCAAGTCTGGATTCTTCTTCCTTGTTCCCGACAAATTACTGAGCAGGCAGCAAGAGCATATTAACTGGTAGGCTAACGCATAACCCAGAGCAAGTCTCTGGATTTTCTAGCTAACTTTGGGGACCTTTTATTTCACAGCTTTCTCAGCTCCCCCATTCAGCTCCAGAAATTTGGAATTTGAATAATTAAAGACAACGACTGGCTCTTCTGCAGGTGCCCACAGGTGGGAATAGGTCTCTTATTTGCTCCAAAGCCTCATATTTTTCATGTAGGTGAAGCTCTGTACAAAGTTACCAAGATCAACTGCAACACCCTACAAGAGCACATGAAGACTTGTCAGGTACACCGACAGATTTATGCAGTCCCCCAAAGTTCAACTGAAAGATGACTGAATTGCATAATTATGCATAGTTATTGCTGAAAACTCTTTGCAACTATATTTACTTTGGCTAGCTGATGATAACAACTCTTCTCCATCTGTTAGCCCATGATTCTGAAAAACAGTTTAATTTTAAAAAGACCTGGAAGGAATCCCTGAGCCTTCTACAGACATGAAGAGGAGGGATAGGAAGACACTGGGGAATAACCATCTGAAAAACATATGCCACTTGCATACTGGTGCCATAAGTCAGCTTTCTCAAGATGTACCCAGCAGAAACTTATTTTTGTCTAAAAACAAGACCTAGAAAATTGAAAATTGGAGCCTTTAAATTTTGTGTTTCAAAATTACTTTTGCTACAAATTATGTTATGCATTGCATAATGTAAAAACATTGATTGTGGCAAAAAGACTTGCTTAATTTGAAGTAACTATTTGGAATTAAGGTTACTAGCTATTTCTTATTTAAGGTTCCTTTCTTCCTATCAGATCAGTTTTTCTTTCTTCCCCTCAAACTTCAAAAAATTTCCCCAACAGCTCTCTTACGCTTTCAGCAATTGCCTCTCACATGTTCCTCTTCACCTTTGCATCACTCCCAACCTAGGCTATAGTATTTGAGAATAATCCTCATGCTGTTGCTCCCACCTTCCAGATCCCCCGCTTTTGAAAACATTCAGACTAATAAAGCAGAGCAACAGCGATGAAAAGGTCACAATGTAGCTGCTGATGCCAGATTTTTTTTCTCAAGGTCCTTGTCTCCTAGAGAGCCTTCTGTGGCAGCAACCTCCGTCACCAAAGGACGCAAAAGTTGAGGCTTGAGGCATCCCATGGGGCAGGAATCCTTCACAACATGGCTTAAGGGATAGTATAATGTGAACCCTTTCTCCAAATAAAAATTTGAGGACAGTCAGAAAACTGAACAAAGACAGAATCCATTATGAAGACAACATGAGACATCCTTAGAGACTCAGATGACTCTCTGCAGGCTGCCATGGAAAATATATGCCTAACCCTTCATTACGGGCATAATCCGTGGTCTGATGCTGCATTTATCTTCCTTTTTCCACTTAGTGAGTTAATAAGACTAAAGATACAAGACACAACTATTAAAGGGCTAGCTCCTACGGGAAGCTGAGCCCGTTTGATAAATGTATGCTAACTGCATGACTTTAAACAGTATCTGAGCATGTGCGTTTTTGGAAGTAATCCTCTGAAAAACAGAAAAAAAATTGAAAGAAAAGAGAAATAGAAAGGAGCAAGGGGTTGTGTTTTTTTCTTCCTGCAGGTAGACCTTTAGCAGAAGTAACAGTTGGGATTTTACCACTAGGGAGAAAAAGGAGAGAGAGTTTGCCATGCAAATACTGACTTAGTTATGACTTAGATCTTCCAGACACTGCAGTTGAAAAGGCACAGCAAAGTTCAGCAATATTTTTCACTCACATATATGATTTCAATCAAAGTAAAATTAGAGATCAAGAGCTGGGTTTGACACCATAAAAGAAAACACAATGAAAGGGATGTTTGTGCCCGTGATGTGGTCTTGTGTTTAAAGACCTGCCATGCTGAGACGGACGTACTGACTCTTGGTCCCACTGCAAAGCACAAGCCTCACAGAGGACCTGCTCCACAGCTCCTTGAAGTCAAAGACCCTTAAAGTTAATGGCAGTGCCTCACCTAAAGCAAGTGTCAGCTCAGGAACGGCACCTGCTTCTTTCAAGTGCTGAGCTACTCAATTTTCCGTGAAGCTTGTGAGTGTGTTGGAATACAAGAGCTAGTTCAAAAGCAACAAGAAAATCATGCAATCGTTCCCACAGTAGGGAATGAGTAGCAGCCCGACACAAGCCATGTGCCTCCTTGCTAACAAGCCTACTTACAACATGAAATTTATGAGCTTTACTATACACTTTTAACGCTCCTATGCCTCAATTCACTCACTTGTGAAATGAATCTAATAATACCTACAAATTACACATGCTGTGAGGGTACAGCATGGCAACGCACTTGCAGATCACTACCTGAAAAGGTAATAACCGTTGTGTTTGCAAGCACAACAGCATTACCGCACGGCTGGGCTGGCATCTGAGCAATTCTCACACAGCTCTAGGTTCAGTGTCATTTTCCATCACTCTTCCTTATTTTTCATACTGCAGAAATAGATGACATTTTTAATATACTTCACACAAGCAATTTCTAGAGGGTGGCGGCAATTTTCCCGGTGTCATCCACAATATACCATGTTACCATCTGGATACCAAATGGAAGTAACACTCTGCCTAGTTATTAACTGTGAAAAACTTAGTATAAGGCTCAGCTCTGCCTTACAATCTTCACTAGTGAAAACATGCACAGGTAAGTCTAGAAGACGCATGCAACAGCCTTCTTTCCAACTTCAGCATTTAGTTTATTTTAATTCAAATTTTATTTAACTTTTGTAGCAGATCCCCACCTCATCAAACTTCTGGTTTCTCAGGGGCACCCAAAGCAGCAAAAGCTCTCTGCTAATAGTAGCAGCTATGGGGTTCGGAAGGACCTCACAGCCGAGGTGCCGCAGCCATCTCAGCTCTAGCAGTGGCAAGAGATTTCCCTGCAGTCACGCCCAGAGTATTGCAATTGCCCCCCGAGCACACAACAAAGACCTGTAAGGCAAATTAGTTTCTGATCCTGAGAGACGACAAGCAACAGAAAATCTCAATGATATCTGTAATAACAGTTTACCCAACATTTAGCATTTACTGTAAGGCAGGTATTGGAGGAGTCTTGGGGTTTTGGGATAGGCCTTTCTTTTCAACTCCTAAACTGAATTTCAGAAAGCTTTAAGTGACTGGAAACAAATAGAGCAGAAACAGCTAACTCTCATGATAGCAATAACAAGAAATTACATTTTAGAAGTCCAAAGTCATCACGTCCTCAATTCTCTTTCCTGTAGCTGAGACATGTTACAAAGTTATTTTATCAATATATATTTCTATACAATAAAATGAAACTTATACTTCATATTACCTTACCTTTTTCCTTTGATGTTGCATGGAGGATGTAGGTATGTTTGATTTGAAAATGCTTTTTTATTTCTTTTTCCTTTTTTTTTCTTCCTCCAAACAGAATGATCTGTTGGATGCGCTACCTTCAAAACCAAAATAAACCAAAAGCTTTCTTTGCTCTCAGTGTCAAATGCTAGGTTCAGGTGCACTGTATGCGATCAACTGCATTCGACTTCCGTTTAAAACAGTTCGCAACATACCAAATTTTGGATGCCATTAAAAATAAATCAAAAACCTCTAAATTTGATTAGAAGTATTTAGCAGAAATTCACCGACAAATCCAAACACACATTTCTGTTTCTTCGGCGAACAGACAGTGCTCACTCTTCCAAGGATGGAAAGGGGCCTTATGAAGGACCATTCATCTTCTCTCCAAACTGATTCTGACTCTCATCAGCTCAGAATTAGCACTTTGATTTCCATTAGAGAAGGCTTCTAACTAACACATTGTAGGTGAAGGGACGTGAATGAATATTTAGAGGGTTTTTGAAAAATGCTTCTGCACACAGCATGAAGATCTCTCCTCAATTTTCTTTTTTTGCTCATTTTACGCTTCTTCGTGATTGGAGAAATTCAGCCTATGCCAGGAACTGAGAAGCATAAGAACTAAAGGGGAGAAAAACACTGAAAACATTCAAGGGCTTGACTTGAACCCTCACCTGACTAGAGATCAGAAATTAAAGATCTTTGGGAAAAGTTCGGAGATGCTTGCACAAGGTAAGGCAGAAAGCTCATAGAGACATCGAAAAACGTCCGGCTGTCCAGTTACACGTAACTGCAGCTCAAGCACAAACACACGCTTTCATTCCCTCGCATCAGGAAACACGTTGTTGGGACTCTGCAGCCTTCTCCCCAAGGAGCAGCTACCCACTACCTACTGCCACTCGTTCAAGCTCACGCCTCCCTTAGTTGCTCCACGCTTGGAAGAGTCCACCACACTTGGAAGAATTTGAGAAGAAAAACAGACAAAAATTTAACCACTGGGGAAACCACAGACCCTGAAGCCAAGGAAACAGTTGTTGCTTAGCCTTACTAAACTGCAGCGTTGCCCTTTTTGTTCTCCTACATCAAGAAATGGTAAAGACCCCAACGCTGAGGTGAGCAAGTTCTGCCTCAGGTACATGTCCAGAACTCCCACCACATCCAGCGGGATTTTGGTGCGTGTGAAGAATGCAGCCGCTAATAGAGAGCAAGGTACCAGTCTGGCTGCCTGCATGGGCTGTGCCGAGTTTTCTGCCTCGCGGTCAAAGTACCTGCCGGTATGAGATTAACATGAAATGCCCGTTATAATTAGCACTGCTCTTGAGGACAGGGCTGAATACAGAGTGTCCAAAAGAGATTAAAAAAGGGAGGAAGACCATCATGACATTTACCATAAAAGCAATTCTACCCCTTTAGGAACTCGTGACAGCGTACAATAAAGAATACAGCGCGAGTGTCACAGTGATCTCCCGTCTCTCCCGAGGAGCGACAACAGACAGAGGTAAGTTCGCTCTCCTCTCCCAGAAACCGGTGTACAGCAGAGATGAAAGGGACAGATAGTGCTTTCTCAGTGGCACACGTCCAGTCCAGCTGAAGTGAAAGCACTTGCAAGGCCTTGGAGGAACAAGCCACATTTCTCTTCATTATTATTTTTTCCAGTCCTGGAAAATTTGTTTGCAAAGCATAAAGCAGCGCATGCTGTTTCACAGCCACGTCGGCGTAGCATCCCAGGTCACTGTGACCTTCAGCACATACGGGATTTTTCACTTTCACATGGATACCAGATGTTGAACTCTCTCCCTCCGATGTTCAAGGCCCTCGGGTTTTCGTACAGCATCAGGCACTCAGCATCATGTGCGTTTGTAACACTCCTTTTGAGTTTTGGTTGTGAAACCTCCACATTTACTGTAGCTGTTGCAGCAAATATCACACTCCATTAATTTCTGCTCTCAACCCCGTTGACCTGAATCTTCACAGGATTGCAAATACAGCTTAGATTTCATCACTGCCTTTTTCTACAGCAGTCCCCTTTCCAGCTGAAGCAACCAAGACAGCACTTCAGTTTGATTTATTACATCTTGGCATCTGTTGACTGCACTCACTTTTACAGCATAAAATACTCAGATCAGCTATTTCTATTCTTATTCCAAAAGTCTGCTTTGGAAAACACAACACAAAGCACAAAACAGCAATCTGGGGTGTATATAGCATCAATTGGATGAATCTCAGGTGTACAGCAAAGAGGACAGAAAGCATACAAAAGAGGCAGCGAGAGGACGTGCATCATCTCCGAAGGGAGGGCATCGGCATGGCAAAGGGGGGAAGCACGAAGCTGGGATTTCTGAAACCCGAGGCCGAACTCCCAGTCTCAGATGATGAACCCATCTGTAGTTTGCCTTTGGTTCCTGCAAGGTCCAGATTTCCCCTTTAGTGCCTGGATACAAGAATTTAAGGTGGTTCCTGAAAATGAGCTAAGATCTGTTCCTGTATTTCTGTGTTTCGGTATACAGATGCGAGCGTGCGGAGGGCGAGTGCCCTAAATGCATAACGCAGAGAATGGGTTGTACACAATGTAGGGTTGTGCCAGCTTTAACAGAACAGGGCTTCTTCCTTCTCAACTGATAGACAATCTTCATTTCTTTCAATTAACACAAGCACTCGTAATCCAGCCTCGTGTGGACAACTGATGGAGCTCAAATGATGTAATCTTCCATTACCAGGACCCAGACTGATGTAACAGCCCCCCCCCATACCTCCTGCATGAACAAAATTTGAAATTTGCTCCAAGAGACCTGGAAAAGCCCAAGAGAAGCGCAGCAGGAGAAGCCCTCCTGACATTTCCCTCATCGGCGCAGCGAGCTGGCACCCTGCAGATTAGACGCACCCGTGGGTGCTCATGGCACCCAACTGAACAGGCAGAAAGTGCGCAGCGCTCTGGGAACCACTGCCGTGTTCCCCACGGGTCCACAGCCACGCCATCCCACGGAGAAGTCTCCCCGTGCCGTGTGCTGAAGAGAAAGGGGGGAGAGAGCACACTGCGGCAGTGCAGCAAGCAATAAGGCTGATCAGAGAAATCAAAACTAACTTCCCAAATTAATTTTTAAAAATAAGTGATACAAAAGAAAAGAAATGTAGTAACATGTAAATACTTACTTTAAGCAGGGGCAGCTTACTTGCAAATGATAAAAGAAACGGGAGAGGATGTATTTTTCAAGTGCAAGCATTTATATCTCAGTGGGGAGACTTCATCCCTTCTTGAATGTATTTTGTTAAAGCAAAGACAACCATCGGTTTGATGGAATTATGCTCTTAGAACTTAGGGGAAAACAGTCTCCTCTCTTGGCTGCTCATAACGTGAATAATCAGCCCAAAGTAAACAACATGTGGTCTTGTGTGGTCTTTCTGCTCCTCACTCCAGGCTGGTATTTCACTCCCATCTAGGAAGCGACAGGAAGTGGGGAATTCTGCACAGATACAGGCGATCCTGCGCTTTCCTAACTAGCTCAGGAAATGCAGCGCCTTTGGGAAAAAATATTGCTGTTCCAGATGGAAAATTTAGAAAAATAATAATCTAGACACATAGGATGAATTAATACTCATTTGAGTCACATAACTAAACAATTTTGGTGTAGCCGTATTCACAAAATTTCCCGACTCTTTGAGAAGCATTTGAATGTTCTCACATCAGCCGAGTACTAATCAACTCTTAACGTGAAGTGCTGAAGGAGTTCCTGAAAGCAACCTAACCGCTGTATGATTTGTAAATACACCTCACGGCGTGCGATGGTTGTTCACGTAAATCATCCACTTAGGGAAGAGCAACAGTGCTGGGGCAGAGGAAAGGGCTCAGCACAGCGGGGTCTCTGCTCCCGGTGCTGCTGTTGCTGCAGGCAAGGCTGGATGGCTCTTTAACGCACTGCTACCCCGTTTCCAATGGACATTCACGTTCGTTTTCTCACCCGTCGCTTGCTCACTCGACCCCAGCGACCTACACCCGTCATGGCAGGGGACGCACACAACCCATTTACTCAACGTGTTTCCCACCCGCCCGCTCCCTTTCCCTATCACACAACTTCTCTTCCACATGACCCATCCGTGTCCCCATCCCTCTGACTCTTCCTCGGCATGGTCCCGACCCGCACCCCGCCAAGCCATCCCGTGCGGCTCGGCCAGACACCAGGGAGGTTTGCTACCTCCACGACGTTGCTGGCTGCCTCTGCCCCAGGGGCTCAGCTCCCTGCATCGCGCAGGCGAGAGGACACAGGCTACTCTCAAATCCTTCGACTGCGAACAGAAAAGGCACACCAGAAGCTGTTGCTTTGGAAAGCTGGAACTCCTGTAGTCCTTACCTACATTTCAGGGTTTACCTCCTCCTGAGGTAAAGCTCCCACCACCTTCTCCATCCAGGACTCTTGTCCGTCTTTGATTTCTCCCATGTTATTTCATTTTAACCACCCGTGCCCTTTACAAACCAGGTTGCCAAAGCATCTCTTTCAAACCCCTCTGAAACCCACCTGCTTGGCTATAGGGGCGGGGGGCAAGGGAGACAGGAAAAATATTTCAAGGAAAGTCTACATAAAAGACAATGAAAAATACCTATGTGCACGTGTTACTCAGCACCACACATCCATGGTACTCGTCCATGTTCCCTGTTGCTTTTCTGTGACGTTTCTGTTTATAAACATACTTACCATGTCATATCAAACCACAGTGCTGTGATCTTGCCGGGGCAGGACTGTGTCCTTAGCGAGATACCCTGCATTTTTCCGAGCCCCGAAAGAGCAATCACACCCCATACATTTGTGAATCGCACTCCGCTGGGACAGCTCTGCCGAGCTCCGAGTGGTTTCCCAGTATCTCCCTCCAAGAAAAAGCGGCCAGAAACGGTCCCTTCCTTCTCCCAAAAGATAAACTCTCCTTGCCGCATCTCCCTGGGGCTGCGGCTCAGCCCCTCGCCGGCGCGGCGCTGGGGCTGGTGCAAGGCACATTCCAGGAATGCCTCCAGCCTGCCGCCCTGTGCTGCTGACTCTCCTCCTTCTCCTAAACGTTCAGCCATGGTTTAGCTGGACTCGTCTTTTTTCTTTTTTTTTTTTTTAAAGTTGCTCGTTCTTGAGCAGATGTGGGTGCATCTATTCTGGAAGGTTCCCTGCCCAAGTCCTTGTGCCTGGTGTATCTTACTTGGATTACAGCCCAGACCTACAAAATGTTCATCCGAAATCTGTTGTTTACAAACGCAAATGATTAAAATGAAAAACTGCATGCAGATTTAATTGCTGTGGGTATAATAATCTCAGCATTAGGATTAGCTAGCAGCATAAGCAAAAAAAACACCCCAAAAACGAGAAAAACGGTTATCTGGGATTAAGGAGTCTTGACGATTAAGCTTTATGATTTGCTGCTGAACCAACCGACACGTCTAAAATACGTCATTATTATTTCCTAAACCCAAGAACTAACAAGATAAAACAAAACAAATTCCCATCAATGTTTTGGTCTGTTATAAAGTCCTTTTTTAAATATCAAGCTGACTCTCTGAAGACTACAGCAGAAGATAACTAAAGAGTGGGCAGCTCAAAAATCACCAGGACACTGGACGATGAGCTGTGCCAGGCTGCAAGTTTGAGGCAGAGGGTGCAGACCAACCTTATTCTGGTAATAAAACAAAATTAATCTCTTCCAGTTATGAGAAGGATAAAAGCAGCTGCCAAATCAGTCGGGGCAGGGCACAGCTTGGAAACCACTGAGGAGGCCACACCATTTTTTTTTGAATCACAGGTTCTAGAAATTGTGCAGGGGTCAGGGGTGTGTTGTTGCTGACTGCAGAGCTTGCTAAGCAGGCTCCTGGGTCGGGAGCTCATTTGCCAGAGAAGCAGCAGATTTAAGGGAGGATGAGAGGCCGATCACTGGGCTGATGGACCTTACCGCATCCCGAAGGCTCCTGGCAGGGAGCTCGCAGCCCCTGTGCGCTCTCACAGACTCCCACCACACTTGATTTCAAGGACAGAAAGTATCTGCTCTGTTCCAGCCGGTCAGCAGGCACAGGCTCAGCCTGTGAACTGCTCATTTCCGTCAGACACAGCAGAACCTCACAGGGGTCGTTTCCCACTAAAGTCGCTGCGTTTGTTTGTTTTTCTGTAAGGTGAATCATATTCTGCCCTTTGGGCTTAATACCAAAATCTTTTTCTAGATAAGATTCCCACTAACTCGGCTCTGTAAGTCGCCAGCCTCATACCCCGCATCCTGTCGACATCGATCGCAACGAGGGTTGGTCACCACTTCGTAGTGCCCCAAACCACCCTATTTGTGTTACTGCAAACCCGTCCCCTTGCAGAAGCTGCTGTAGCACCTCCAGGTCTCGCGGTTTAATGTGTGCCCATCTCTGGTGCAACCCGGCCATCGCCTCCCCCTCAAACACAACTCACCTGGACCCTCTCTTCGCTACCAGCAAACCACAACAGGCTTCGATACCTCATACAGAGGAAAGGTGTAAAGGGTCCTATCTCGTTATTGGAAAGCTCAGAGGGGGAAAACGTACGTCATCACCAAAACACTGACTTGTCCTTTTAGGCTTTTTGGCATTTGGGGGTTTTTGGGGTTTTTTGCCCCCCTTCGCCCTCATGACTGGTTTCAGGATCTAATCAAATCCCAAAAGGAATAAAAGATCCAGACATCCAGTGCTCAGGCACTTCAAATAAATTGCCCAGCTCCCCTCTGTAATTCACCTCAGGAAAGCAGCCAATTTGCTAAATTAGAGATTTTAGAAGTCTTAGGAGTAAAGCGAGCCTAGGCTTTGCCCCCTAATTTAGTAGCTGTTTCATTTCATTTCTCTTCTCTTCTTCAACCCTCGCTTCAGAACCGGTCAAGTTCCAACCGAGCGGGTTCGTTATCACGTGGAAAAACCCCCGTGCTGGACCAGTGCCCTTAGCAGCAACAACTGCAGCAGGAGCGAGCTGCCACATCCCTAACGCCGGCAGCTCCGACATCCCTGTCACCCCCCGTTGCCATGGCTACGAGCGATGCTCAGAAACCAACGCTGCCACGGAGATGAGATTGCCATGACACCGAGGCAAGCAGGAGGCTACGCTGGGCGGGTAACATGCTCCAAACACTGGATGTCATCATTTTAATTAATAAGAGAATATAATGTAGCCACTTACGGGTAGGTAATGCAGAACTTTAGTAGCGTTCTGGTGAATTAAACTTAGGAGAGGTTTTAATCTGGCTTTAAAAACAAATGGCAAAAATGCAAGATCTCATTAACAAATTACAGACGAAATATATTGGATTTCTATTGTTATAACAATAAAGTGGAACCAATTGACATGCACTGAACGTAAGTAAAAACCAAACGCGGACGCTCATTACATCTGTACGAACTACGTATCACCGCCTTTCGAAAGATGAAGGGTAAAGGCTTCCCAGGAGCCAATTACAGTGCGAGAGAACCCAAGCAAGAAGCATACTCCTCTGTACCAGGACTTTTAATACTGGAAACTGGTCCGTGACTGGGGGCGTGCAGGACTCGGCCCGTGGGATCACAAGCACCTGCAGCAGGACCCGCAGTTCCAACTGCGGTACCTTGCGGCGCTGAGAGCCTCATCTCCTGCTCGTCCCTTGTTGCCAAGACACCATTCACACTTCTGATCCACCATTAGCATCAGCTAATCGTCTGCTGCTGGCTGGTTTTCAAAGAGCTCCAGGA
Organism: Aramus guarauna; assembly: GCA_013400195.1. Classification (NCBI taxonomy): domain Eukaryota; kingdom Metazoa; phylum Chordata; class Aves; order Gruiformes; family Aramidae; genus Aramus; species Aramus guarauna. The sequence goes on along the minus strand of VXBL01005313.1, from coordinate 158,646 downwards.
GGATTCAAGGCTGCAAAAAGAAAAGAAAAGAACAAGGCAAGAGAGAAAAGCTGCTGCTTCTTCAGTCAAAAGACAGACAGCCCGTGGCTTTTGCGTGCCTCAGATAACCAGGAAACCAGAAAATAAAGCCCCAAATCCATTACTTTAAGTCTAATCATTTGGGGCTCTGAGTTGTGATTTTTGAATAACAACTTGCTTGGAGTTAGCAAGAGCAATAAAACTTTAAGAAAGCAGACACGACCACGAGTTCCCTTGTTTCCACCCTCTCCCCCCTCAAGCGTTAAGCAAGCTTCCGCTGTGCTTCCATCCTCAGCTGGCTCCCTCCTGCTTCCCTGGAAGCCCACAACACGGCCCTGACGTTTCTCAGCCGCTTTCCCATGTCGTCCAAAACAAGGATGATCCGAGCAGAGGTTCAGACAAGGGCACAGAGATCGTTCATCCTGGGCAAAGCCTTGGGGAGCCGCGTCCCAGCGGCAGGGCTGGGGGAAGACCCCGCGCAGAGGCCGGCCGGTGCTGCTGCCACGCACAGACGGTGGGGTTGGCACGGACGAGGTCAGGGATGCTCAAAAATTCCAGCCAGCCCGATCTCACCCCGTTATTTTGCACTGCCTGAAACAGAGACGCTGTTATCTTTGACCCTGCTCTCCTTGGAGGATGCAATCAAAGCACTTCTGAAATGCCGCTGCTTCTGCCACAGTAAACCCACAGCGGGGAAATCCGTCCCGCAGATTTCAGAGCCTGAGCAGAAACTAAACACGCTGAGTAATGACCAAGTCTACAGGGCTGTACATTCCAGGCTTTGCAGTGGTGTAACGTTCGATACGTGTGTTTACCGCTCGGGAAGGAAGGTTAACGGTGGCAGAGAGAGATAGCAGGAAGCCAGCGATACGAGAGATGCCCGTCCGCCCAGCCTCTGCTGCAGCAACAAGACTATCCTTATGCTCAGGTAAAGATTTGTTTCGGATCTTATTTCAGCTTAAATTAATATTAGCTTTCGAAACAGTTAAAAAAAATAATCTTCCACCTATGAAAATAACATCGCAGACAAACGAAAGAGCTACGAGAACCCCACGCCAGTACATTTTGTTGTGGGGTTGGTGAAGATACGCGGGCTTGAGCAGCGGAGGTTTCCGGTTTGCACCCCTCATTCTGCCTCCGGGCGAGTCGCCTGCTCCAGGAGCGGGAGGCAGAGCCACTGGGTCCCTGCCCGGCGGGAGACGGGCTCCGGGGAGGTCTGCAGTTCCTCCTACAGCGGGAAAACTACAAAGGATGCACTGAAAATAGAGAAAGACTTTTTACTTTGTTTTGCTCTTGTGAAGACACTCAAAAATATTTTCAAAATAAAGTAGAGCGGGGGAGAGGATTCTTTATAATACTTCCAGTTATTGCTTTTATCTAGATCTAGAGGGAAGCGGGCCAGAACCACGGGTCTTCGCTCTCATACGAGCTTCTCAAATTCGCAGGAAAATAAACGTCACCGCTGCTCACCAAGTCATCTGTCACACACAAGTGTCATTGTAACCGAGTCACTGACAAATTACAAACATTCGCTGCAATTTATTAGCCCTGTAAGTTGGTTTTTTTTTTTTCCTCTAGCAGCCAAGAAAATAAAAACCGAGTCAGCTCTGGCACAAAAATCTGCTCTTCAAACACTAGAGAACAGGATGAGACTTAGGCCCTTGAGGGGTTTCCCGATTTCCCCTGAGAGGGCGGGCGTGCGGCTGTGCAAAGGCAGGTACCCAGCACCCACAGCCCCTTGCGGCGGGGCGGCCCGTGGGCACGGGCTGGGACACCTTCACCCCAGCGAAACAGCTCGCAAATTCGGCCGGAGAGAGACGGGCGCTGCCTGCATCCCTCCGCGCAGCCGGGTCTGGGCTGCTTCTCCCTGGTCGCCCGCGCTGTGGAGGGTCAGGCTTTACAGCGGGGGCTGCCGCGGCAGAGAGCACCCCTCCTCTGCAGGACCCCCACTCGCTCGGCCGCTCTCGACAGACCCGTGCCACCGGGACCTGCCGGCTCCGCACCAGGAGATCCGTGTAGGTCGTGCCCGATTCCCGCCCTTCTCGCAGCGGGTTCCCGGCGCTGGGACGGCCCCGCTGCCCGCTTCTCCCCGCGGCAGAGACAGAACCGCACGCCGCGGGTGCAAATCTGCTTTCTCCCTTGAGACGTTCTGCTCGCTTCCGTGGCAATTCTTAAAGCAGACTTTTCTAGAAGCGATTGAGTCCTTGCCCGCGCAGTTAGCAGCCTTATTGCTCAGACGTCTCCCTGTGAGACTTGGAATCATCCAGAACTTGTCAAGATTATTTTTTTTATGTTGATGTACATTTAATGTCTAGTTACAATCCTCCACTCCCAAGAGCACCGTTGGTGGGATTGCGGGAAGACGGCTGGTTTGAAGGGCTTAGGCACTTGGGAGGGTTCTCCTGCCCAGGGAGCGAGCAGCTCGCCAGCCTTGCCCCCCCTTTCCCTTCCCCACCACGGCTCTGATTCATCCTCCCACATGGATTCTCCCGCACTCCCAAGCACTGCCGATTACAAATGACCCCCACATCCCAATTTGCACGACCCCGCTAGCCAGTTCCCTGAGCACTCGCTGCAGCTGACGCGAGCGTGTCCCCTCGCCCCCCGGCACAGAGCAGCCCCTCTCCAAACCTGCCGCCCCGCGCCCTCCCGCCCGCAGCAGCCTCCCCTGCAGCAGGGCTGGCCGTGGTCCGCGCGGTGCCGGGGACGATCGCTCTGCCTCACGGGCAACTTGCACCTCCTGGAGCATTTAGTTTACAGGTGTTTTAAGCTACAGCTGAATACACAGACCACTTATTTACATATGCATAAGCCCCCCTCGACCTTGAAAATTAGGATCCTGAACAACTAAACAGCGTGTGCGTGTCAACGTGTTAATAAATAAATAGATAATTCGCAGAAATCCTACCCCAAAGTAACACTAGCAAACAAGCTGAGACCTGACCCAGAAGAAAAGCAAACACCGTTCGAGCAGCTCAATGATGACAGCATAAACCTTTGCGCCCAGCGGCGGGGGGACGCGGCAGAGCTCCTGCCCGCGGGGCTGCGGGCCGATGGCGGGACCTGGGCCGGGGCACGGACCCCGCTCTGCCGCCCGTCCGCCACGCTGCCCGGCACGGCCCCGCAGACGCGCAGCGCTGCAGGGTGAAAGCAGGACAGGCACAGTCCTGAGAAGTAAAACGAACCAGAACCAACAAAGCGGGAGAAAAAGGCTGAGCGCCGCGCTACGCCTGGGAGCCGAGCGAAGGCAGGTGCTGCCGGCGGCTCCCCGGGCTGCCAGCCCCGTCTCGGGGACGCCGGCACGTCCCGCTGCTCGCACACCTCCGCTCACACAGACCAGGCTACAGCCGTGGAGAAAGCAGCATGAAAATGACCCCCGAGCAACGTTTTAAATATCACATAAATTGTATTTAAATAGTATAAAAATCTGTTGCCATCCTTCAGACCTCCTCTCAGCCATGTTTTCTCACCCTGCAGTTTCAGGTATAAACCCCCTCAGATTGTGCCCCAAGATACTCACACAGCTCCCACGTAAGATCATCACACGGGCCAGTCGAGATGTTTGCTTTGATACTCCCAGCACTTCAGTTCATTTGCCTGGCGGGGGGGGGAGGGAATCAAGTTAATTATCTCAGCCTGGCACAGGCCGAGTTATTGCTTGCGATTCACCCCCAGGAGCCGCAGCGACAAGGGGCTCCGTGACGGTGATGTGCCGATCTCTGCCGCATCACAAGGCGGCTGGGCACCCCGCGACTAAGGGGGGCAAACTTTGCCGTGCGGGGAGCTGGGCTGCACCCACCTCTGCAGCCGGGGATGCCTGGTCACGTCAAAGAACCCCCAGAGACAGCTCGAGGTGTCAGCTCCAGGATAAAACAGGCCAACAGATGAAGAGAAGGGGTAAGGAAGAGCAGTAGAGTTTCACTATACTTACAAAAAAGACCTTGAAAAAGGTTCTGTCTACTTGGTTGATACAGAACGTCTTTTGCTGCAGTCCACGTCTCCTTCCTAATGTCAAAAGACTTATAAATTATGAGTGAGATACCTGATGTGGAGATGCTACAAGCGTTTGAGATGTATCAATCTTTAAAGCTATTTGTCTCTGAAAACTATGAGAAAGGTCTTAGCAACAAAATCAAAAAAACACATAGTAAGAAAAAAATAGGGCAAACAAGATACTAATGGGTTTCTTCAGTGGAGCTGGGATGAAAACCAAAGCTGGGCTGTTTAGCAGTGGAAGCTGGGTATAACTTTCTGAAGCCTCTTCTAAAGGTTACCGCAGCAGCGTACTTCGCTGTGTAAAGTCACCGTTTACGAGTCGGGGCCCTTGCAGAGCTCAGTCCAGAAGCTCCCTTTGCCAGGAGGAAAAGCTCGCTTTGCCGTGCCGGGCTTTGGGCAAGCCCTGACTCAGCAGCTGGATGCGCGCGCCGTCGCCGCGCTCCGGATGGGAAAGCGGGCTACGCTCCGCTCTCCCCGCCAGAAAGCCGGCGTCACCCCACGCAGCCGCCCTCGGCGCCGATGGAGGGCAAACCTCGTGAAAATAGGGGATCTGGGGTCCGTCCACCGCCGGTGCTCCCCGTGACATCGCCAACGCGGCCGGCTCCGGTTGGATCTGTCAGGGGAAGGGAGTAGCACGGAAAACCTGGGGGTACAGCCAGATGCACAGAGAAAAATAAGAGCGTAGAAGAGAAAGAACCAGACTTGGTTTTTCATTACGCCTTAATGAAACAAAAATTGGAATAAGCCGGGGAGTAGGCTGTAGTCCAGCTGAGGAGACACCGGACGGTGTCAGCCTGCTGTCTCCGACAGACTCTGAGGCTTCGCTGCACTGAATCAGCACCGCAGTCCACGCATCGCAGCGGGCTAGAAATTTCTAGCACGATAAAGCTGTTCCCAGTACTACTAGAGCTTTCCTGAAAAAGTAAATAAACAAAGGCAGACAGACGGAAATAATTATAACCCGAATGCTTGAGATTGTTGGAGTGCAGTTTTCAGTTATCCCAGATTGGCCCAGCCCCTACAGCCCCCTCCAAACCTCTAAAGCTACAGGAGGGGAAGACGGTTCCCTCCGGCTCGCGCAGGTGGGGGCTCCCGGAGGCCACAGGGCCTCTGGCCACGGCTGGTGGCCGCAGGCACGCAGGTGGGGGTCCCGCACCCCCGTCAGCCCCCGTCGGGCCGAGCCCACGGAGCGGGATGTCGCTCCCTGCACGGGGCAAAGGCAAAGCCGGGCGGCTGCGCCGGGTACCGCGGGGAGGTCTGGCAAACACCTGGCCGCCCGGGACATCCCGAAGCCCTGGCCCCGAGCCACAGCCGAGCCACGACAAGGTCCCTGGGCCGGGGCACACCGGGGCCCCAAAGCACCAGCCCAGCGGGCAGGATTGGGCAGATTTCTCTACGGTTCAGAGTATCTCAGCTGCTTCTTCCCGCAGGAAAAGGGAGCCGATGTGAAATACTTTTCTTCTCGCACCTTGGCCAACTCTTCCCTTCAAAGAGCTCTGTCGGGGGGGTAACTGCCAGGCTGCTTAAGATTGGGTAACTATCTCCTGCTAACTCTCCGCTTTCCTAACAACAAAAAAATTGTAGCTGATCCAATTATAAATATTGAAAGGTTTATTTAGGCATACTTTCCATTGTGGAAAACACAGGGAAGCTCTGAAAGAATGGGGAGGAGGGGGGGAGGCAGGGAGGATGTCTGGGCTTACCACCATGTACTGGCTACTTATTACAACTCAATAATTTAACGTTTCTTGCCTACCTGACATTTTCCAATTTGTCCACATCGGTCTTGTGCAAGAGCCTGTCTCATTACAGTAATTTAAATAAACTGCACTCTGTGACGGCAGGCCTGGAGGTTCAGAGCACAGCAATTTTCCCTATAAACCATTTTCGGCCAGAGGAAGGAAAAAAGATCATTATGGTGAGACAGCAACAGCAGGTCATACCCAGGCTGTACCAGCAGCTCCTGCTTCCCAGGGTGTGCGATGCACAGAGCAGCCTGCGTGGCCGTCCGGCTCCCGGCTCCCGTCACGCATGACGGCCACATGTGCCAGCCCACGCTGCGAGTGCCACGGGCGAGGGGACGAGCACCGCCAGAGCCGAAAGGGCTTTTCACGAGTGGGGTGAAACAGTGACGTCAGCACCGCTCGTCACACACGTGCCCTGCGTGGACAGCTGTAAAACGCGCAGCGAGCCGATAAACACAGGCTTGAGGCTTTGGGTACTTGCTGAGCCTTAGTTTCCCATCACGGCACTCGGCTCACCCGCTGTCGGGGAGCAGGATTAGGAGGAGAGCGGGGCTGGCACGGGGCCTGCAGCCGGGCGCGGGAGCGGGGAAAGCCCCTGCCAGCCCTGCCCGCCCGCGTGTGCTGAGCACCCGCGTCAGCCGGCACGGCCACACGGTCAGACCACCCGCTGCGTGCTGCACCCCCCGACTCGGCGCCCAGCAAAGGGCCGTGGCAAAGCCGAGCGGGGCAGCGGCTGGCCGGCCGCACGCTGACACCCCCGCTCCCCGGGCAGGGCGGCAGACGAGGAGACCTTGGCTCTGCACTCTGCCAAGACGTACGGCAGCGCTGGGAGCACGGGAAGTTTCCAGGGAAAGAGAGGAGAAACATACAGGACAGGAGACAGCCGTCAGCGGGCAAAGCCGGCAGGTCCCCAGGAGCACGGTGCAGCACCAGCCCTGTGCGCCCAGGGAGCAGAACGGCTCCTGCGCGGTTCTGGAGGTGATTAACCACAGACTTGCTGTTGTGTGGAGGGACAACGGGCAGGCGCGATGGGTTATCGAGGCCGGGCAGGCGCAATGGGTTATCGAGGCCGGGCAGGCGCGATGGGTTATCGAGGCCACGTGAGGCTGCTGCCCCTCAGCAGAGAGGGCAGGGGAGAAGGGGACAGCATCCTGGCACCAGGAGCACGTCTTGTACCCAGTTAAACTGTAAGACACGGCAATTCATTGCCTTGCTTAATCTTAACTACGGAATATGTACACTAATGCAAAAAGAAAGGTGTCAGCATAATGTTAAATTTGATATTTATTTTTTTTTAAATCTCTGCCAATCAAGATTTACAGAGAGCATCGTGCCTCCTTTGCAAGCAATCCGTTGCACCTACATCTGATGCAGTCCAAGTCTGGTAAAACAACTAACAAAGACACAACACCAGTTACGGAAAAGACCACACCAGAAAGATCCGATCAGTGTGTGGTATAATGAAAAGTTACTGGCAGAAAATAAAGCTAATAGAAGCAAATGGGAAAATGAGTTAAAAGCAAGTATCCCTTCGTACCACTGGGAAAAATTCTGGAGAAAGTCCCAAATCTCATCTATTTATGAAAACATTAAGAAAATTACTGCAAAACACGTTACCAATGGCACATACAAGCAGAAGCAAATACAAAACAAGCAGAGCGGGGTACTGGAGAGCACCTGAGGGCACGGAAACTGTCCCGCACGCGCAGTGGAAACGCCGTAACTGCAACTGGGAGGACAAGTACCTTTGAGCAGAGGACAGCTGGGCGATCCAGAGCCCACTGCGGCTCCGGGGCTTGCCGTCGGCGGGGAGCCGGTCCTGGGGAAGCCTTCCCCATCCGCAACACGCCGCCCGTCACCTGCCGTTCCTGGAAACAAAAAACCAAAACCAACCAAGCAAAAAAAAAATCCATTACTCAACATACGGAGGAATAACTACACGGAAGATATTTTCAAAGAAATATTCATCGAGACTTCAAACAAAACCAGGTCTCTGGAGGAAGCACTGGCACACTTTCCTTGGCGAGGCAGAAAGCGGTTGGGCACAAACCACCACCCTCCAGAAGCTCCGCGCTGCTCGGCGCCAGCAGGGACGATCCAAAACCTTCCGGCCCTACGTCCTGCCCTGCCGCGGCTCACCCGCGCACGCCAGCGAGCGTGAGTGCACGCGCACGTGCGGATGTCCCGCTGGAGTGGCACTAAATCACAAATTTCTCAGCCCATTTAATACAGAACTTAAGCTTGAAAATCCGCCTTCCCCCCCATCGTTGTACGGCTCTTCCGAAACTTTGGCGGCACGGGGAGGAAGGGGGACGCGATGCTGAACAGGGCAGCTGGCTCACCAGCGTTCTCGGTCTGCCCGGTGATTTTGTTACGCTACTTTAGCTGGAACAGACCAAGTCCTGAATTGCAACAAAATTAAGCAAAACCGTTTCATTTCCAAGAAGTCTGGCAGTAACACGCAGTAAACGTGGGTGAGATCCAGAGAACTGATGAGACACAAAATTCTTAACGAGTTTTAGCAACTAGTTTCCTTACAGCTTGTTAAACATCCGCAACCTACCTTCAACTACACTGAGTAATAGAAACCATGCTTTCCAAGGCGTTCTTACATCTTATAAATTACACATTTAAGCCTTAAAAAGACCCATAGATACATATGGTACTAGGAAAGGTATCAAAAATAATGAGTTTGCAGCAAGATCCCCGATGCAAATCTTATTGAGAAAAAACCTGAACTCTAGCTGATCAGCACCGTTGAAGTAAATCTCTAAATCAAAGTCTGTATTAATTAGCTAGGCAGCCAGGTTGGGATACAATGAATTTTATAGGAATTTGATAGAGTAGACACTCTCTTCTGCTATTAATATTTTCATATTTCAAAATGATGCTACTTTCTCCCCCCGTCCCGCCTAGGAGCCTGGAGCAGCAGAAAGCCAGTGGAAAGCAGGATGTGTGCCACCATCCTGCCGTTTCAGAGGGATTACGGACACTTTTTTTTTTATTATTTATTTTTTTTTACAAATCACTCACTTTTTCAACTATTTGGGTACTCCCTTTCCCTGCCGTCTCCCCTAGCTCTCTCTAGTGTAGTCAACAATAGCAACTCAGGATTTCAATGTTTTATTTGTAATTTTATTGCATCTATTATTTTGGATCCTATGCCTCTGTAATGGCTTCCTGACCAGAATGTTTTCTGAAAACTAAGGCTCCTAAAACGGTTACACGTCTGTCCTTTCTGAAATTAGTTGCTATGCTAAATTACCTACTATAACAGTGCAGAACTAGTTTACTTCTCTTCAATAAAGAGCCCCCTAAAGGCACTTTAGCAGCTGTAGATGTCTGATGGGGGGGGGG
>VXBL01005313.1:128968-143876 GCA_013400195.1 Aramus guarauna | reverse complement strand
TTTCCCCTGATAGTCCTAAATTGTTAAAGAAAGTAAGTTCATACGGTAGCTGTTCCCCTTACTGAAACAGATCAGTGCTCTGCCTGTTGTACTTTTAGCACAAACCACTGTATCATTTGCAAGAGTTTCTGCTATGGGTTCAGACATAAGAGAAGAAAAACAAATAACTAAGAAAAGTAATCAGCAGATTAATATTAAAATATTAAAAAAAAATATCTATTTTCAAGTTAAATAAAGGAAAATCCACAAATGCATAATTGTCCTATGCAACCTGCCATATTTAGCTTTTACCGCACCTTTTGTTCCCCTTGACATTGTATCACCAGGTTTGAGAGGTTTTTTTGCAATTTAGCACTAAAAGTCATAATATTCCTTTAAAAGTAAAGCTTATGATACCAAATTGAAAAACAAAACCAAATATAAAATAACATCAAAATGTGTAAAAATGCCTCAGGATTAAATAAAATATTCTGTTTCATTAATTTTAACAATATATTTAATTCTCTTTAGAATAGTTAATGCCACACAAAAAAGAAACGGAAAATGACTTTGTACATGCTCTCGACTGCAGCAGGTTCTTAGAATGACCTCGTCCATTTGCTCCACAAAGTGAAGAAAAATGGATTTGAGACATGGGGCAAGGAAAAAAAAAAAAAAAAAGTCTTTTGCAGTATTGAGACTGCAGTCATCATAAGAATATGCTCCTGTAACAGAAGTCTGCAAATATACTAATCACAGAGTTTACTGTATTCACAAGTAATACGGAGAAGAGACAAAGATTAACAAGACAAAGATTAACAAGACAAAGCTTGTTGGAAGCATAAAGTTATCCAGGGTAGAAAAGATGAGGACAAATTGCGAAGAGGTGCAGAAGCACAGCGTGATACTGAGCGACTGCAAAATGGACAGCAGAAAACATTCATTGCAGAAAAGCGTAAGAGAGAATGCATATGAAAAACAAAGTTAACATCCACAATGACCGCTTCAAAAACATTCTGTGGTCACCACTGACAGCTTTATGAAAAAAGCTCAGTGCTTAGTAATAGTAAAAAGCAAAAACAAGGCAGAAATTATTATGAAAGAACAAACAAAACATCCCTGTGCCACTGTTTAATTCTGCACCAGAACAGCTCAACAGACCAGGACCAATGAGCCTGAAAGATACAGCTGAGGGGGAAGTGTAACGGACGCTGAAAAAGATCCTGACTGCCATTGTGACTGTTCCCTGCCTCTTCCCATACAGGAGCTCGGCAGAACCAAACCGAAGGGGCAGATGGCAGGGTTAAAACAGACAAAAAGACATTTCTTGACGTGAACACAGCTGAGCTCTGCATCTCTGCCACAAGACAGTATGGACGCTGATACAGAGTATTTACGTAACTTTAAAATGTGATGAAGAGTTAATGGAAAAAAGTCTACTGAAAATTATGAACTACCAAGTTACTGCTTTCAGTTCAGAAAATCCCTCAGATGGAAGTCACTGGAAGCTAGAAGAGTCCCTGTCACCACGGCCTTATTTCAGCTACGCCTAGGTACACAGCATGTGAGACTGTGTGATGCCCAACACATATCGCAGATCTACAGGTGACCCACGTTCTTTTGGGACAGCAGCTAAGGCCAAAGAGATACTGCCGGACATCTTAAAGTGCACCAGACACACACACACACACATATATATATATATATATGGGAACTGAACTTGTTAACTTCGCTCTGTTTTTATACTCTTTCCTCAGCTATTGGCCACAGTAAAAAAAAAAAAGTTACGTGAACCAAAAGGACTGACCCAACTCATATTCTGTTGTTGCCTTTTTTTTTTAAATGAAAAATTCACTTCATGTAAGTTCTATGAAACATACACACTCAAGGAAGTATTTTTAGGGCCTATGCTCATCTGTTTCACAGGCGTTACGGTCCACAAGGTTAATACTATCTACTCAGCTACTCACCTGCCATGGCAGCCTCAGCTAGCACCTTCAGTACCTCTTTTTCCATCTCAGGACTGTTACAGATCTCTTCCCAGGTTCCTTTAAATCCTTTCTTTCGAGCTAGTTCTGCAAGCTCCTTTTGATTTGGCACAACAAATCCAATGACATAAGAATGGAAACTGAGAAGTATAATGTACTTTAGTATGAATTTTGTAAAGTTAACAAGTCTTCAAAAATAACATTTCAAGTTGGGGGGTTTGCACTTCATACAGAGATATTGCTCTTAACAGTTGGCTTTGTTCACCTGATAATCTTTCTGAAATAGCACACAAATTGCCTTTGCCTGCTTAAAAGTAAGTAGAAAGAGAAGCTACTTACCGTACAGCGACTGGATTGCTTCAAGGTGTGCTGTCCATATGCATATTCCACTGTGCCTCACGCTCAAAGCTTTGGGGAAGCAGTACCCATACGATGTCAATGCGCCCTGCCTCTCCTCATGTTTTGCATCCCGGTATGAAGACTGGTGTGCGGCTTCCCTACCTCAGTTTTCTCTCAACTGCAGAATCCAGTTACTGTAGAGGAGTAGAGGACTGCAGTGAAGAGGGGTTGGAGAGCAGGTTGTGGAATGAGCATATGCACAACACATCTCAAAGAACGCCCGCTTCTGTAAGGGAAGTGACTTCTCTTTCTCTTTCAAGTGCTTGTCCATACGCTTACTCTACTGTTGGCAATCAGTGTCTGCTCCTGGTATGCCTACGACATACGAAGCTGCGATCTCAAAGTTTTTGGAAAACACTGAAGCACAATTCACCCTGACACAGGTATTCAAGGTTTTTGAGATGGTGTAAAATTAAGAGAAAAAGTGAACAGAACCTCACATAGCAACTCTACACATCCTAACAAGGCAGATCACAGAATCAGCAAGCTGTAAAGGATCTCAGAAGATCATCTAATTCATTCACCTGCCTTGAAGCAAGGTAAGGTACATCTAACAGATGACTGTCTAATCCATTCTTAAACATCAGACAAATGCTCACACCAATGCTTCATTACTCTTAGCACTGGTAAGCTGTTCCTGAGGGCTATTCCTCACTCTTCCTCTCTGCAGTTTACAGCCACTGTATTTTCATACAGCCTAGTCAGATGTTCCTCTCCTTTCCACAGAGGCCATTTATTCTTTCACAGACTTCCTCCCCACCCCCACCCCCAGCTTTCTAGTCTTCCTTCCTTTCTTAAGTTTCTTTAGGAATTTAAGTGATGCCCTTTCCTTCTAAGTCATGTATCACAGACCTCTGCCCAGACATTCTCATTTTTCTCCTGGACTCTTTTCAAGAGGGTCATCTTTTCTGAATGAAGTGTTGCACGTGGAACGCAGACCTTTTAATGCCTGGTAGAGCAAAGTGATCACTGTGCATCTTGCAGGCCACACATCTGATTATGCCGTATTACTACAGTTACCTTCCTGTAACAGCACGGTACTTGTTGATTCCTTTCAGCTCCTACAGAACTGCTACCAGCTGGTGGTTCTTTATCTTGTATTTTTGCAGTTCATTTAGGTGTAGGTATAATTTACATTTCCACTCCTTAAACTGTCTGCTTTTTCAAGCAACATCTCCACCTAGTCAAGCTTGCTCCGAACTCTAATCCTGTCCTCCACTGTACCTTTGACCCTGTCCCCCCTTAATGGTCTACAGATTTATTAGGTCTTTTTTAATCTCCCTCTTTTGCCAGACAGATCATTAACATAAAAAATACAGCATCTTAACCTCCGTACGGAGATTACATTAGCTTTTCCTTTAAGGTCTCCAAGGTAATTTTAAAATATTAACTCTAAATACCCTTTCAGTGACCATACATTGCAATTTTCTCCTTTGTTACTGGTATGAATTATCATGGCCATCTGACAGCAGTTGTGAAGGCTGCACGAAGTCCATTACAAACACAGGCTGCCCTGGCATTATCTGCTGACAAGCTCTGCCCGTTGGCTGACTTGGAATTATTCTCATTTTTCTCTTACTCAGAATGTACTTACAGAAAGACTTCAGATTAGCCTCAGCATCTCACTGCTTGCGTCTCACCTTCTGCCTTTGCCTCTCTGGTTCTTCCTCCCCCCGTAGTCGTGTTATACTCTGTATTGAATCCTTGTAACTTTGTCTGGGTCTATTCTGTAACGTGTATGTATTAGGTGTGAAGGAACCCAGAACACAAAGGACTGGGACACTTTCACTCCTGGTTCTGTAGTCTTTTGATGTGCCTAAGGTCATGTCCAGCAATATCACCAGTGTCTCCAGGGGTAAATAGCATATAGAAGTAATCAGGTGGCTGGGTAAGCCTCAAACTTTCAGTTCATCTAAAATTCCACCTCATGAGTGGCAGTGTACTTCCTTTGGACAATTAAGTTCTTCCAACTATGCTTTTTCCTGGAAAGAGCACCTTGGAGCTTACAGCTCCTGGAACGCATTGCTTTTCATTCTGTACCACTGGTTCAATCTTCACTTGTTGCAGTTTGAACGCTAATGCAGTTTGTCTTGAGAACTATCCTAAAAAACTACATCATATCTCTGGAGCAGCTACTTCCCTCTCCACTACTGTTCCTTCTGCAGATCTTTTGAATTTGCTAGCTTCTTCAGTCTTGGGGGTCATAACAACAGCAGGAAGGAAGAAGTTTTCAGAATTTCGTCCGCAGGAACTCCTTAGTCATCTCCTCCACGCTAAGAGATTTTCCTGAAATGCCTCTCCTACACTAGCATCCTCATTCGCTTGCTGTGCTTGAGACCCTACCTGAGTACAGCCGTCAGACCAATGGTAAGAGACATCTACGGTGGCACTACATATCACCGTTTCTATTCTGTGAAGTCTGGGTCATATCAGCTCTCCTTGTGCCACCTACTGAGAACTCCCTTGGGTTTTTTGCCATGTTTGCTCATTCCTCAGGTAACTAAACTATTCATCTTCCTGACATGATACTTGAGATCTACTGAATGCATCTCGGATGGGTGAAGCGCTGATAAAGCAGTAAGAGTCTCCTCTGAAGGAGCACTAAGAATGATTCCTTTCAGCTAACATTTTATTCCTTATCTTACTATTTAGTCTGAAGCGCTCAATGAATATCGCTTTTAAAGCAGTAATATTGTGCAAACGCTTCTGATTCCCTGCTACTATGTTCAGAGGAGCTTTGCACCCCAAGATCTAAGGTCAAATCACAGATTTAACCCACTTGTAAAAGTCCGCCCTCCTTGTCCTTTTGCACGTGGGAGACAAAACAGCCACAAATGAAGGACTCCTCTTGCATACAAGATCTCCCAAGCAACGTATAAGGAGAGGCAGGATACAAGAGAGGTCATAGGCACTGCTAACAAAAAGTCTCTGAGCTCACACTGCAGAGGTGAGCATATACCCACAGTGAAATGGTGCATACGGACAATCTTTCAGAGAATCTGTATTACATGGCTACGTATGCCAAGCTACACACGTGTTACTTATGCCAAATACACACGTGTATTAAGAAGAAATGCAGCAGCAAACCAATCTGGAATATACTTAGACTCTGTAAATTACCTTTAAAAATTGCTTATAGGTTTTCCTATTTTTAAGTAATAGGCAAGATATGGACTATCAGAGTCAAGTGCCTGTCTAGCAAGCGTATTTTAGTCTCCAACATTATGTTCGCCTGGCAAAATTAACACAAATTTGATACTACAGTTTCAATAGTGAACTTCAATCCTAGAACAGCAGAAACCACCATCTGTAGGAGTCTCTTTCTCCGTAGACTGCAGAGGGTGCTCCAAACAGGCACGTAACCTCAGGCAGTCAAAGCAAGCAAATATGAGACTCATCCAACAACAGGTCAAAACCACAAATACAGCCTAATATAATGGAAGTTTTTTCAGCAGTGGCACACCTAATGCATGTTAGCCCACTGATCCAAAACTGAAGTTACAGTATGATTATCATTAGTTAAAACAAACCAAAAATACCACAGAGAACCAGGTGAACAAACCAAAAGTTAATTTGCTATTTATTACCACTGAGCAATTCTCTGGTCTGCTTGTCCTGGCCTCCTTCAATCAAAGTTATCAAGTAGGGCTTTTTTGGTCATACTGGAAATCAGAATATTTCTGATGGTTCAGAAGTTCCAAAATGACCTTCCAAACATCAAAATGACAACAGGAAACACAGACCATCTGAAGTATATTTATACGTCTAAGTCTATATTATGCACAGGTAGGAAATTCTAGGAATAGAAACTTAAGACATGTTTGAGCCCTTATATGCCTAATGCAGTAGTACATGTAGAAAACAAATAGAAAGAAATAGAAATTTGATCATTGTTTACTAATTGTGTGTTTGCATAGTATTTACAGAGTGCTTTCTCTCAAGCTTCAAGGTTTCTGCTGGTGTACTGCAGGGGTTAGAGCCAAGTATTTTTAATGCGCAAACCAGCTTCTGGGTTGTTGTTGGTTGTCTCCCCCTCCCCATCCTTCCTCTGAAGTACAACAGTACTTCCTCTGAAGAGCAGCTCACAACCAAATACAGCAAGAACAAGGTGTCCTACAGCTTCTCTAGGTAATAATCTCTAAAGTGCTCGAGTGATATCTGTTAGGAATGCATTCAGAGCTTAGCTGCTTTTCAGATTGGGAAAAAGGGAATGAGACTCATTCTTGGTATTTTCAAACGAATGATGAAAAAAAATGGGAAAGGAAAACTAAACCCACACGTTTCAGATGTTTTAGTTTTGATGAAGTTATTCCATTGTGTTATAAATAAAATCCTTTTCCAATTGCTTAAAAGAATCCACACTTTGAGTGGCAAAACATTTTGCTTGCAGCTTCAGTAGGACAGACAAGGAATACAGCAATAACAAAACATCAGCTGCCTCTTACCTGCTTGCATACGCACAAATATTATCTACCAGTGGAAGATTCTTCAGAGCTGCTTCTACTTTGCCAAGAGAAACATACTCTCCTGCCTGGAGTTTTACAAGGTCTTTTTTACGATCTATTGAGGAAAAAAGAAATTAAACATTAATTACAGAACACAAGAACTTCAGACACTGATTTTATACTTTTCTGAAACATATGTATAAATGTCAAAAGGTAAGCCAACTCATGCTTGGTGAATGTACCAGAAACATTTCCAGACTTTGCATTTTATCAATCTGTCCCTCACAAACATGAGCTGCATTTCAATTCTATGCATTTTCTGCCTTTAGAACACACCTCCGGCCTGACAGCACTGGCCTGTGAATGGAAGACAACCAGGATTATGCAAAAACCAGTGTTTGGCTAGAAGCATGCATTTTGTGCTGTCTGGTCCAGATGCTTAAGGCAGGAGATACAGCATTTGGTGACATTTTGTTATTTATGCCCAGACTAAATGCATATTTGAAGAGCAACTGTCCATCTGTTATTTGAAACACAACAACAGGAACCAAAAATTAAGCCCAAATTACTTGAGTTTTTTGTATGTAGCCCAAAGGCAGCCAAGGTGACTCCGGGGCCTTCCCCACCCAGCTCCTTTGCTGTATACCTGCAAGCTGCTCTGTGCAATCAAGCAAGGTATTTTGTAGCTGTCTGACCAGGGCACGGCAGCTGCAGTGGGACCTAAGACTTTTCTCATATATTAAAACAAATGAACTTAGCTTTCAGGATTAAAGAGCACCTTGAATCACTCACTGACTTCAAGAGAGAGACCTGGTAGTTTACATGGCACTGACTTTTGTACTGACAGGTGTCAAAGAATTATGAGACTATTACAGGCTTATGTATAACACCATCACCTTAGTATATTTTTCCCCTTGTTCCTTTATGATAAAGGAATATTCTTCTTACAAAGAATGGAAAGATTATAAAAAGGCTTATTTAATTCCTGAGCACGTATTACTAAGAGAGCCCTTTTACTGAATCAAATTCCGCACTTACAAGACTATAAAATCTAAGACAGATCTCCAGCTCGATTAGCGTACATACAACTCTAATCACTCCTCAGCCTCACTGACAGGGTAGAGTCAGTGTTAAGAGTGTTTTAAAAGGAAGCAACTGTTTTAAAAATCAGCTTTTAAACACAAAATCAAGTTTATGTTAAGATATCAGAATTTTCTTGTGATACATGACAGGGCTTTAGACTGCATGCTAAGATATGCAGATTGGTTTTTGTTAATTACAGTATTTTACAGCCCTGAAAAATGTGTGTGTGTATAGATATATATCTATATCTATGTTCACCTGAACTTAACAACTCACCGATAATTTTTAGACATCCATCTTGATGAAACTCTCCAATGTCTCCAGTGTGGAGCCACCTCTGCCCATTCTCATCAACACTGAAATCTTTTTTGGTTCGCACTTCATTTTTGTAGTAGCCCACGGTCACGTTTTGCCCTCCAATAAGAATCTCACCTCTAGGATACGGTTTATCAGTGTTGTAATATCCACCTAAAAGTACAGGTTTTATTAAGTTAACAGGAATTAAAATATATTCCAAAGCAAGAATCCCTGTTATTATTAATACTTAAATATAGAAGTAAACACTTTAGTAAGTCCTTAGCTGAAGTTACCACTTGCCTACGTAGTTCAGTAAGAGAAGAGGTGGTTCCAATTCCTTTCAGCATACAAACAGCTATTTAACACGTGCTTTTACAAACAGTGAAATTCACGCACATGCAGAAGGCAAATGCCACCTCTATGCAATCCTTCTGCCAGGACTAACATGCTCCATCAGTTTCATGGAGCATGAAAAAGATTTCTCCTCATGTTTTAGGAAAGAAAAAATTAAAAATAGAGTTTCACATCAGCCCAAAACACCCTTAAGTTTTATGTAGCTCTATTCTCCAATATATAAAAGCCTATAGTGAAAGGAAATCACCTCAATACATTTCAGACTTCATTAAAGATGTTTTATATAGCATCCATTAAGCTGCTGGTCCATGTGCCAAAGTTTGAAGGATTTTGTCAATAATAATATTATGAAGACTATTTTAAAATAATTTCTTAATGGCAACAGAAGGTATCATGCGTGCAATTCAGTTGAAGTCTCCTGAGTCCAGCACCTCCAAGACAAAATATACAAGGACCTGCACCCTGTCCTGCAAGAATACTGATCTAAATCAGTAAGAGCTACAATGCTGTACACATTTACACAATATGCATATACAATTATAGCGACTGGAATAAAATAAATAGTATAGCCAAAGAGAGTCATAATACAACCCAGTCAAAATGCCACTTGCATTTGTAGCTTCTGTCTAGACACTTGTAAGTTTAAAAACCACTGCGGAATTTATTTTACCTATTTTCTCCCCCAAGATCAAACTTTTACAAATAAAACTAGTATTTAAAATTTAAAAAGCCACGAAATAGTCTTCTAGTTTACTAGTACTGAGCAAAGGCCAATAGAAAGATAGCCATATAAAGTTCTTCCAAACATACTATAATTCAATCACAGAAATTCTCACCTTCTTCCCAGTTCATTAACTTGATTTCACAACAGACCAAAGGTGCTCCCACTCTCCCTGTAGTGTAGTCCCAAACTAGAATTTAAAAAAAGAGCATCTTTCAGAAAAAAAAAATTACCAAAACTGATTAGAAAAACCTTTGCTGTCATGCATTTCATTAGTGAAAATTAACTATTTATTTCTGAATTTCAATTCATAGAATAGAACTTCCAAGAAAACCAATCAATCAAGGTAATGCAGATAAAAAATTTATACTGCAAAGAGAATAAATGAGTGTATTTACAGATAGCTCCCAGTCGTATCAACACAGCTTTGACAGTGCATCACACTTCAAAAGTGGCACAACAACTTTAAATAGTGTTTGCTGGACTCTGAAATAAGTAGCAATATTTCATAACGATTCAAGGATTCTATATTTTGATTCATTTTCCTGAAGTCTCAATCCCAAGCTCTTCTGCATCTATACTCACCAAAATTAGAAATAATTTATCCAGTTCAACTGGTAAGTGCCATAATGCCAAGATCCCATTCACACTATTACAGCCTTCTCTATCACAAATGAGAACATTCCTTCTTTATGCAGGTTGCCAGCTTTAGCACAAAGCATCAAAATTAGTACTCCTGCTGGTTTATACATTTATGATTACAAGTAATTTCCAGGATTCCCCAGTTATGTTTGGTGGCATGCACCAAACGAATAGATTGTCAAAGACGATGCATGCAGAGCACAGATCCCAGCGCTCAGTGGGACGTGCTGGCACCAACCTTCCGTGATTGTTCCAGCTCCAGCTGATTCAGTTAGTCCATACCCCTGTCCTACAGGGCAACAGAAACAAATGTTCATAAACCGCTGAGTTGCTGCAGAGAGCGGAGCTCCTCCACAAAGCAGGATGCGAATTTTTCCACCTAGCAGCATTCGTACTTTCCGGAAAATAAGGCTAAAATGCAAAAGATAAGAGAATATATTTGCTGCTTAAAAACAGAACAAGAGTACCTAATTGTCTATCTGAACTCAAAGTTTCCACCATCTTCAAATAAACTTTTATGGCAGTCAAGGAAAATGTTGAAGGAGCACATTTATGTTTTCCAAACCACAAGCACACATTTTTAAGCTTGTTTCCACATTCTAATTTGAAGATGGGTTAAATGTATTGAGAACATAGATTTAGTAAGGCAGTAAAGGTCTGTGATTTTTCTCCTCAAAAATAATATAAATAAGCTGCATACATTTTGCAATTATATTATCCTTTAGTCTCACTACAGTTGGGAGTTGGACTTCATGCTTCTCATGGGTTCCTTCCGACTTGAGATATTCTACAAATCACTTCCATGAAAATGTGAAGTCTACAGTTATCTACAGGAATGGACTTCTCATCTTACCCAAGAACTGTATAAATCCATTATTAATGTCCTGATGAACACAATGCAATGAATATAAATCTCCAATTAGTTTCAAGTTAAGTAACACTCACTTAAATTATATCAGTAAGTATTTAAAAGAATCACACAAACTACTGATTTGTTCTTCCAATTTACACTTCGACTTGTTCATGTTCAAAGTGTAAACATTAAAACAAAGAAAAGCACCAAAAAAAAAAAAATCATGCTCATGCCCTAAGACTTTGATAAGCATTTTTTTTGTGCCATTAAAAATAAAACTAAATTTACCTATCGCAGAGTGGGGTAGTGTAACCTTTGGAAATCTGTTCCATTTTGTAGTTGTAGGCCAGTATAAATAGATTCCGCTGGAAACTTGTCATTTCATTCACTTTATTCATGACATTTTTGTAGATTCGATCCATAATTTCCTAGTTACATAGAAAGATTAACTCAAAGTAACAGAAATCCTAAACTCAGTACAACAAAAAGGAAACACAATCTAGAAATTCTAGTCCCTCTCAGACGACGACCCACTCCCAGGTTGCCTCCTCTCCCATTCCTAAGAGACAGCAAGGTGGTCACAGAAACAGGGAAAGCAAACACTGAGCAGGAGCACTAGGTAACCCCAAGCTGCCTGCTGCCAACTATCTTTATTCCATGCATCTCCTATGATGAACAACAGATGACTAATTAAAACAGCAATCCAATCCCCATAGCTATTTAAACTTTGAAAAACGCTGACACTCATAAGATGAATATTTATCCCCAACACACAAATGAACACAAAAAATATTATTATAAGCTAGCTGAACACCAAAGGTTCTACCTCTTTCATTTAAATGATCATTACATTGATTTTGTTGTTTAAAATTTCAATTATATTTTAAAAATAATTTTTAAAATTGTTTATGCTTCAGTTACTTACCGGGACAGCTGCCATTAGGGTTGGCTTCAGTGTAGTAACATCACCTTTGCTTCCTTTCTTTATTTTAGAGGACTAAAGTGAAGAACAAATTTACTAGCAAACACATTCAAGATTTTTAATATGACAAACAATATGACATAGCACATCTTTCAAACAATCATTTTCATTTAAATTATATTTTAACAACTAAAACTAGTCCAGAATACCAGTCATAACCACCAATACCCTGTTTCATGAAATGTAGAAAAGAAGATTTGGTGTCATATTTTTTAAGAAATATTACAAATATCTGAAGTGAGTGTTTGTTTTAATTTTTGGTTTGTTTTTTTTTACCATAAGGGCCTACATCAACAACATACCTGGTCAGCTAATGTCTGAGGTGAAGAGTAACCAATGCGGCAGCCGTGAGACAGACACACAAGCTCAGCACTCAGCTCCAGAACATGGGCAAGAGGCAAATAGCCAATATAGATGTCTTTTTCCCTGAAAAGAATTTTTAAAAAATAGGCTTACGTTGTACCATTAGAGTCCTCAGATGAGTCATTAAGCTAAGTTTACACAGAACTTACTGCAGAACTAGGCAAGTAGAAAAATGCCTTTGAGTTTGAGAACATATTTCACATAACACGAGTTTCGTTTCAAAAGCTGCGTACTACACACTGTAGGTTTAAGGCACAAAGTGCCATGTTTACTCATCCCAAGACAATTAACCGTGTGTTATGGTTGCAAAGGCAACTCTGTGGACGAGATTAAAAACTGCACCAAACAGAAAGAAACCACAGAATTTAACACTAACCAAAGGAAGTACTGCTTAGGGAAGCTTTCGACCACTCTAGTGCAAGGCGGCCTCACAGGCTTTTGTGTCCCGGTCTTGCCCACATACAGAAGACGAGAGAACAAACAGCACATGAAGTAGTCATGTCATTTAATGCAGTACTGGAAGATGCTCAGACATCAGTACATAGTATGAAGTGTCACAGACAAAGCAATACGCAACAGCTACTATTTTACACAGTCATTGATCTAAAATCATATGCAACTACACAACTGTTGGTACGCACCCCAGATTTGGAATCCTCTCAGCCATTCCAGTTATTCCAGCAATTATGTTGCAATGGGAGATCATAACTCCTTTGGGAACTCCTGTGGATCCACTTGTGTACATGATCACCGCGATATCCGAGGGCACAGGCCTGGACTGCTGTTTGTTTCCTGGAATTTGTGTTAAAGAAGAGAATGGTAACGCGTGGAAAGCCTATCAGATTGGGAGAGCAGTCTTTCCACTGTAACTCTACGTGACTATTGCTATTACATTTTGCTTTAAAAATTTGGTTAAAAAAAAGTTGTGGTCAAGCTGAAGTGCCTTCACAGAAAGTAGCCTCTTTATATCAGCTGAGCAATACTTTGAGTGACTGCTATAGTCTACCACGACAACACTTTTTCTGTTACATCTCCCATATTCCTGCAGAGGAGAGAGAAGTGGGCAGAGCTTTGGATTCTCCAAAACGCCTCTGAGCTCCACGTCCTTAGGACGGTATGCTGCACTGGTTCCACGCTGCCTCACTCGCAACACCTGCAGCAAGGCACTGCTGAGCCAGCAGGAGCTCCAATCTCTATAAATATTTAAAGGAAGTTCAATAGCTTTAATAGGATTAAAGTGTCTTTAAAATACCTGCACTGAGAGCAGGAAAATACAAAACCGATTGGGTTTATTCAGAGGAAAAACTGCATAATGCGCAATACATGCAGCACAGCATACACGCTGAACGAGAAGAGTGAGAGCATGTTTAATCGTTTTCCGCTCACTGAATCCTTTCCATCCTGCAGGATGAACAACACTGAGGAAAATAACATAACCAGCGGCTCATGTACTTAATGTAATATTAATTGGACATGCTCGACCATGAAGAATTCATTGTAGTATTCCACAATTTACGAATAGTTAACTTGACAAAGATAACGTTCCTTTATTATAGTGTATAGTATTTGATATCTAAAAGACTGAAGAAAGAAGGATTAGACACCTTTTTACATAGCACACAGAATAACAAATCTCAAGGAGCTAACGAATAATAGCCATATTTTTTGCTCTTAGTGTTGTCTAAAACAGTTTTAATAGTACGTAAAACTGGTACATCAAAAAGGGAAAGTCATCTTTTAAAGAAATTGAGAGGTCATGATGTTGGGAGCAAACCTGTCATTCCCCTGAACATCAACAGCAGATGGATTAACCACCC
The DNA here is from genome assembly GCA_013400195.1 of Aramus guarauna. Classification (NCBI taxonomy): domain Eukaryota; kingdom Metazoa; phylum Chordata; class Aves; order Gruiformes; family Aramidae; genus Aramus; species Aramus guarauna. The sequence continues at coordinate 129,953 of VXBL01005313.1, read as the reverse complement.
ACCCTACTGCTAAAACAAAATTCAATCCGACATTCACATGTCTTCAGTGGTTAAAAGATTCTGAAAACACAAAGAACAAAAGAAAGCAACTACTGAATATAATGAAATCTTAAGATACTAGCTTTCAGAGCCAAGAATAAAAGTTTGTTGTGATAATAGTTAAAACACCTTCTGAAATTCTGGGTTCTAATTCTAGAAGTGCCATAGATTGGAAATAGATTTGAAGAAATTTACATAATAGATAGAACTTGGTCGCTTTTATTGCATTTCTGAAAGTATCAATCACATTTAAATGGTTATTTTACATTATTTACATTTACATAATTACTGATGTCTTTTGCTATAAAACGCACAATAAATTTCTCTGTGCAGTCTAAATAACCTGGCTAATATGTCTGATCATGAGAATGCTTTTTAAGTTTCTATCCTGGCCTAAATACTTATCCTAAATATTATTCTTCAACGTGTGATACTTGGTTATGGAGAAGACAGTTTTTATTAAAAGCATTTTACTCTGTTGAAAAACAAAACACAAAAACCATCCCACATCCCAAAATCCAACCACAACCAATTCAAAAAAACCCCACGGACTTTTTTTAAAGAAAAAGTAGATGCTAAAAGGTCAACCACTGCCTTTTTTTTTTTTTTTTTTTTTGGTTGAGATCTGCAACTTCCCCAAGTTTACTCAACAGGGTCAAACTAGGACAACGAATGAGAAGATCCAAACAGAAAGAAGAGAGACCGTACCAGTATCTGCCTTGGCCCCCATAGCTTGCACAGAAGCCATAGTGTGAACAATGACACCCTTGGGGAACTCTGACCATGTTGTTGGTTTGCCGTCCACTGTAATAATGTGTCGCAGCAGTGGAACTTGAGAAACAATTTCCTGTGGAAATGAACATGTGTTCAGAAATCAAACATGAGGTCTGTGCCAAGAAGAAGAAAAATCTATCTCCTGTATATATTAAAAAAAAAAAAAAAAAAA
>VXBL01005313.1:95131-128945 GCA_013400195.1 Aramus guarauna | reverse complement strand
AAAAAAAAAAAAAAAAGCACTGACATAGAATATCTGAGGATTTAAAGTATCAAAGGATAAACTTGTCTAGCTCAAAAACCTGCAAAGCTTGAAACTTTCCACATTTAGATTTGCAGGACTGATTGAACTTTCCACTTAACAAGTCCAAAAACTTTTCCAACCATTTACCAGTCTGGGTCTTATTTCAAGAAAAGGCTGCAAATGAGACTGCAATGATTTGTAGAGATAATTGACTTTCCACTCTCATAGAACACAGAGAAACTGGCGACACCGAGCTCACAATAATTCCTACACTGCTCCTTGATTACTATGCTAGTTAAAATAAGCAACAGCTAGCAAAAACTTTTTTTATTATTAGTTAAGCACTAGTTAAGCATTTCAAGAAAAATGTGATGTCCAAACCATTTATCACTGTTCCAGTGGAAGAAGAGATGATTATCAACTCTATCAGAAGAAATTCATTCTCTTACTGTAAGCTGAAATAAATATGCATTGTATATATACTGTCATTCCAGTAACTTTAAAAAAAATGTAAGGTTTTGAAATTCTCATTCAAAACTCAGCAACAGGGCACAGGTTTTAATTAAAACAATTCCCTTACACGAAAGGCCTAGTTCCCCCAAAACACATAATGATGAAGCTCATGCAGATTAGTTGTTCCACTTGTGTATTCAATCTGGGTCAATACATCAAAAAAGTTTTGTGAGTGTTCTAATGTTTAATAAGCTTTCCCCCGCACTGAAAAACAGCTCTAACTCTTCGAGCAACCATCTTTAGATTTAAGAGCCATTCTCTGCTGGGAAAACATCCAACAATAAATCAGGAGGATGATCCCACTCAGCTATTCATATACAGTTCATACATTTTTCTGTTCTTCCTATTTGCTTCAACTGTTAAATTTATGGGCACTAAATCCACCCAGAAACTGTAGCAGCTTCTTGTAAAGGTGTTGTTCCAGGCAGCACTGCAGCTCTTCAATAGTGCAAATTGCTAATCCTGTTCTCCAAAGTCACCGGGGAGCCTAAAATCCCACTGAAGGCTAACTATCTTTTTTTCTGTACACGAAGACAGATACGTAAATCTTATTCTAGAAGTGTCTGCCCTACGGAAAGGCAATAAATCATGGTTCTGTACAACGGAACCAGGCCTTTTAACAGTGAACAGAGACAGTGAAAAGAGAGAGAAAGAACAGTTTTCTGACCTTCAATTTTGTTTGCATCAATTCTTTACTAGTAATGATGGTGGTCACCTCCGTTTCATTTAGCCCGTGTACTATTGCTGAGCCTCCCAGAGTAGCATACAGAGTAACAACTGCAACAGAAAATGGGGGGAAAAAATAAAATGGTGAATCTCTGTTACACTTTCAAGTATAGTTTACAATAAAGGGCTAAGATTAACCTCTTCTCAGTAAAAATATTTGTCAAGTAATAGAAAGGTGGTATAGCTCTGTGCTTTAAAAAGATACATTTTACATGGATTTAAATTCAGCATAATTTTCAGTTACTCCCAGAAGGAATAAAGAACAACCATTGCTTATGTGACTGTTTGCTATTTTTCAAGGTCTAACTAGAGCCACCAAACCCACGCTTCCCTGTGTAATTCTCTTCTCAATCTACTCTCCTACCTTCACGGCTTTTACCATTTTAGAAGTAGGCATCTGTTCTCAGTTTCATACACTCTTTAACAGTCCTCTTGCACACACGAAAGAAACAGCCTTCACTTACGTGACTTCTTTTTTCAGCATTCGCATGCTCTGTTACTAGCCTTTTACAATTGACTGCTAGTAAGAAATTCTTATAACATTGCAATACATGTCATCAGCAGATTAATTCTCACACAGTAATAAATCTGTGACTATCATTCTCCCATCTATTTAAAACAACATAATAAAGGTTTAATCATCACACTCATTAGGCATTGAACTGACATCATGAGAATACAGAATAGGAAGGAAAGAAAAATATTTAGGAAATGGCCTATTAGAAACAGTGTTTCCTGTATTTAAGGACAGCTCATTAGCTATAGAGTGTTAAACAACAATTATTCCATATTAGCAATTTTAAAATCTTATTTCATTTCCTGCCATTTTTATGGGAACTGCATGAGAAAAGACAGGAAGAGACCGAGGAAGAATACTATGTTCACTGCAGAAAAAATAAAAATTAAAAATAAAATGAAATCAAACTCTGTTGTACTCTAAGATTTGAAATCCAAGAAGTTACTAACCCAGCGCAGTATACTAAGGAAGAACTCAAAAGCCGCTTTCTTACACAGAAAAGTAAATAGCTGACCTCTACTTATTTTTTCCTTGTTAAAACAGTCCATCATAGTTCAGAACTGTTGCAGGGCAAACGCACATGCACTGTGTTTTCTTTAATTTGGTGGGAGCAGAGTCCAGAAGAGTGCCTCGGCGAGTTCCCACGAGCTCTCTCTACTTACGGCACTGACCCCTGTTACATAAACAGCGAGCAGAAATGCAGCTTCCCCAAGCCAACAAGTACAACCGAGACGACGCACCGCCCGGAAAGAAAAGTATTATCTCTGAAATAGCCATTTATGTAGTAAAGCACTCATCTACAAATAAGTACGTCAAGGACAACTTAGAGCTATGTGACAGAGCCGAAGAGAAAGAGATATATGCCATTTATATGACGGTGTACTGATGTCACGGAGAGAAAAGAACCGAGACGTGACTCTGATCCATGAAATTCTCACTTCTCCACCCTGGCATCTAAAACTCTTTCAGGCAAATCCGGAAGTTTAGGTATTTTTTTCCTCTTGAAGACACGCCGAGAAGGTATTATCTTTTGTGTTCATCTTTACATATGCAACAGTACAAGTGAATCTTTGATATCTGGCCTTCTGCTAGGAATACTGCTCTAAAAGTCTGACAAAAAGAAAAATCTCAACACTACTAAATTTGCCAGCTAACATGCAAGAACAAAGCCTTGCCCTAAAGAAACAAATAGAACTTTGGCCATTTATTTCAACCTAAAATGTTAAACTGAATATTTCAGCATCCATCATACATATAAAAGAAAAAGCCTTTAAGGCTTCAGCCAAATCAATTCTGAGAAAATCATTTCTGCTCAAGCTTCAGGAAGGATTGAAAAATGAAACGTAACCTTTCTATTTATTTTGTTATTTGGTTACACACTCAGGTGTTTTATCTGCCCACACTGGTGAAAAGCTCTTCACACAGATGAAGGGGAGATACTTTGGAAGAAAATCTGTTTTCATGTTAGTACTCCCCCCGCCCCGCCCCCATATTTGAACTAGCAATCCCGCTCTACCTCCTGTAAATATGAGAGTTAATAGCTTCAAACAATGTCAAATTTACAATCAAGCAAGTATTTCTAATCATAAAACCACTTGTGTGAGTAATACGTAACATAAAAATACCTTTCCCCATTTTAGTTCCGTAGTACAAAAGGCGTTCTCTCCAACACTACACACGAAGCAGATGAACCTGCTCTCTTGGCATCAGTTCTGGGCACATACCATCAGATTTAATACACTTCACGTTCAGAAAGAATGTCACAACACTACCACAGCAGTTAACTGCTGGGAAACTTGTAAACTGAAGAATGCTAATATAAGTCATTTAGCAATGTCTTGCCACACTTCTTCAACATCATCCAAATTTTATCATTCATTCAGCAAATCGACTACATTAATGCATGATTGTATCATCACCTGCCAACACATAAGTCAGCCAAGTTCACATAAGATGACATACAGCTTAGATGCTAAATACCACGTCAGACAGTATGCCGACACACATCCCAGTAAGGGAATTTAAAACATTAATCCAACAAAACTAAAAAACCATGCATACCATTCTACAGACGACAGCCATCCACGATCTCAGATTAATTTTTTTCCCCTTCAAATTACGAAACCTTCCTACGATTTGTAAGTGTACTTCACTTCCAAGGAAAAAAATAATTGATGCAAGCCTTTGCATTTTATTCCCAGAATAGTCACTAGGACTCTAGCAGATCCCAAAAGTGGTAACAGGGAACTGACAAAGGTGGATCATGAGAAATGCAGTTTCAAAGCAACACAGGCATCTCATCTGAGAACAGCCAGTGCAGATCTCTGCTCTGGCAGGCAAGTTAGCAGCGGTCACTCGCTGAAGAAAGGACGAGAAACGTCACTGAAGTTAGGCTGGAAGGCACCTGGGAAGATCACCTGTACAAAACCGATTGCTAGAGCAAAGTGCTCAGGGCCATGGCCAGTCCGGTTTTAAGTATCTCCAAGGATGGAGATTTCACAACCATTCTAGGCTCCTGTTCTGGTATTTAATCACCTTCACAATGAAGATGTTTGTCCTAATATCTAATCAAATTTTCCTGTGTTTCAAACTGTGCCTGTTGCTTCCAGTCTTATCAAAACACATCTTTGCACAGAGTTCGGCTTCATCCTCTTTGTATGCTCCCATTAGATAGCTTTAGAGACAGCAACAAGATCTCAACTCCCTCATCTTAATGCTGAACAGACCCTGCTCTATCAGCCTCTTCTCATACATCACGTTCTCCAACCCCTTCAGCATCTTGGCAGCCCTCCACTGGACTCACTCCAGCATGTCAAGGTCTTTTTCTCTGCTGGGAAGCCCAACTAGACACAGTACTCTAGATGTGGTCTCACAAGCATCCAAATGGATGGTTCTCTGGACCTACCTGCTACACTCATGCTACTACCACCCAGAATGCGGTTTGCCTTCAGTGCAAGAAGTCACTGTGTACTCACAGCCGACTCACGTCCACCAGGACCCTCAGGTCCTGTTCTGCAAAGCTGCTCTCTAGCCAGCTGTCCCCCAGCCTATACTGGTGCATGAGGTTATTCCAGCACGCACGCAGGAATCTAATGGCCTTCGTTGAACTCCCTGAGCTCCCAACAGCCCACTTTTCCAGCTGACAGGCCCCTCTGAACATCAGCCTTGCCCTCCAGTGTGCTGGCTGCTCCCACCAACCTGCTACGGGCTGTGACCTGCCACGTTCACACTCTGCCCCATCAGCCAGACCTTCAACAAAGACATTAAACAGTACTGGACTCAGCACCAATCCCCCAGGGCTATCAGCTACCTTCATCCTGCTGATCACAATCCTTTCAGCCAACGGACCAATGGATTTTCCATCCATCTTACCAGCTGCTTATCCAGTCTCTAAATAGTTTGGATGTCCAGACGCTACAGGAGACCGTGTCAAAAGCCTTGCTAAAGATACAGTATGCAGCATCCACTCTCTCCTTGCCCACAGAGCCCGCCATCGTACAAGGCAAGCAGGCTGGTGTGGAATTGGTAAGGGCTAGGCCAGTGCTCATCTTGTAACCAACTCCATCCTTAAAGCAGAGGGAGTAATACAGCGTAATACACAAAATAACCACACAGACCTGAAGTAAAGGCTTATTTAAATGAAAACTGCTATATACTCATGAAAATATGGCTTCTCAAACTGAAACAGGCTCCTGTTTAGAGCAGAGAGGGATCATTTAAGATACAATTTTCTTGTTAGGCTGACTTCCAAAATCTGATTGATATACATCAGGAATTTCTGCACATCTGGCTTTTACAGCTCATCTCTTATTGAAAGAGGGTAAATACAGCATGGGAGAGAAGAGGCCAGAGCCTGCAAGGAACAGCAGCTTCTGAAGTGCCCTGTGGGAAGAGAAATGTCCCCCAAGACCACCACAGAACCCAGCCAGGCAGGACTTACAGTCAGGTGAATGACATATTAAAGAGTGATGATGAAACAGATCTTTGAAAACAATTCCTGTACCACGTTGAGATCAGCACTCAATAGGTTTCTCAGCAAGAGAAATAGGCCTAGAGCTCCTACACATATCCTTGTGCCTAGGCTCAGCCTAGGTTTGGGCACACAGCAGGCTTTCCACCGTGGCAGAGATGAACCTTGGACACAGTTGTGGCCGCCTACATGACTCAAGTGAAAGGGAAGCAGACCAGGCTTTGCACGTCTCTGCCCTGTGCTGTGAAGCGAAGCTGCGCAAGGACTCCTCCAGTCACCCTGTCCTATTCTGCCGCTCCTCCAAGGCGCCTCCAACCCAACCTGCACCTGCCTGCTGTACACGTCCTGCCAAGAAAGCACTTTCTCCTCCCTGAGCAGGCTCAGCTCTGCCCCAACACGCTTAGTGGTCTCCACCACAGCACAGCAGAAGACTAAAGAATAAGGAACTACAAGTTACAGAAGGGGACTAAGACTGTCATCGGACAGAAGAGCCCAAAAGACACTTCTCTTACGGTTACTTCATGAGAAGGTGAGGAGTAGCCAGGTCAGAGAACTTAGTCCACTGCTAGGGTTAAGGATCCAGTTAGTGTATGATTAAACCAGATACTATGAATGAGAAAGAGACTGACTTTAAAATAGCCCACCAAAACTAAACACAGTCTTAACATTTCGGAAGTAATAACTAGGACTCAAGTTTGTCCTTGAGTGTAGTCTCAAATTAGCATTCAGGTTAAATCAGGATGTATTAGATGACATGCAATGGACTACGAGAAAGCCAAGAGGTGGAGAGAAGAAAGAAAACTATAAAAATGTAAAACAAACAAACATACGAAAAGTATTAGGCTCAGCCTAAGGTTTGAGTTAAGGAATGACTTACAGTTTGGTAAAGGAGTTACTAAGCAACTTTTTAATTTGAAAGAGCTGTCCAAAATAAGTTCAGAACTTACTCATTCCTTTTCAATCTTTAGAGAAAACAATACAATAAACTAACCAAAATCTAAATTGAGGAGTTGACAAAATGTTCATTAAAAACAAACAAACAACAACAAAAAAACCCCACCACCAAACTTACAGGCACAGATGAAGGTTTGACGTCAACTCCTGAAACTGAGTCAATGCATTCATAAGTGATTTTTTGCTTGTTTTTAGAAACTTGGGATTCTGTACTGATTTGAGATTAAAATAAAATAAACCTCTCAAATCCATTGAGCAAGATATACTTACTGAAAGCATACTCCAGCTGCAAACAAGCACATATTTCTTCATTCAGTAAGGCAAAACACTACAAAGTAGACAGGCTCTACTTCATGCAGTATTTTATATCCATAGTTTTAAACACTCTGTATAAACTTTATATAAAGTTTTCCTAGTGTGTAAAGTGAAGTAAGAAAAAGGCTTGTTTTCAGATTAGGCTGTAAGATCAAAAGACATAAATATTTTAGGAGAGACGCATGCTTACGCTGGTAGTTGCACATAAAGCAGGCTTGTGCTGCGATCATCCACTCGGCTCTAGTCTCGCAGAAGATAGCGATATTAGTCTTTGGTTGCTGACCCAACACTGCTAGGCCGTTTCCAAAATTAACAGCTTTAATGTATACGTCTTCGTATGAAAGCCAGGTGTACTTGCCAAGGATGACCTAATAAGAATAATAAATACAATTTAGAAAACCAAAATCCTTAACATGTCCTACTACATCTTTATCCACGTGAAGAAACCACAGATGTTTGAAAGAAAAGTTGTTTAAATTCTAAAAGCAGTTCATTCAAGATAATGAATAATATTCTTGCCAAAAACTACAGGGACTGTGGAAGTTCCAACACAAATACTGCAACATCTCCACGCACGTTATCACCTCCGTTTCTGTTTTCACATTAGGAAAGCACATGATTCCCACCGTATTTCGTAGCTTCAGAAGCCCTACTAAAAGCTGTCATTATCTGACCCATGTGCCTTTAGATTTTCTACAAAGGTTCATTTTATTTTAAATAAAGGGTGACAAGCACTAGCTAGCACAATACATACTCTATATTTGCTTTCTTGGATATTTGGGCTAGGGTTCTCCTATACAAATAGGATACCGAGGTGTTCGTTCTTATTAAAAAACAAACAAACAAAACCCCAACAAACCAAAACCTTAAAAACCAGGAAAATTTTAATCCAGACAGCAGCATATCAACAGGCCCTCAGTCAGAAGTTGTGAAATTCCCTTCCCTTTGTTTGTCCCGAAACAAACGTCAGGGGAAAGAGGAGTAATCTTTTTGTCCTTTTTTTACTGCTAAACAAAAGTGGGACAGAAGACTGGACTGGGAATTACTGGCAAATCTCAGTACTGAAAAGTCATGTGGAAAAAGTTAAGCAATCTCATTTTTCTTCTATACGGAAAAGCTGGTGCACACTAAAATTGGACTTGAATTTACAGTTCACTATATGTCATCGATTTCTGTGTGCGCTTCCAACTTACAGTACTATTTTCTCATGGACTGGCAGGTTATTTGACATCCTAGAAATTTTCATATACAGAGAAGGCATTTTGCACTGAAAATATAGACTCAAATTATTATACCTTACCTGTCAAGTTATACAAGCACCTTGACAATTTTGAAAACTAATTTTTATTGGTCTAGTATTTCAGACATTTCCTTTGGCTACACAGTATTTGCAAAAAATGCAAGCAAATGCTTAAAAACGAGAAAAAAAAAAAAAAAGGCTAGAAAAGCAAACTTCTCCCTCCCCCCTATGTTTTCCAGATTTCATTTATCAACTTTAACTAAATTTCAAAGTTGTGGGCTGTAAAATCTAAGAACTTTTTGGCATGTAGCTGCATTCTAATAAGTCTGTATTTCCACATCCACCTCCTTAATAAAACAAATTTTAAAATCTCTCTCAAACCTTAATAGAAAAATACGATCTAGTAGATTTATCAAAACATTTTTTCAAACTGCAGAATTTCACTATTGGGTAGCCGAGTTGTACATATTACAGCTTTACTGAATCTTGCTCAATCATGTACTTGTTTTGCAAGACAAAACTTTTTAACTCGGACAGGTATATACATAGCTGCTTGGAAATTTCATAAACATCTTCATGGGTAAATAGGATTCATCTAAGCCAAAGAATAAGACTTGCCAACAGTAACAATAGTTCGCAATTTCACCAGAAAATAAACAGTTCTCTCACAAATATCTGCTGAGGTTTTCCTGCTTTATTGACAGAAACTCAGCTTCATTGGCAAATACAGAGCCAAAAACCTTACTGGAGAAGAAAGACCCCACTGAGCGTCCCTGCTGTAACCGGAGCGAGAATCAGCACCGCGGGGCACACGCTGCTCCCCGCGCTCACAGCTACAGCCCCCAAGGACAAGGACCTGGGAGCTCCTTTCGGTTTCCACACACCAAGATATCTCTGGTGTGGGAAAACTTTTACTGCTTCCAAAGAAAATACTGCACCTATGCCTGTCCATCCAAATTTCAGTAATTTGGAATTTTAATTGCAGTATGGGACATTCTTCCCCCAAGGGCAGTATTTTTGGCAGACTTGGAAATTCTTGACAAGCTCATCAGTTGAAAATAATTTACAGAAATGAATCGGGTGACACCCTTTCCACCATTATCTTCTACTTACAGCATGGCCTCAGGGATGCTGCTCTCAAATAATTAGGCCAAAAAGTACAAGCAGATTCTTGTTACTGTTTCTGGTAAATTTGCCAATCTGTATATGAATGTGTTTTGGTAATTCCCACCATTCGCTACGTAACTCACAACAGTTGAAATAGTAAATCATTAAAGAGTCAAAAACGAAATAACACTTGAGTTTTACTTTTCCTACTGCCTTCCATATATTTAAATTCCCATGTTGCCTTCCTCCCTGTGCCCAGCATTTCTTCTTTTTTTATTCTCTTAAATAACTTGTCCTCATTGCTTAAACAAGTTAGACAAAGCAGTGAAAGAAGGCCTTATAGGTGCTTTCCTTTAAGTGGTTAGAAAACCCACAGAAGGGAAGCATAGCACTGTTAGGTATAGGTATTTTTATAGATGTAGAAATATAGTTATATTTCTGAAGAACGCTGACGTGTGAAAACAGATGAGAAAACCTTTCTCAATGCAGCTATTTTGAGTTTTACTTTTCCTACGGCCTTCCATATATTTAAATTCCCACGTTCCCTTCCTCCCCACGCCCAGCGTTTCTTCTCTATGACATATTGATGTTCCCCCTCTGTCCGTATGTCCCTCTCTTCTGCATTTCCCTGTATGCTTCTTTTGCAGGACACAGAGCAGGTTAAGGTTTCTCTCCTTATGCCTGAGGACGTCGTCAAAGCCATCTCCCTTCCTGGCCCTTCCCTCGGTGGCTTTCCCTACTATTTTCCAATGTACAGTTTCTACTGTAAACAGCTGTTAAGACCGATGTTAAGTGCCACAATCTTTTAAATGTTCACACACGTCTAATTTTACAACTTTCAGAACTTATTTCTGCTAGATAACTACTTACACATGTAAAAAAAAAACTGTCCAAGAATTTGCAAGAGAAGGGCCCAAGAAGTCAAGATTACTGAGAACTGACTAAACAGACGCATAAACCCAAACACTACACCAGAAGAGACAGCACCTTTGAACGCTTACTTCAAAATACTGCGTTAAATGGAAAAATACTGCCCTCTAGTGCACCAGCTTTTACACATACTTCAACTGCAAGTTATTAAAAATATTTATCTATTTAATGCATTGGAAAAGATTATTAAATATGAATACTGTATTAATATTTGGAAATCCAGCAAAGTATAAAGACTAAATACTTGCTGCACAGCAAGTATTTCTTTAATCTGGATTTTAAGGCAACTCTAATCAAATTTTGAGCATGAAGGTGCCATTAAATGTTGTCAGAAAAGCTGCAGGCACATGTAGAGTCATTAAACTACCTGACCTCAGTTACTTTTCAAGGCCTTCCTAAAAGTAGCTTTTAAGGCTTGAAGAACTTGGACTACAATCTGGAAGCCAGTGATCACAAGTTAAACACATTTCCTTGTAGAAAATATATTAACAATATAAAGAAGGTTATATGAAATGTCCATTTTTGGCCTTTTTTCACACGAAAACGTGGATTGCAGCTGCACACCACTGAAACACCCCATCTAAAGTGTTATTTACATAGCACCCTCCGGTTTTCAACATCATAAGCTCCTCGTTCACGGCTCAGTGACTCGGCAGGGCAAGAGCCTGCTGCAACGTCACCGCAAGTGTCAGTACCGGCTCCAAGGAGCAACCAACCTTCTGACTCCCCAGGCGCTTGCCCGCGTGCTCGCTGTCTCACACAGCCTCACGGGCTTCGGCTGCACCGCTTTCCCCTACCACAACCCTGCTTGCTTTCCCCAGTGTGTCCTTCTTACCGTGTTTCCACTAATTCCGCTCTTGGTTACAAATCCTTTTTAAAACAGAACAAAACAAACAAATAACCCCTGGGGAGGGGGGAACCAACAACAAAAGAGCACACACACAAACACAGCAAAATCCACATACCAACATACATAAAAAAAGCACGTGACAATATAAGTAAGACAACATAAAATAATCAACTGGCAGAATAAGGTTCATCTTTTGGGCATTATAAAATGTAAGCTCTGCTTAAATTAACAAATTTTTTTCCCAATTAATTACATCTTAATCTCTGAAGTATTTTCAACATTATTTTATTCTGACTTAAATACATATTTTATGAAATTAGTATTAGGCATGCTCTCCAATCCATGTATTAAAGGACACACCAGAAGGAAACAGAAAAACTAACTATATATGAAATAGTACAAAATGTAAAGTAAGCAGAAATATGTATTTGTATTTATTAATATCCAGGAATTTCTGCTACTTTGGCAACTACACAGGAATAAAGAAATCATTTGAACAACACAATAACATAAAACTTCAAAAGTTACAGATTATCTGTGATAGCACTGCTCTCAATAAATTGATGCAGTATGATCTTAAAGAGGTTAGATATCTAGCTTTAAACAATTTTTAGCCAGAAGTGTGAGCACACTTAGTTCTCCTAAGAATCAGAAGCTTAATATTTTACTTTTTTGAGATATATATTTACCCCATTAATTAATGAATCACTAATTAGGCTAATCTACTCCATTACAATCTGCAGAGAGACACATCTTCTAATAGGTAACTACAGAGATCCATGATTTACGTTCTGATCTGCCCCTGACTTGCAGATGACCTCAGAAAAATGTATCTATCATTCCCACCACTCAGTTCAACTTCTGAAAGGGGAAAAATAATTAACAAGTTCTGCAACTCACATAAGGTATAGAAATTATATGCATTATATCTAAGAATTAAAATTGTCATGCACCTTTTTGAAAAGTTACTCCAAATAAATCACAAGTTGCCGTTACTAAAAGGAACCAGGCAATAAAGAGATGCACGTTATGAGACAAAAATCAAAGGAAAAGAACCGTGACATTTAGAATCAACAAGGTATCTTGTGAAATTTTCCAATTTTCCTCAGTTGTTAAAACATGTTATGAGATATTAAGAAACACTGTATTCCTTAATGGAAAAAAAAAAATTAAAGTAGACTTATGTGATAATGCCCAACTTGGAACAGAACAGTTTGAGGGCAAGCATGGCAACAGACCATAATGAACTGTTGTGTCAAGCTTAGACAAAATTACCTAGCTTAGGTAATTTCTAAGTCTAAATACTTAGAAACAAGTAGTTTAAGTAGGTCAACACCAACATTCTTCAGCATTCCAATATTCAGAACACTTTGCTTGCATAATGGAAAAGGCTAAAACTCCTAAGTTCTTAAGCCTTACATTGCTAATTACATTTGAAAAATGGAGCAGAGATCACAAGCAGCCAAAGTTCTGTTCTACGCTCAGAAGCCACTTTGTATGACATGAACTTTCTGTTTCTTTATAGGGCAATGAGGCAGCAAAATGTGCATCGAGAAAGATTCTACGTACCCGTTTCTCCCAGCATTGCCTTGACACTGAAAAATTAACTCCATAGCTGGGAGGAAGTTTCACTAATTAAAGCTTCTATAAAGATTTTAACAGAACTGAACTTTGCCATGTACTGTGATATTAACCAAATTCTACTGTGAACATCATATTCCTAGATGAGAATTAAAACAGCAGTATTTAAGGAATCCTTTATTAGATAAAGAAATAAATTTTTCGCCTGCAGGAAAACTAATCTTAACTAAAAATTGTCTTTATAGCATGTCGTTAACAACTGCTAATACAAAAGCGCAGACCTTTAACACATAGCCGCACAAATACCTGTATCCTGTTAACAGTACCTTGGACTTGCCTGACTTCTTCAGGCAAAATGGCATTTCTAAATGCCTCTGAACAAATAGAAAGCAGCAACTGACACTCAGGCCTGAATTTTAAAGACTACAAAAAGTTAGTCCCTTGAAACGTGAGTTTTATATTGAAATTACATCTCCCCCACACTATGATTATGATTGGCAGAGAAGTAGATCACTGTAAAGGGGATTGAAAGAGAAAAAAAAAGTCTTCCAATTAAAGTCTGTGCAATCCTTTTCTTAACAAAGTTTCATTTAAGTCTGGAATTCACAGAGCAAAACAGTAAATCCTTAATTTACAGGTAAGTTTACTGGAAAGGCACATGTAAGTATAGGCAGTTAGTAATTTTTCTATATTTATCTGATTGTAGTTGTGAATAACACAAAGGGATGCTTTTTTTTTTTAATTCACTTAAAAGGAAAACTTTAAAGCCGGTTACATCATCGGTGAAATATAAAAAACAAATACCTAAAACATACTTGTGGTTTTTTCTTTGGCTGAAACCGTAAAAAATTATATCTACTCAAGAAGGCAAAAAGAAGGCTTAGATTTGTTTTAAATGTCAAGTAATGAAAGATTGGAAATTAGATAATTTAACTCTTTTCATGACCACTTAACCTAAGTAGAGAAACTTATTTTCCCCCCCCGATTTGCTTTACTGGACTAGACATGTTGCAAAAGAAAAGTAAACACACTTTGCAAAAATTCTTGAAGGCAAACTGCAAAGAGACTTACCTTTTTAAAAACTTTTCCTGACGGCTGGATTTCATCTTCCTCTTTTAGGATTTCACGTGTTCCCAAGAGTTTTTTGTCCTTAAATTTAGTTTTAGCATATTTAAAAACTTTGTCGAGTGTATCACACCCAGGATATAAAACTGAAGCTAAGCAATGCAGGCTGTTAACAGATCTGTATGCACCCCCAGGCTTGTTATTCACAGGTTTAGCTTTAACCTGCTTGGCTTTTGCTATAGCCTGCCTTGATCCTGAAAATATGTACCACGGAATGTACGTTACAAAGGAGTAGACCAAGATTATAAAGTTTATAAGCTGTAGAAGAACGGGGTTGATGTTATGCTTCAACTTCATTTTGGCTGCTTGCGAAGGTTACAAGGGAGGGTTCGGAAACGTGCATCAGTTAGAGACCCAAAAAGATCTGAAAAGAGAAAAGACAATGTTAGTGGTAAACTCTATAGCTGTGGGCAGGGAGGTTATTTTCACACAAATTATTATAATCCATATCAAAGTAGGTCTTTTTACGCAGAAATCAGGCTAAAAGTCTTACACAAGCCAAACAAGACACCGATACACGAGGAAAAACTCTTCCATTGCCATTTAACAGACTGCAGGGCTCACTAATATTTTTATTTCTTCAGGACCTGGGTTTTTAATTAAATGACACGTGAAATCTATCTGAAAATGTTATGCAACTATACAATTTAAAAGATTCTCTCCAACCACATCAGAATACCTACGTGTGTATCTTCACCAGCAATCTTTTTGACCTTTCACTGTCAATCATCAACCTCCACGGAAGCCCAAAGAACGCGAGCAATGCCACCGCTCGGTACGTGGGAACCCTGATCACCAAGCACGCTGTAATGCTTTCCAAACCTTAACCAGACTGGGACACCTACACAGGAGGAGGAAACCGCAACCTTCCTCCATGAAGGCCCTGTACGCGACAGAACTTTGCTGGTTCTTTTATTCCTAGGGACTTTCCGTCAGCCCTACGATTTCAGCCTCGGTACCAGTATGCAACGGGCACGCTTGTTATATAAATAAATACAATACGCGACAGAACTTTGCTGGTTCTTTTATTCCTAGGGACTTTCCGTCAGCCCTACGATTTCAGCCTCGGTACCAGTATGCAACGGGCACGCTTGTTATATAAATAAATACAACAATAAGTTAACTAATATTTGGTAAATACTGGAAAATGGCTTCGAAATATCCCCAAAATCCTAGCAACAGCACTACAAAGACATATGGAACTTTTTCCAGGGTCCTTAAGAATGCTATGATATTCACTTGGACTTCTTACATTTAAAGCATCATTTATCACATCTCAGGAACACAATGATGCAACCTGCTAATGTATTCCACTGTGGAGACAAGAAATTATGCCATCTATCTAAAAGATTAAAAAAAAAAAAATAATCAACAAAATAATTTAAATTATTATGGAAAACAGGGACACTTCTCATTATGGCTGAAGATTAATTTCTGCAACAGTGAATGAGCTATCAGTTATAAAAATCAGTTTTGCATGCATAAAAGCAAAATGAACTATAAATATACTTCACACAGTTAACTTTTCAAATGTATTGATACAACTGTATTGCAAGCAATACCATACATCAAGCGAGTAATAATGAAGTGTACATAAGATGCACAACTGCAGTAATTCTTTCTAAATAAAGTAAATTTTCGTTCAAGAAACAGTGCCAGTACCATATTATTCTCTGATCATGTCTTACGTTCATTGACTCTTTGAAAACCCTAATGAAAAGAAATTTTAATTGCAAAGTAATGTTTCAACCATACAAGATGCTTCAGTAGTAATGGCAAGAAACTTTTTTCATGAATCTTAGATTTGTAGGTCCTTTTGAGAACAGATCAACCCAATATCCTTCATTTGTAGGATGAGACTAATTCCATCTTTCTCTAAACCATACAACTTCTTAAAATTCCAAACAAAACTATTTCACCACCAACTTCTTCCCTAACAACCTGCTGTAACCTCATAATTACCACTGCATCATGACAGGCAGTTTGAAGGAACCAAGCAACCTCAAGGTCTACTCTGCAAAGCACCCAGAGACACATTTTCAAATACAGCACAGGAGCTCGTCACAGTAGGGACTTACTGGATCAAGCAGCAGAGGGGAAAAGGGATTTAAAACCTAAAAAGTTACGTTGCTGTTGATATCGGCGTAGATCATGATGTTTTAAAGTGGAATCCAGAGTTCATGCAACAAAGTTTACCCGTATTTCAAAAAGTCATACATTGTACTATAATTTTGTCTGGCCCAATTCGGGGGGGGACACACTTTTTTTTTCCTGCTTATAAAGCTGGAGAACTTCCCTGTGCGCCTACAAAGTAGAAATAGAATTTAACCAAACACTGTTACAAGCAAAAATGGAGGCAACTGTTTTAATACCTCTTGGAAAATTGTTCTCCAAAGAAATTCCCTGTCTGACAAACAATTAAGCCTATCCAAAAATATTCTCCCTGGGTTTCATAACTTTCCCTGGTGAGAGAGGCACTGAGCCCTTCTAGAAGAGCAGCTTCCCAGTTGATTTTGCAGTTATCCCAACAGCTTTATTCCTACCTCAGGAGGAGACAGGAACCTTTTCCATCATTTCTAAGATAACCACGCCAAGGTCTCACGTCAAGTTCTCCCTTCTGGCTTACCTGAAGACTTGCACCTAACCCCCAAAGCTGGCAATGTTTACTTTGAACTGCACATCACAAATTGTGCTATGCCCGCCACGTCATAAAGGCTGTGTCGCAAGAAAGGGTCTCACTCCAACGGGACAGACTAAGGGGAAATATTTTGGAATGTCACCCTGGCTCAGAAAAGTAAGCATCCAGCTCTAGAACTCTATTCTGATGTACACCTGTTACCCTGAGTAAATTCCTAATGATTTCAGTTTCTCCTCCAGTAAAGTGAGGCTGTTATCATATATTTCAAACAGTTCATTTTAAAAATTAACACTTACAAAATTCCCCCCCCCCCTTAAAATGCAACTTTTTTCAGGATAAAAAAACTGTATCTTTTGCAAATGCAGTTTCTTGCCTTAAAGGCCAAATAAGACTCAATTCTTCTCTCTTTAAAATCTTATAATTAGGAGATAGCAAACTTTAGCAAGAGTGCTCCTGTGCCAATCTCTAACAAATTGGCAATTCATTTCAGATTGTGGTATTTACAGATCATCTATGCTTGCAACTAATGGTAATTACCATTGTAATTGGGAGTGGGAAAAGCACGATCCCTTTCTGAACCAGACAGACATATATTCTAGTATTCTCATTAAAAGGGTAAGTTCCACTGTCTTGGTAGGGTGGCGGTTCTAAAGAGAGCTGAGCCCCGACACAAAGTTTCTTGGTGGCAATGTAAAGGCTTCACCTCTTTCCTTCTATGACTCAAGAGGACCAGATGCATTTTTAACTGATGATTTCATTTGTTTGCTATGTTGCTGAAGAGAAAAAGTTCAGGTAAGCGTCAGAGGAGGTGCACTGATTCAGTTTAAAATGCCTTCATCAAACAGATTTATCATTGCCATTCCCAGCAGAACATCAAATTCAGCTAAATGGGTCACTAAGCATCCAATAAAAAACAAAACAAACAACATTTTGACAACAATGTAGAAACAAAACTTAACCCTAACTTGAGACTGGAGTGCTGGCAGTAAGACAATTATCTTTTTCTTTTACTGCAAGCAAAACCAATGCAGCTGAACACGACATTACATTTTTGTGGTTTGTTTGGGTGTTTTTTTAAAAATAAAAGGTCGTTTAACCTCTAAAAAAAGTTTTAATGACATTATAAAAGAAAAAGATTGTTTTCGTTATGATACAGTGTTTGCACATGCATTTTTCTCTATAACAACTGCTATTTTGAACCTGTAATGTATATTATTTTAAAAACTCAAAATGAAAATACATATTTAATAATCAATTTGCAGAACCAATCTGAAAACGAAAAGTTTTAGGGAAATTTTCAAGGTTATATCAAATTTGAAAGCCTTGAAAGGAACATACTGTTTGCTGTTAAATATTCTGCCTTTAAAAAGTACCAAACAAACAAAAAAACCCGCTGAAAGACTTAGGGAAACACCATACCGGGGCTTTAAAATTTAATTGAAATACAATTGTGGTCACCTCATTAATTTTGGAAGTATATGACTGCTTTTGAGTTTAAAAAGGGTAAGCAAACCCAACATTTTGGGGCAGAAAATGGAAAGCAGAGGACAACAGGATCCTAAGCAGTTTTAGTCAGTGTCAGACTATGAGACAGGGAGGAAGTCCACTGCCTTTGCAATACCTGAATTTTGTTCTCAGGTAACTCCTGCTTAATCACTGACAAATAATAATACATGACATGAAAAAATATCTTTAACCTCGTGGTTCAGTCTGCAGATGAGCTATAAACACTCAGGTTCTTATAGAACCTTATAGAATTCTGGTTTTACGCAATCCTGTTGGGTTTTTTGAGGAACCAGTGTTCAAGCTCTGACTAGTGATGCAAGAAAGGTTGGCAGATTAAATCCTGGAGGAAAGAGCTGCTAATTTATGCAAGAGTACAATTTATAGAAAAACTGCAAGCAAATGTTTCTGCACACATGTAATAGCTGGTCAGTTTACCTGTAATTCTGTTTCAAGAAGCAGTCAAAGACAAAAGTCTAAGACCACAAGTAAAACGTGATACATTTTTTGAACAGCGATGAGAAGACGCAACCAGCACACTCATTCGCCAGTCGGGAGAAGTAAACCGGCAGTTTTCAGGACTGATCCTGCTTAATGCATAATCAGTGATTTGGCCTGATATAGTACTTATACTAATACTGTTATACCCTGTAGTTTTAGAAGAAAACTTTTGTTAAAAAAAAAAAATCCTTAAAGGAATGTGTTTACTAATTGACCTGCTTATAATAATTACCCTACAATAAAAGCATGAATTAACAAGAAAAAGAAACCTTATGCAACTTCTCATCGAGGCAGGTACAGGTACAACAGCAGATACAAGATGTTCCCGTCTCAGTTTACTCAACAGGAGCTGTCACAGGCAACTGTGCAAAATCTAAAAATGGAAAATCCCCATTAAATATGGCAATTATAAAACACATCCTCTGTTCTTTCACTTGCCTTTTATAAATAAATAAATAAAACAATTCGCTCATCTAACACTGCGACGTGTCACCTTGGAGACTCTAGGCTCACAACCCCTAAGTTAAGTCAAGCCTACCGTAGCACCCCACAAGGCAGTCGGGGTTCATACTCAAACACGGGATAGCCGAGGGGCTGAGCAGCGTGAGGGAAATGCCGCAGCTCCCTCGGCTCCCGGCCAAACTCCTGC
Organism: Aramus guarauna; assembly: GCA_013400195.1. NCBI lineage: Eukaryota > Metazoa > Chordata > Aves > Gruiformes > Aramidae > Aramus > Aramus guarauna. The sequence goes on along the minus strand of VXBL01005313.1, from coordinate 109,805 downwards.
CTCCCCAGTGCCTTTCAGCGTAACACCGGTTCTACCATTTGGGGTGGAAAAAATACACCTGGCTTTGTATAGCCGTCTACGCTGAGAATACATTTCAACCCGAGTAATAAATATTCCTGAGCACTTTTGAAAGAGACCACATAAATCAGTAATCGTTCCATACACTGACTTTGCTCTGCCATGCATCGAGGTTTTATTTATTGACCTTCACGGAAGTACATCTCACTTAAAAACCTGTGCCAGCAATTCACACCTCAAATACGCAGCAAATGTAAACATTTCCTATCTAGTACCTGTCTGCAAACATTATTATTTACACAGCTATTCAGCTCTTCGGCAGGTACTCCTTTGCAGAGGAGGGTTTCAGAGGACTGACGGCTTGCTGCAGGAGGGGAGGACCCACGGTGCGCACTGCCCCGCTTCTCAACTGCCATGAGGTCACGCGTGCTACTTGAAACTCAAACCCAAAGAGTTCAAGACGGACACACACACACAAAAACCATTTCAGTCAGCAACCTGTAGTCACAGGAACACACATTAGATTGCTCTTGTTAGTGAATCTTGCAGAAAGAAACTGATTTGTTAACATTCACAGAAAGGATAAAAAGATTCTTTATAGGGTTAGGCTCAATAAGGCAAAATAACCAAGTATCTTCACGTATTGCCTGATATTTCCATTATGAAAACTAACAATTTGAGTAGTCAAGACAATATAATGAAGCTCGTAATACAGAATTTTAACTGCATTCGAAATTAGCCTCTACTAGTTTACATCTGGACTTAAACAGCCAGATGACCAACCCCAAGGAAGCAGGCTTTTTACTACCTCTGGAATCCACTACGAGAGCTGCCAGGGAAAACACTTCTTTGCTAGCCTTTAGCAAGTGAGCTTTTATTTTATGAAGAGATCTAAAAAACCCAAATTACTATTATTTATAAATACTTATGTATTTATATAAAATAGAAAAGAAACTCAAACGTACACAGAAGCAACAGCCCGTGCGTCACAAGGAAACTCCCTTGACTCTGAGGTGAGGTGGACCCTGAGGTGATGCGCAGTGCTGAGGGAAAAATCCTCTATGTATAGCCACCTAAGCGGAAGATATGGCTTGCAATATGGATTTAAGACATAGTTGAAACAGGTGTTCCTCACAGCTACAGCAGGTGTTTCCACACCTTTCTTGAAACGGAGAGGATGCAAATCCCAACAAGCCTTAGGGAACGGTGGAAATGATGCTTTGGTCCCCAGAGAAGAGCTGGTGCTCAGCACGTTCCCAAGCCTGGAGGAACTGCAGAGCGGGCGCAAGGGCCCACGGCAGCAAGCCTCTGCTCCCCACCACCGCCCGCACCCCAGAGAGCCGCTGCCCCGGGACTGCGGGCAGGACCTGGCTCGCTCCCCAGGGCCAAGCTCCCCCCAAGCCATCCTGGTGGTCCCCTCTCTCCCGAGCCCAGTGGTTTCTGCGCAAACACTGTCCTTGTCCCCTGCTTGCTTATTTTCCAGCCTCTCCTCCCCTCCATGCCACCCTTCCCCAGGCTGGTGCCTTGGTCTCGGCATCACTTCTAGAGCAAGGGAGACCTTCACGTGCCTCTCAAACACCCACAAAGCCCTTCGCCAGGCAGACCTGAAACACTTTCCAAAATGGGCTGCCTCTACTGACTCAAGTTGGGGGCAGATCTGCAGCTCTGACCAAAAGGACATCTGCTTGCAACAGGGAGGAGAAAAAAAAAAAAAAATGCTCAGCGTACCAACCCTCCAGTTACCACCACCCACTGGAAACAAACCCCGCAGCGGTACCTTCCTCAACAGCTCTACCTGACCACACCAGGCTTGTTGTGGTTATTAAAAAGCCTTTGCTAAAGATAGATGGAGGACAACAGGATTGCATGGCTGTAGCAGTCAGACCTAGTCAGCTAGAAGTTTTCATGAAACTTTTTCAAGCAAGCAGACCCAGAATGAAGTTAATTCCCACATCATCTTCAGTCCTGAAGAAGAGATACCTGTCTCTCCCTGGACTTTGCCCTCCTCACCACTACACATGGTGTGAAGGGAGGAGAGCTTGCCCAGAAGAAATATAGTGGAAGACCAAGATTACTACCGATGACAGCTGTTCTCTCAAAAGGACGCAGATTTTCTGGACGTGGGGAGAGTAACTACTCTCTGCAGGCACATCAAGGCTAATTTTGAACTACCTTGCTCAGGTAGCTGGAGCCTCCAGCTGTGGTGCACACTCAGGCTCCTTCAACGCTCCCAGTTGCTCTACTGGGGATCACAACCGCGCAGGCAGATTGCCGGAGCCCCCCCAGCACTCCCACCCCTGCTCGCACAACTCGCCCCGGGAGGCTTCGGCAGGAGCGAATCCACAGCTGAACTCTGGTCCTGACGGCAACTCGGAGGCTCCTGTGCACAAGTGTGTTTCAGAAAAGTACCCGGAGGCACACGCAGATCATCAGGAGAGACACGTGGTGACCTGGAACAAACCAGTTTCCAAGGTAAGTGTTTAACAGATCGCTGGGGCAGCCAAGGCCTGAGGGTATGGTTTCAGTTTGGCTCAAGCAGATTTCACGCTGGGCTGCTAATAAAAACAGACCGTTCATCTCCAAAACGTAATCCAGCTCTTTCCCTCCATTGCACCCACACACGAGCGCCTGTGTGGCTCGGAACAGTCGGATTAGCTTGCTGATCCAGTTTAAACCCTCTCCCTCTCGGGGCAGAAAGGTGGATTTTCCTTTGTCTCAACTTTGGTACTTACTTGAGCCTAGGGTGAGTCACTGCAGGCACCTAAACCAACAGAAAATTAGCACTACAGAAGAAGTTATTCTTCCGCTATCTAAACCGGGTAACTGTGAACAGACAGGCGTTAATGGGAGAGGGAACACCCGGCTGGAGGAGGAGAGGGCAGGAGCCAGCAGTCCTGCTGTAAATCCAGCCTCCGCTCGCTCTAGCAGAACCAAGATCAGCACAGACCCAGACGTGAAACGCCTCGTGACTTGGTCATCACCAGCACGCCGTGGGATCAGAGAAGAGCTGTGGTCTGGAGGATTAACCTTCTGCTCTCACTACTAATGATCTCACTACTTACTTTTTTTGGAGCTCACCCTTGGTGGATTCAAGTGCTACAGCCTATTAAACATTCCTATAAATACAAAGGGGTTTAATGTACGTCCTTCACGTCTCAATGCTACATTTGTAAAATGATACTCATATTTCCTTAGGAGGCAGCCAGAAGACACATTATTAGGATAAATATATTATTCTGTACTTGTTAGATACCAAGATACTGTAACAGTAGGAATTACATGAACCAAAGTAGTCTTTTACCCTGACTTTCTACGATAAATCTAGATCTTGAGACAAAGGAAATAGTTTTATTATCTATAGAAGTTTGCAAAACGCTAACATTTTCTTTTCCTCTCAGTAGGCTCATTTACACCAAGGCGGGGGGGGGGGGAAGTCACACCTGATGGGGGCAGACAACAGCAAGACAAATGTGGTAGCACAGAACTAAATTAGAAGCAGCTGACTTTTCTTGAGGGCAAAGACCCACACTTTCTCTTAAATGGATCCTTGGTATATCCAGTTATTTATAAAAAGGTAATGGCAAGTGGGCGTTAAAAACTTCCATTTGCCATCAACCTCGTCTAGGTACTTCCACTACCTACTTCCACGCCCCACTTGTATGAAACATCACTGCATGTTGCAGGGGAGTGAGAGGCTCAGGTTCGTAAATCTATCCTCTGCTTTCTAACGAAACAAAGACAGTAATATTTATGAGGACCTGAAAGCTAAAGTGACAAAGTAGACAAAGAGCTTTATTTTAAAAAAACAAAAAACAAAACCAAACAACTATGAGGCTTTCAGTGCACACTCTGACTGCCTGGGCTACAAACTGAAGTTTAAACCTGTGTTACAGGTGAAAAGTAAAACTAAATCAAAATGGGTTCAGCACTAATTCAGGAGCAACACAAACAGGCACTCCTAAAGCTGCCGTTACCTACAATAAATACCCTTCCAAGATACTAGAATCAGCTGAAGGAGCAAACCCCATTGCAATTCTGCATCTTAGAAATTTTCCTATTCAAAACATTTTGAAACTTATTTTCATTCATTTTTTAACTTACACAAGACAGATTAGGCATTTAATGGATTGATGAATACATCTTCTATTAGTAAGAGTAATGAAGCACCGCTCTAACATAACAATTGTCAGAAAACCAGAAAGCACTTCCCAAAAAGTTAACATCACTGTTGCTACCAATACAGAGGAAAAAAAACCCAGCGTGATAAAAACATTTATTCTAAGTCATTCAGCAAAGTAATGGTTATGCCAGGACCACAATCCAGTGCTACTACATCTTTGTCTCCTTTTCTTCCCACTACATAATACTGCTTTATGGCAAACAAGTGTCTTACTCATTTCAGGCACTTTGATTTATCAGATATTGTCAATACATTACTTCCACTCCTTCTCATAAGGTGTTATTACAGTGCTTAGGAGTTGTATTAAATGCCAAACTAAATTAAATATTGTCATGCTTATGCCAGCGTCCTGGTTTAGCCCCAGCCGGCAGCTAAGCACCACGTGGCCACTCGCTCCTTCCCCACCCCCCGTGGGATGGAGCAGGGGGAGAACTGCAAGAAAAAGTTAAAACTTGTGGGCTGGCATAAGGACAGTTTACTAGGACGGCAAAGAAGATGAAAATACCAACAACACCACTAATAAAAGAACAGGCAAAGCCGGTGATACACAATGCAATCTGCTCAGCGCCAGGAACACAATGCCCAACCCATCCGGAGCAGCGATCCCTCCTCCCCGGCCAGCTCCCCCCCTTATATACTGAGCATGATGTCATATGGTATGGAATATCCATTTGGCTAGTTTGGGTCACCAGTCCTGGCCATATCCCCTCCCAGCTAAAAACCAGGACACAGAGAAACAAAGAAATTAATGGGTAAAGTGCCCTACTACTGGAAAAAACCTCAGAGTAACTTTGGTATCTGCAAATAACTGTGAAAGAGAGACAAAACCACCAATTGCCCAAGTATACCGTTCAACTTTTAAACCACAGATACAAATTAAACATGGAAGAGCACTGCAACGAAACCACTAATGCCACTGCAGTATGAAAAAAGTACACATGAAAATAAACCAGACGCTTGGTCTCTACCCCCAACCTTTGGCTACGGGAGAAGTGGAGCAACAGCCCAGTCATTGCTGCCAGTTCACCGCTCTCCAAACTCCTACAATCATTTTCCAATTGTTTCAGACAATACTCCTAAGTCCTTCCACTGGGAGGCAGACTCTGCTTTCCATTTGAATGGAAGGAAACATCCAGAATGGTTTGATATGCCATTTTCTACTAGAAAATACAGCCTTGCATCAGTTCTCTAATTTCTGGGAAATCTGAAATGCTAAGGACTGAACAGGTCTGGTCTGTCTGTTTCTCAAAAATCAAAACAGAAATAGATGTTCTGTTGCTGTATATTCAATCTGGTTGTGTGCTGTATTCTGGTCATGTATTTGTCAGATCAGAACAAAAATCTAACATAACAATACCAGATATTTTTAGTAGTAAAGGTTCTTCTGTTTTTTTCTCTAGCAGAGGCGATACATGCATAAAAATGTTACCATTTACTTTTAGATGAATTAGACTTCATCCAGTGTGACAGTAAAAAAATATTACCTAGTATCCTATATTCATTTTTTAATTAAATACCAGGTGGCCAGCTCCAAAATCAGGTAAGCCCATGTATTTATACTGCTTTTGCCTTCTTTCTGGAACATTTCTTCTTTATTTGATGGGCTTTCGTTAGGGATAACTGTAAATCAGAACCTCTTTAAAGAGTGAGCAGGAGATGAATACACTCAAGCAACAAAGCAAATCTGAGAGAACAAAATAATGATACAGGCTCCAGAAGAAAAAGTAAAGGATTTATTCCAAGTCTTTAGAGAAGTTCCTCACATGAAAAACATCAGCCTGACGAACAATGCTTTCAAGAGGAATTTTACAATACATTTCAAAGGAATAAGGACATCCACAGCATGATCAAAGCTATCGAAGTGATAAAGTGGGATGTTTCACCACTTAATCTGAAAGGCCGAGCTGTGACATTTTCAATAGACTTTCTCTTTTGAAGAATAAATACATTTTCAGGTTCCAATTGCTCGGGTTTTGATGTGTTTGGGTTTTCCTTTGTTTGTTTGGGTTTTTTTGTTTGGTTTCAGTTTTCTGTTTGTTTTTTTTTTAAACAACACTGTGTCCAGTTACCTACAGGAATTTACTACAGGAACTTTAATGAGGAAGTTCCCACGGAACATCTGCTCTTCTCCACCCCCCTACTTTCCCCGGTGGTGACTGCACCTCCAGAAGAGGAGCAAGCCCTCTCCTCTGGCCAGCGCTCCAAGTCACCAGTCCCTCGGAGGGGACCCGTACCTGTCCGGGGAAAGACGTTTGGTAATCGTACCTGTGCCACAAGTTATAAACCTATTCTCAAAAACAGTCTTCTGTTCTTAGACCGCTTACACGAGTATCTGTGAAACACCACCTCCTAAACACACAGCGTTACAGATGATTACCCCCACTCCTAAGCTGTTTTAACAGAAATACTTTAAGATTAGTTCTATTTGAACACATATCCCAATTGTACCGCAATGCACGGAAACTGCCTTCCTCTTAGTATTTTTCAGAGCCTAACGCTAAGAAATTACATATGTAACTCCAGATTTCAGAAAGGCTCAAGCTGAACCAGGCTGTGACTTATAAGACACTAGGAACGCTGCACACCCTGGCGATCAGTAGAAACAGGAGTTAAACAAGTGTTCCCGATGGGTATAAGCACGATGCTATAAAGGCCAAGGTGCCAAGAGGAAAGTCACCTGGAAGCCACCTGGGAACTTTTCAGCCTTTGTCACAGAGGCACAGTCCTGTTCTCCGCAACACCAAACCTGCCCAAAACGGGTCCCGAACCAAGCACTTGACGAAGCCCAGGGAAGGCTGCCACAGGCTTCGGCTGTCACTGCTTCTGCCTGCCTCGCTCCCTCACGTATTTATGGGCTGACATACTGCCTGGCGCTCAGAAAGCGGGGGGTGACCCGCAGGGAGTCGCACAAAAGCTTAAGTTACAGAAAGATTAGAAGGCTGGTTTACTACAAACCACTTTATGAGGTTTTTATTTCTCTTGGCTGCTCTGAAATTCTAGGGACAGTGGGGAATACAATATTACAAAAGAAAGAAATGGCAAAGGAAACGAAGTATTTCAAATTCAGTGTTTTCCTAAAGAGCTACTTTATCTATGTTTTATCTCTATGCTGGTTGGGGAAATGACTGCCTTGTTTAAAATCCAGCCCTGCAATTTATTTAAGTGCAGCGTAAGAATGCCTACCCTGCTCATTTGAGACAGCATCCTATTTTCTAACCTTAGAAGTAACAGAGTACCAGGACAACCTCTCTCCTTCATCACACTGCAACAAATAGCCTTTTCTCTCTTTTTATCATCCTCTCTCTTTTTGCAAAAGCAAAGCAAGGCAGAATCAGTTATGAACATGCCCAACGATTGCGTACCGTGAAACAAACACAAAACAAGGACTCATTAAATGAGAGGCCATTTTATTCTATGTGAAGAAGCATTAAAGAAGCATGGTCCTCAGCTCCAAGTCCTTATGTGTCACCCTTAAAAATAAAACTTAAATTCAGGTGTTGAAAATCAGAGGTCAACATCCAGTGCCCGCAGATACGGGCTGGAGGGGATGAAGGCGAGGAGGTAACTAACTCCACCCGGGAGATAATTCAAGTCAGTAGTTCAAATCAGAATCATACAAATACTATGTTGGTAGATGGAGTTTTTGGCAGAAGGGAATCCTGGTTTTCTCTTCAGGGGAAATAAACACACCTTTAGACTCTGATAACGTAAGCAGGACCAAATTATTGAAGTACCTGGCTGGGTAGAGCCTTCACGGCTGGTGGTTTTTTTTTTTTTTAAAAAAAAACCTACATTGATTTTTTTAAAAAAAGAAAGGTGCCATTGTACCAACAGCATTTGCAGGAATTTTGTGAATATTCTCAGGCAAAATTATTTTGTCTGTGTTATACAGATTGTCAGATCAGATTAATACAAGTTGACAAGTTGGACATCCAGAATAAACTATTAAATATTTCTAGAAGAAGAATATAAATAGTTTCATCTGTTTCACGAACCATTAACATTTCAACAACCAAAAGAATTACATCTTGCATTTAAAAAAACCCCAAAAGAATCATGAAAGATTAACCTAATGATGTTATTAAAATGTATACAAGTTCAATCACTGTACTTTTAGACTCTTATCTTAAATGTATACACATCCACAGACGTACAGAAGAAAAAAAAACAAAAAGTCAGGCTAGCAGATCTTCCCATTCTTTCACACCCTGGACCTGGCCACAACTGCGTGTGTGAACATGTAACACAGGATGCCAACAGATTTTTTATTTTTTTTTAAATAAAACTTATTTTATTGGTAAATGACAGATTTTGGAAAACAAAAGAAGTCACAAGTTTCTTTACGAATGTCTCTTTTCGTTAGCGTTCCTGACCAAGAACGCTCACACCACCTTCCCACAGGCACTACAGCCTTGGCTTTGCAGCTAGGACACTCACGCTAGCTCACACCCTGCTACGCTGCGTCAGGAAGCGGATTGTACCTCATTCTTGAAAGTATTGGAAGTTAGCAGGTTAAGCTATTTGTGCAGATTGTAAGAGAACAAAATAAAAATCTTCAAAAGCATCTTCCCCCACACGGAGGAAAAAAACCAATAAAACCTACACAGTTATCAGCACTGCAGAACTGGAAAATATTTTCAGGCATCTCAAAGCTGTCTATTAGGAAAATCACTTCTCTATTCACAGCTTCCCTAGAACAATATAGCGCAGCAACACTTCACGAGAACAATTAAAGCGCAGCTAGAAGTGGCTGACAAGCCCTGGCGACAGGACTTTCCAAGTAGTTTGTAGGCTTACTGCCGTGAACAGACTGAACCCGCATTTTGCTGCACAGACAGTGAAGCTCCCTGCCCGAGCATTACTGGGACCGCTGGTTCCTTCCTATAGCTGCTGGCCTCACCTCTCTCCTCTTCAGCACTCAAACACATAAATCCTTACAAAATCTGCAGACAATCAAAAAGTACATGCATCTTTTTCCACATAACCACTTAAATCCTCCTGCAAAGCCATCACCTCCTGCTTCTCCTGTTCCCTTCTGCCTTTCTCCATACCCACATACTTAAAACACACGCTACAGACATCCTCTTTACCAAACACAAATTATGCGCACATCTAACTTAAAAACTAACCGTTGATGCTCCACTTTCCACATTTTTCATAGGTTCTCACTGAATGAGCCCATAAACTTTGATTTTAATGATGGTTTGGTGAAACAACCGCAGACCATGGTCCACTGTTTCACAGACTACATTCTGACACTGTCTTAAAACTCTGGTTGCTAGAAATCATACTGTATGTAAGACCAAATAAACCTTACGTCATCACGAGCACTGATGTGTGATACTGCGTGAACTGCTCTGAAGTCTTCCGGTCAATAAGCAAAGCACCCTCACAAAACCTTCCTGCGGATGGTCAAGGTTTCTCTGTGTCTCAGCAGTCAACCCAAGTAAAATGAGGCACGTTCCGTATCCTGTCCTGGGCAGCAGCAAGGGAAAGGCAGAAAAGTCTTTCCTCTGAAGATGCAGAATAACTGTTTTTATACAGTTTTCAGTTCACAGTATCCTTATGAGTTTATTACAGGAGGAATGTTCTACAGAGACAGTAACGTACCAACAGCAACTGGATGGGGACCTGGATCTGGCAGCGCAGTGCTTGTGCTATTCTGCTGCTGTGTCGTCGGCAAGTCACTTCTAATCTTTATTCTCTATTCTCCCCTTTCAGGTCTCATACTGGTTTCATCTAGTAGATAGAAGCATTCAGGGTAAGGATGATGTTTACACAGTACCTAAAAACCCCCAAAGCTCTAGGTTTCCAGTTGTGAAGTGAAATGGGAAAAGGCTTGCAGTTTGTTATCGCTGTTTTCCACTGTCAGCAGTGAAAATCCGCAAGTCAATAACTTTCGGTAATACTATTTCCCCTGCTTTTCAGGAAACTCAGAAAACTGAGAAGCCAGCTTGCCCCATTTCAGACACTGTCATTAACTAGCACATCTTCATAATTAACAAGACTCACGAACGCTGAAGGAAGCACGACCTCCCAATGCACACACTGGGACAAACTGCCGCCATCCCCTCCCACGGGATTAGAGACCCGAAGCCAACACCTTGGCTTCCTGTGAGCGCCAGGCTCACTTAAGGAACGAGAGGACACGTGTCAGTAATTCCTTCCCAAGGATCAGGAAAGGCTGTTCCAAATTTTGAAACAGGCCGATTCTAAAACCATTTGAATTTTGAACAACTTTTCTCTAATTGCTTTAGAAGGTAACACAGAATAAGATTTGAGCTTCCTTCAGAAAGCTGCGTGTTGTTCCCCCTCTGGTCCTGATTTCCTAACAGCCATTCAGAAGGTGCTATTAGGATATGGCCTTGTCCAGGTGAGATCCTTCAACAGCCTCAAAATGATTAGATCCCAAACTCTATCTTGAAGCAGAGTACTGAAACCTTTGAGAGTCCTTCAGACCTTACTACATGGCAAACCCTGATGTAGATCAGGATCTCAGGATGAAGAGCAGCTGTTCCAACTCAAACTGCATAATTAAACAAACAAAGCCCTGCCATTTGAGAGCTGCTTAAGGTTGGCTTGAGTGCTTGCTGTATTCCTCCAAGTATGATGAGTAAACCTGCACTGCCAGACCGCATGCAGTCCTAAATAAGCTGGTTCAGACACTTCCACCGTGACTGCTCCGTGGGCATAAACTAAATAGACCTATGGGATAAGGCAGGTGGGAAAAGACCTCAGGGGGCCTCTGGTTCAACCTCCAGCTCAAAGCAGGGTCACCCATGAGATCACACCTGCTTTATCCAGTTGGATTTTGAAAACCTCCATGGAAGGAGACTGTACAACCTCTCTGGACAGCAAGTCCCACTGCTCGACTGACCTCGTGGTGACAAATGCCTTATAGACACGGACTTCTCTGACTTCAATTCACATCTGCTGTCTCTTGTCCTCCCACCATGGAGTACTGTGAAGAACCCGGCTTCACTCCCTCGAAAACCTCCTCATAGGTGCTGGAAGGGTCCCCCAAGTCTTCTCCATGCTCAGCAACAGGCACAGTTCTCTGCCTCTCCTCCCCAGGCAAAAGCTCACACCTCAAGACAACCTTGGTAGCTCTCCACGGAGCTCACTCCAGTTTATCAACATTTCCCTTGTCCCGGGGGGCAGCACAACCCGACGCCATGTTCTGGCTGCGGTCTAACGAGTGCCGAGTGGACAGGGATAATCGCTTCGCTTGACCTACTGGCTGTGCTCCCGTTAATACGGGGCGCCCGGCTGCCTCGTGCTCGGCTTGCTGTCCACCGCGACCCCCGGGGCCTTATCAGCAGAGCTGCTCCCCAGCCGGCCGGCCCCAGGTGTGCTGCTGCGAGGGGGTCTCCTGCCAGCAAACAAAGCCAGGAAGCCCTCACCTTAAACAGCTGGTCTAAATCGTAAATTTGCTTAGTAATCAGCAGCAGATGAAATGGATGGAAATTGAAGCCAAGTCTTCTTAGTGTTAATACACCTTACTTAGTAGTACTAAGTCGCATCTTAGGGCCATATTCAGATGGCCTAAATTCCACACAAATCCTTCTGCCTCCTATTTCTTATTAGCTGGCTTTCAGGCAGCTACCCATTCAGCATCTTATGTAAATTCTCCAAATTGTCTCCAAAACCACCTAGATTTCTCCATTGACTGAGAAAAGGGGTTTGAGTGGAATTCAGGCCAGTCAAACTTAGTCTTTAGGGCCCGGTGATGCTGCAGCATCAGACTGCATTATGCCTCCGGTTTTGTCACCGTGGCAGTAAGTAGCAGCTTGTTTATCAGGACAGGTTTTAGTTTAGTTACTCGTCCACTGGAAAATGTATTTTTAAAGAAAATGTAGATTTCTAAACAATTCCGGATCCAGTTCTTCCTGCTCCCTTCTGGATATTTATTCCATAGCTGCATCTCCTTGAACAAGGATGCTTTACCGACCATCCTCTCACATTTTGTCCTGAGTGCTGTGTGGTGTTTTGTTCCAGATATCTTGATGATTCACTGATAAAAAATTGGTCTTTAGTATGACTGGGGCTCAAACCATTCACGGGTCTACAGAAAGGAGGTATAAAAGCTCTGCGTCGGTACTAAACGTGGGCTTAGGGATCAACAGCTTAAATGCTCACCAGTTCAGCAAGAGCACACTGTGCTTTCAGTCAAGGATGAAGACATTTCCTCTAGTTCTTCAAAGACTATCACTTTTCCAATAAATATCATTCTGATTTTTTTTTTTTAGGTTGCAGGCTGAACCAGATCTCTTGATTTGAGAGGTTCTCTCTCATAGGCACCACGGTTTTGTAACAGCGTTGTAAATTGAAAAGTTACGCCTATCAGCACTCTCGGCCCAACACGCTCCACTCGGTGGGCTTACGCAACCAGGATCCTCCAAGTGAGGGAGACGGAGCGGGGCAGGCAGGAACTACCCGGCAACACTTCCCAAAAGAGGAACCCGATTCAACACACCACCATCCTGACACCTCACTTCAGGACATCAACAATGCTTTTGCCAAAGCCCTGCCGGCAGAGGTACGCACAGCCTGCCCTTGCCCACAACCGCAAGATAGTTCTCTCAAAATACAGCGTGGTAGACCAACAGGTACGCGGCTCCAAAATACGCAGGAGAAGGTTGAGGCTGAGGTTTATTATTTTCATGACTACTTGGAGACGGCACAACTTTCAGAACCAAGTGACAGCTTACTGAGGATCAATCAAACAGGCTATTTTAGAATAAATTTGGTAGGTTCACTTTTCTACAAGGGGTGCTGCTTCCGTTAACAAGAAGCTTGCTTTTCTGAGCAGCCAACAGGACTGGATCCACACCGCAAGCTGAGCACGTTTTGTGTTTCAGAAGCCTTGACCACAGATACCAGCAGATCCATCAGATTCACTCGGGCTTGTCAGACAGCCATACAGCGCAGGAAATTTAGACCTAACCCATTTCTAGGGCCTAACAACAAAAAACACGCTGAACAACTGCAAAGACAGTGTCTTTCAGTCACAATGTTCAGCTTCAACCATTCCTGAAGCACAAATCCTCAGGACAAGGAGGAATTACCAGGTTTAACAATGTCTTTTCCTTAACGTTTCAAAGCCCATAGGAGAGGCAAACACAGCGATGTGCTCGCTTTCTCAGCAGTGCAGACAGGTATGAGCGTAAAGACTTATGGCTGCATCCAGATGATTATCTTCCTCTTAGGACATAATCAAGACCTGATAACACATTAACACTTCTGACTTTTACTTCTTACTCCCAGAAAACAAACCCAAAAAAAAGTCACACACCACAGTGAATTTGCACACAATGAGCAGTTATATCCATTCTGGGGAAAAACTATTTCCACAGCAGAAGGCTACCAGACAAAAATCCCATTACATCCAATAGAATTTTGGGGTTCGTTTTGTGCTTTTTCTTTACAAGCTTAGAATGTAATAATACAAAAAAACCCTTGATATCAACTCAAATATTCCTTAAGACTTCTGTAATACTCTGAAACATTTTGAGTAAAAATGAGTGCCCTTGCCCTTAACAGACGTGTTGAAGCACTCAAAAACATTTTTCATTGGTTTTGCTCTTTTTCACAAATTCTCTTCTGACAATACCACTCATTATACATCAAAATTATGTATTGTTTGGGGGGAGTTATTTCTTCAAAGAATAAAAACCCCAAAACCCTCAACTACCAGTGCTCATAAGCTCCCTTACAACTGGTTTTATTCAAGTCACAGTTTTAATTTACCTGACGGCTCCTGTCTGCTTACTTCGTAAAGGTTTTGCCCGGTACCACAAACCGAGGCCGGTGCTGTTCAGGGGCCGCATGCCCCTCTCCCATACGGCTCGGGTGAAGAAAGCCGCTCTGCCATCTTTCCCGGGCGGGTACCGCGGGGACTGAGTACCTCGGCACTCAGCCAGCCCTCAAGCCCCGAGAAGTGAGAACGAAACCGGTGAAACACGACTGGAAATCCCGATCCGCGCCTCCTCCAACCGCGCTGCCTCCACACGACGCGCACTGACGGGCCGGGAGCTGCGCGCCGAGACCCAACACCGTGCGCGAACAGGGCACCGGGACCCGGGACCTGCCCGGTGCGCGGCCGCCCCACGCCGCCGGTTACCTGCCGGGCGGGCCGAGCAGCCCTCTCCCCCCCCAGCCACGGCCGGCTCGGTGACTCACGGCGGAGCTTTCCCCACCTCCTCGTGCGTAAGAGCCGAAACACAAAGAAAAGGAGAAGAAAAAGGCGCCCGTCGCTGCCCATTATCCCGCTAATTACCCCGTGCTCTCCGGCGCCCTGCGCGGGCGGTAATCGCCTCACGGCGGCAGGGAGGCCGGCCGGCCGCCGCAGCGGGACCCGGCGGTGCGCAGCCGGGCAGCCCCCCCAACCGCCAGCCGGGCCGCGGGCGGCTCTCGCCCCCCAACCCCCCCTCCACCCCGCCGGGCCGCTTCAGCACCACCGCGGCCCGGATGGCC
>VXBL01005313.1:73510-93474 GCA_013400195.1 Aramus guarauna | reverse complement strand
CCTGGTCTAGTGGAGGGTGTCCCTGCCCATGGCAGGGGGTTGGAACTAGATGGGCTTTGAGGTCCTTTCCAACCCAAACCATTCTGTGATTCTATGAAATTAACTTTCTAATCCAAAGACCAATGCAGTCAGGTACCTCAGTGACTGGAAAAAACGCTTCCAAGCATTTAGAACTGGAACTGAAGAGATGGCCACTGACAGCTCTGAAAAGCAGGAAAACATTATCCACGGGAGTCATCTGAGCTGTGGAGGTCATGAGCTACTCGAGCAAAAGTGATGCTAGCTGAAATACGGGTAGGACCATGGGAAGGTTATATTTAACACAGCTTCACACTGGCTGGGAAAAGTGAAAAAGGATAAGCAGACCTGGAAGGAGAAGGAACTCATTTTTCAAAGATGGAAAATATGGGCATTTCTGCACCAGGAGGGAATTCAGGAGGCTTTCTGCCAAAGGATGCACTTGCATCGGTAGAGACAGAGTAAACTTCATAAATACAACATGAATATTAGAACAAGGACAGGAGTCCTAGATTTGTGCCGTGCAATCTTTCATGTTTCATTCAAGGCAAGGAAGGTTCAGGATAAAACTACAAAAGTGATTTTACATAAAGGAAGACGGGAGATAAAGCACTGGATGGTGCTGAGCTCATCCGCTCAGCATCGCATCTCATCTTGAACTCCCTGTTCCCTTGTGTGCTCCCAGGTAATCGCCAGCGACGGAGCAAAAGCCTCCCTTTGAGAAATGCATGGAATCCACAACTCGAAATGAAACGTGACACTTACTAAACTGCTAGATCCGAACAGTATCAAGTTTTATGAGCAGGAGATTCCAGAGAAACTTTAATTCCAAATACGGATTTGTTGTAAACTTTGCATTTCAGCCTCAGCTTTATTACAGGGTACATCAACGTTTTACGTTTGCCTGAACTTTTGAGTTATTTGAAATCCAAAAGCTAACTGTGTAACTAGCTGTATTTGTCCAAACAGACCCAGCTGTTGGCTGCATCCCTCATAGTCTGCAGGGTGAATGAGGAGCGCGTGATGCCACACCACCCCAGCAGGATGGTTTTGGAAAACGTGTAAGGCCTTTGGCGTTGGTGTCCCCCAGTTCCTACCGACCTGTCTGGAGTGAGATAACACTATGTTACCCAAAGTAGTGCTCCGTGCCTGTTGCTGAGGAGCTTGCAAGCTTGTTGCAGACACAAAGCAGCTGAGGTACTTTCATCACCCGGTGAATACCAACTGTCTGAGCCCGCCGGGATCCTCCTGCGTGCTGGACTGCGGGTCAGACATTTGTCACAGAGCGTTCGTTATGTCCCAAAAAGCTGTCCAGTGCATCCTGTATCTTCAGATAATTCAGATGGGAGTAAGCCATTCAAATAAAAATACTGAGAACTAACTAGTAAATCCTAACAGGTTTTGAAACTTCCATTCACTAGTGTTTAAACCAGTTTCTAAGGAATTATGATTAAAAAGACTAAACTCTGTTCAATCCGTTAGTCTACAATGACATTTATTAAATTCCTCCCCCCGTACCGTCGGGTGCTGGCGGCTGCTGGAGCCGGTGGCCCAGGCTGGATAGCCCGGTCCCTGGCAATCCCTGTGGCTCCTAATTCAGCTCAGCACCAGAGGTGACAGATTATCTGCAGCCCACGCTGATTAAGCAGCTTCAAATTGAGAGAGACCTGAGGTTTAAAAATATGTATATACACAAACAACAACATACTGATTTAAACAGATTCCCACATGTATTCAGTTTTTTTCTTGAGCTTCTTTATAGATTCCTGACATTTACATATAGCATAGGCAAAGCTTTTCATGATATCAGGGATTTTAACACATCTTTTGGCTTAAATGTAGTTTTTAATATAGCAGGGCTGTGGAAGATACTGGTGTAATGTGCCATTTACACTGTGACTTTTCTTGTACAAGTCTATGCTGAGTATCCCATAAGGAAACCAAAGAATTTGGGGATTAATAGTAGACACAATAGTCACCTATAAAATGATTGATAAGCCTTTATCATTTTTTATAATTGGCAATTTAAAGTGCACAAGACACGTACACTAGTGACTGTGGGAGCTGGTGAGCTCTCCTGTACGAGCTACGTACAATGATAGGAAATGACAAGTTAAAATAGTAGCTGATTTATATTTTAAATAAAAAGGCACAATAGCACAATTAAAGGCAGGAAAGAAGCTATTGTGTCACCCTAGAGCATTCAGGCAGGGAAGGAGTATCTGTGAAAACATTCACAGCTCCTACTAACCACATTCATGTATTCACAGACGCTTGTTTATTTTTTTTTTTTAATTTCCAGAAGGAAAAGCTCATTAACTATTCTCACTTTCCCCTTTAAAAAGTTTCAGGCATCCAGTCAAGGGGAAGAAAAACACTGCCATATGTTTTGATCAGCAACAGAGAATGAATAGCAAGTAGTAAATAGCAGGGAAGCTTGCAAGTGATCTTATGAAAATACTGAATTGGAAGTACAGTCAACTGACTCATCAGGCAAGAGAACAGAAAGCCAACGTTATATTTGGCCAATTCTAACTAATATCCAGGGGGAATTAATAAAAACAAACCCACGAGCCACACTGAAAGAGGAGAGGCTATGAATGGGTAAACACGTGGGGAAGGTTGGCGTTAATCTTTGATGAGCCGGCTGCTGCCTCGGGAAGAAGCTGGAGAGGGAAAACCGACAGTGTCGCAGATATAACAGACGTGAGAGCTTTTGGCTAAACCCCCCCAGAGGAACACAAACAAAATTAAGGACTTCAGGAAGGTACGTATTGTTAAACTAAAATCAAATTGACTTCTTACGTGCGATAAGAGAGAGAATTAAAGAAGGGCTTGGGTAGGACAAAGCTCGTGGTCCGGATAGTATGTATTTCATTGTAGCCTTCCAACTTGTGAAAAATAAATGACTCTATAATTAGCGAACTTTCTCCATGGCTTGTTAAATAATTGAAAGCTACAAATTAATACAGTATTACTCTAAATTACATGGATTTTAAGTAAAAAGAAGATAAGGGGTTTGAACTGTTCACTTAGAACTTATTTTGCTTTAGCTACAAACAATAACCAGTTCAACAAATGGACTCATATCCCCGGACATTTTTAATTAAACACTCAAACTGGCATTGTCATGTTCTATTTCTAAAGATATCCCGGTGGTGTGGCATTTTGATCGCCCTCTTAAAACGCAGAGAGGGCTGAGCCAGGGCTGAAGGGGCAGGGAGAGCCAGCTGGGATGCAGGGTCTGGCAGCAGAAACAGCTTGTGTTCCTGAAGCGACCGTTCCCAGAACTGGTAATTTTGGAGTGTTGTTTTAAAAGATGGAAAAAACACTTCGAGAGCAAGCAGCATGAGGTTTCAATTCGAAATAGTCTCTATGTATGTATCAGTATATTTGACTCATTTTTATCTGTGAAGCTTTTTGTTTCCAAATAAAGGAACAGATGAGTAAGCTGCCAAGATTAAATTGGAAAGTGGCAAACTCTGGCAACACGCCCCAAATGATTAATTATTTAGTAGAACATTTGGTAATATGGACATGCCCGGAGCCACTTTTCACAGGGAGAGATTGATGACATTAATAAGGTGATAGAGGGTATAGTGTAAAATTTATCACCGCTTGACACAGTTCAGCTTTGTTAATGCTTGAGTACTACTTTAGATTCCTCACTTGTATTTTCTCATACCACAGATACATTGCCAACCTACGGCGATAAATCAGAGCGCTATTCAGGTATTAATAGTACGATAACCCCCAAAACATGACATTTCCAACTGGGAGAAAGCATGTAAATGGGTTAGGATCTGTAAAACAACCTGCAAGGCATGCTCTGCAACACTGCCGCACCCTGGAACCTCCACGCTGTGAGAAATTGTGTCGCCCACGGAAAATCAGAGGCAGGATTAAAAATAGAATTTATTTCTGCTCTTGAACTTTCTTGCTCAAAAGCCGCCTGTTGTTTTCTAGGCCAACGGAACATGACAGTGGAGCTGACAGCGTCAAAGGCAGCCAAGGGGAACCGAGAGCATCAGACAAGGAACAGGGAGTCGAGCCTGCAGCACAAAGGTGATCCCTATGGGCTCCAAAGACAGCGATGTCCTGAGCGACCAGTGCCTTACAATACAATTTAATCATCAGATAGACCATAAAAGCACCCAAGCCCAGGTCCCAGCCCACGTCTGAGCCCTCCACGCCACTTGCACACCAGCGGCTGCCCCGGCTGGGCTCCCTGGCACCTCGCTGCGTGCCCGGGCTTCGCTCCGTGGGCACGGGGGCTTTGGGCACACTGCAGCCCCGTCCACCAACAACCCCCCCGGCCTTGGGCACCCCACAGACTTACGATTGCTTCTTCCTTAAAGCAGCGTCCACCACAGAGCCCTTTTGCTTTTTGGACTACCGCAGTAAGACTCACCAGATTTGTCTGGGTTACCCTGCGTCCACCTGGTATTTGAGAAGGAAGAAGGAAAAAAGCCACTTCGCAGGACAGGCTTGCTTTCTTCTGCAATTCTGAATAAATGAACGTGGCAAAGAAGTACCGTTACGGATAGAGCCGGTAGTTATAAACCCTGTAACGCAACAGCGAGTGGCTAAAACAATCCAAGAACGTGGCAGGTGAATGCTGCAAAGGCTTCTGATATTTTGCTTTTATTTAATGGGTTTTGTTTAGCCAACTACTGTGCAATGTTTTCATAACACAAAACCCTTTTACCGTCTAAGACTTCAACCAGGAAACAAACGTGGCCAAGGGTTTCCGAAACAGAAGCTTAAATTCGGGCTTTTGTGCAAGTCAGATGTTTGGGGTTATTTGAGAAAATTGAGGTAAACTACCGAGTATTTGGCAGTTTGGGAAACACCACGACTTAATTAGGTGCTCGAACGTACCCGAGATGTGTTCTGGGAGAAGGTCCCCCATTCACCTGTCTCCTCTGCGAACCGCGCTCGTGGTGGAACTTCTCCCTCCCTCCTTCCCATTTGCAATAGGCTTTTTTCTTTTGAGAGGGTCAAAGGCTGTTCAACAATGTCATTAAATAAGTCGCGACTACCGCAGCATATTCGTATCCAATGTTTAAATCTGAGAATCCTAACCAGCAAGAAAAGTTCCAAGCTGAGAGGCAGAAAGAGGGTGAACGAATGCATTTTCTTTCTCTGGGGTATTAGATGGAGATAAATAACAACGATGCTTCAAAGCAGACCAAATTTCCGACACAAAATTGTGACTAAGTGTAACGGTACTGAACTAATTAACACTGAACTTGGTTATACTGGAAATTAATACAGAATTATAAAGGTAGGAGAGAAAGGATCGAGAGTCCTGCCTACGCGATGAAGAAAGCTGCGAAATCATTCAAGCAATGGATGCAAACAGTGCCGGGTCATCAGAAGATGAACCTTTAACTATAGAGCAGTTATTCCTGGAAAAAAACAACAGCTATTTCTGTACACAAACAGGCAGCTGCTGCATCTTGTCGTGTTTAAGAACCAAAAGTATAGTACATATTTCAAAAAAGACAGCTATTGCAGTAAGTCCCAGGTCTGAGGTGTAAAAATTTTTGGTGACTCAGAGACACCGCAGTGCTGTCGGTCAATACGTGCAGTCTGATCATTCCAACTGCATTACGAATTCATACACGAAATTGATTTTGAGTCTGGGGCTGTTTGAATCCTAACACCTGCATCTGGTTTTGTTTTGGCATAACAAGTCGATCATTTTAACAGCCGTGAAATTTAGTCCGCAAAAATTAAGTTCATTGAACACACTTGGATTTCCTTTGTCGTGAAGTACAGTGACGCTTCAATAAAATTGTGAAACTTCAAAAGAACGGCTTCTCCCAGCGTGCGGAAGAAGTTGCAGGAGCAACTCCTTTCCCCCTGCCAGAGACATGGAAAGGAAGCCGTCCCGCTGATTTCACTAAGCTGAAATGGTGACTCCTTCGAAACGTTCGGGATAGAGCCGAGGGACGCGGTTTTGCAGGCCACGCCGACCGCTGCCAGGCTCCGTGCTGCTTGGCACCCAGCGGCCCGTTGGATGCAGCGTCGCGCGTCCATGGCGCTTCTGCAGCGCGCTTTGGGGACGCTGCGGCTGCGCAGCATCGGAGCAGCAGCCCTGAGACGTGAGGGGAAAAATAACTATTTCTTAAAGCCTCATTTCAGGACACTTGTATGCGCGTAACAACAGGGATTGTTCAGGGGCTTTTGTGTCCGTTAGTTCTTCTCGGCAAAGCTGAGCGGAACGTCAAATCTGCTCAATTATACAGTGACGGCGTTCCTTACTGACTGCATCGGACAATCCATCCAACCTCCTGCTTAAGGGAACCTTCGCTCTTCAAGTTGCTCCTCAGTAACGAGAAGAGGAGGTTTAGGTAAGTTTTGGCTGAGGGACTTACTCCTTTGCTTCACAGCAATTACTTAGTGATTGAAAATCGGGTGTCAAAAACGACAGACAATGAAATGAAACTTCTCCAGCAGCTAGGTTTTATGTGCTTAATGAAGTAATTATATGCTAAATAAAGTAATTGCAAAATTCAATAATTCAGTAATAGTAACTGCAAAATTCAATACATTTTAAGGCTATCCCACTGCAATACTAGAGAAAGGGATCAAAAACAAACAAAAAAAAAATACCAAATCAAACACTAATATACTTACATATACCGATGTTCCATTCTATACTATAAAAGCATGCCAGAAAAAAATATTAGAACACATACAGAACTGAGCACTCACAGTAATGAGTAAAATCAGAAAATACAGAGAATAAAAAGAAAAATAAAGAACGAAGGCAGGAGGATTCAAGAGAAAGGTGTCATTCAAGAATTCATAGCTGCACTTGATTTCATAACCCTCCGATGTCTTGGCATCATTCTGAAGCAAACCTAAGCAGGCATAAATAACTGAAGACGGCGTGGTCTGTCTGATGACTGAGGTGACAGGACACCCTGAGTTCCGCTACGGGGAGGTCTGGGTCTGGGGAAAATGGGCCAGTGGCCTCTGGGAGCACAGGGAGCGTTCATCCTCACCTGGCACAGGAAAGGTCTAAGGATCAGAAGGATTAAGATTAAGGCAGACAGTTTGTGCGTGAGGAAGACTACAACCACGCTCGCTTAACAGCGCGCACAGAGGACAGCTGCGCGCCATGGTCTGCATCACGGCAAGATGTTTGCTTCATCAGCTGATGGATCATAAGCGTGTTCTTCAAAACACTGCGTTCTGTACCTCTTCACTCTGACATTTCAGGGACACGACCATTTCTAAGAAAGGAGAGTATATGCAAATGTGTATAAAAATTAGAAACAACAAATACTTTGTATGCGCAGTGAATATTTGTAAGGGATTGTTTCTCTAAACCTTTCCCTTAGGAGACCAAAACTCTATTACATTCACAGGAGAACACCATCATTCAAACAAGTCTTAAGTCCTGAAAGGGTGGTCGAGCAGCATTTCCTCCCGAATACCGTATGCTGGACCTTTCTCGAGACAACCCACGCCAAGAAGTTCTAACCCCACTCCAAACATCCATCACCTTTGGCAAGACGACAACGAACATGAATTTATCCTCTCAAAGTAGAGGCGACTCACAAAATGCATTGGGGCTGGTCCTTGCTAGCCAGTTAAAGTTACGGAGCCAACGCGCCCGGTACTCCGTGCGGACAAGGACCATCACGTTGCTGCGCAGCCAGCTCTCAGCCGACACCACCACGGTACGGGGATGCACAGACACCTCCTGTACACACAAAACCGTGTGCGTGTAATACGTTAAGCTTTCACACTTATGCCAGCTTGGGAAAAACCTGAACATACTTTAGCCGGTCATCACCTAGTTACTCATTGTAAAATTTTTTAATTGTATCGGCACTTTGTTTAGTGTTATTTGGGTTGTTTTTAAAGGCATTTTGTCTCATTTATTTCTCTAGTTGAGACAAGAGCCTGGAATTTTAAATCCTAGCAATTAGCACAGCTCACCAAGGTCACGTTCTCACATAACCTGTTTTGCTCCTGGGAGACAGTTCTGAGGGCTCAATGGCAATAGTCTTCCAGAATAAGATGTTAAGACAGGCAACAGCACTACTTTTGCTTGCAGCAAGGTATTGCTGTTTACCAGGGGAGGGGTTGGCAATAATTGCCTCTTAAGTAAACAAGTGGGAACGAAGGATGTTTTCTGGAGGCTGAATAAGAGTCCTGTTAATTTCTTGACAATCCGCATGGATGTAAAACCTTGGACTTGATAAATATTAAGTCATTATATACTTAAAGTTTTATTTCATCTCTTACGCTGAAGTAATACGAGTAATTGGTTTCGTAGTATGCTGATGTGTTAGAAATGTCTGCAAACTACAGGGCTGGTTTGGCGTACGGTATCCTTAGGATAAATTAGAGCGCTATTTTTTTCAAGATTGTAAGGCTGTAATAGACAACCAGACGACGTCTGGTGATACTGTAATTAACAGTCATGTAAATGTAACAGTGAACAACGAACGTAGTTACTGAAATTGTGGACTATCTAATCAATGTGTGAAATGTGGATGCCTTTAGGATATGATCAGAACTGTCATTAGGTGTCATTTGCTTTGTTCCTGCCCAGGCAAAGAAAGCAAACCGTCAAGAACTAATATTTATTAAGAAAGTGAGTCTAAAAAGCTTTAAAGCCTCCTTATGACCTTCTTATTTTTCTTGTGCAAAGGATACCAGATTTTATAACAATATTAAGTTTCCTCTGACAATCTCAAAGAACAAAACTCCCAGGGAAAAAAAAAATGCTTAACCGATCCATTTTTATTTCTATCTATCTTTAACAGTTTGCAACACCAATTCGTAAAGCCCTTTATGCGGTTTTATTCCTCCATCCCTCTCCTCCTCAGTACGCAGCACTGAAGGTAACGATCACCAGCATAGTCATTGCACCGTGAAAGGAGCAGTTATTTTTAAGCGAGAAAGAAATCCAGCTTGCAGTTTGAGTTTTGAAGTTGATTAGTACTATTCTGCAAATATACAAAGAATCATAGAATCATAGAATCATAGAATCATCTCGGTTGGAAAAGACCTTTAAGATCATCAAGTCCAACCACTAACCTAACCTTGCCATCCCATAACCACTAAACCATGTCCTCAAATCATGCAGTGTGGAACAGCTTATACCCCATCAGACTTATTTAACATTTTGATATTATATTTAGCAATTTCTTTCGCCTGGAGGAGCACTAAATAGCCAGGCTCTTCATCCTAAAGCCCCAGACGATCTCCCAACCTGCTGAAAAGCACCGCTCCCAAAGCGCTGCCAGCCCTCGCAGTCAGCCTGTGGGTTTCCTACATTTCTTTTACCAGAGTCAAGTACAAAAGAAAAACTAGCCTTCATCTAAAAAAACCCAGCAAATAACACATCAGTGCTTGGGTAAACAAAGCCTGAAATCTTGACAGGCTCTGAATCCCGAACGCAAAGGACGCAATCTCACATTGGCTATTGACATTTCTTAGATTTTCTGTGGTGCAAGTAAAGATTAAAAAAAAAAAAAATTAGCCTTACAATGTGGCTTTCGAGACACTCGTTGCCTACAGAACCCAGTTCTTGATTTAGGAAATACATATATATGCCATGATATCCCGGAATTGGCTATCACGCGTCCCAAAGAAGTCATGTTTGAAGTGCCAGCGCCCCGGCTGTGCCCAGCTGGAAGGGCGGGCAGGAGAGCCGCCGCCGGCATTTCCAGGAGGCCGTGTTACGTCTCAACAACAGCGCTTTTGAAAGAGCACAACAAAACCGGTGCCGGGGAAGGAGAGGCCAACACACAGGTAATCCTCCTGTTGAACTAAACTTTTGGGTCCCCTGAAAATGCTGATTTTTCCCTTCCTGCAAGAACCATAGTCCCCACGTACAACTTCATCTGGAGCAGCCTGTTCCCAGGACGTAACTCACAGGCTCCAACTGGGCTGCCATAGCCCCCGCTCTCCACCACCTTTTCCCTTTTTCTTCATCGCTTGCTGTGGTCCATGCAGCCAAGCCCTTGATCCTACAGCAGTTGCACTAGACTAGGATCAAAGTTTAGAGGTTGGCAAATTAGCGTAGGAGACTCCAGCCACAAGGAAAAGGCTTTTTCATACTTGAAAAACAACGTGCATACTTCTGCTGCCAAGTAACTAAAAACATAGTTATGGTTAGACACATGATGATGAGTAACAAGGATACAGATTACTGGCTGGAGCGCATGGAGATGTGTTCACGCCATCCGAAATGCTGACAGTGCCAGGACTCATCACTTGCTTTTAGTGACACCTCCCCCTATGTGCTTTTATTTTTCCATCGTGAGCTAAAATTTCAAAACGTGACAGTAAGAGCTAGTTATGGCTGTCCTGAACTGACAAACAAGTGGTTATCCACAGAAAGCCAGTTATATTTTAGGAACAATGGCAAGTTTGTGTGTCTGTAGCCCATCTCCTTGGCACTGATTGAGGTAATAGCCCCCCTCCGTGACAGGTTTAATGACCGCGTCTCACCAGCTGCATTCCCTGCCCCTTACCTCGGCTATCTGGCGGCTGACCACCTGTGACAGCAAAGACGGGACAGCGGCCCTTTGATGTCATTCTCAGTGGTAATTCTGGGACCTGCAGCTGGCGCTGGCAGGAGGACACCTCTCACTGGGATCAGCGGAGGCACCGCTGCTCCCCAAAGCCAGTTATTGTAAGTCACATCTACACAAGGAATTATCAGCTTAAGATCAGCCTTTCTCCCCTGCCGCAGGTTCAATTAGATGCAACACTGGGTAACTAAAAAGCACAGTCACACCCCTCTCGCTCGAGCCAGGCTTCGGCGGGTGTCAGCTCCTCGGAACTGCAGCATTCCCAGCCTGGCCGTAGGTCTGCGGGTAAATACCTGGGAGGGTGACGTGCCCTGCACGCCTCCGTTTGCGTAGCTGGATACCGGCCACAGAGCCGCAGCGGCCGCATCCCGAACGCTGCTCCGCGCTAATTACGCACATCCCTGCCTGCAGGAGGGCGCGCGGCTCCGCACCAGTTCTCCAGCCGCCTGCCCAGCACCACCGTGCTTGCTGGTGGTAGGGGTTTGCATTCTCTCCAGCTCATCCCCTGAGCAAAAATAAACAAACACCCCACCAAAAACTACCCCCGGGCTCTCCACGCTTCACAGCCTGCCCTGTGCGTGCTCATTTCCCGCCCTGCTCTCCGCACCCTGCGTCTTCAGCCGCTGTTTGCTGCTCCAGCCCCGGCGTGTTTCGTGGCAGCATGCCTGCGCCAGCCGTCGGCGTCGGGGACGCTGCTGTCGCCAGAGCAGAGGCTCAAAGCCCGTTGCAGACATGGTCTTAGAAACAGGAAGAGACTTGCAAGGGGGAAAACAAAACCGAACCAAAATGCTCTTAACTCATCTGTGGATGAGTTCTATGAAGCTATTTTACGGGGCTTTTTTTTGTCCATCACTAGGTCACCTATACAGTATTATCTACCATTAAATAAAAAGATTTGCATACCAAACCAAACAGACACATGGTATTTGCTAACAACCAAATCCCAACATCTCTAATTTTTGCCAGGCCCAGCTCAGGAAACCTCTTGCTGGGCTCAACGGCTGAGCACCAGACCAGGGCCCCCAGCGGACAGGTACACTGTGGACGCACCGGGTGAGAGCAGCCTGGGTAAATCCCTGCGCCCCACAAGTCAGAGCATTTCCACTGACACCGGCCGGGTGAGGACTTCACTCCAGATCCAAATACCTCTGGGGTTCAGGCAGGCACGCATCGAGGGCTGACAGTCGTTTCTTGCTGACATCCATGATGTTGCTCCTCGGCCTCCTTGCGGCTTCGCCGGCTCACATCTCAGGCTGCGGCTCCGTGGAGCATCTCCTCCGGCAAGCCGCCCTCCCCGGCTGCTGTGCCACAGCCCAGGCTAACCCCCTCGGCTCCTCCCGCTCACTCTGGCTCCGTCCGTCCGTCCGTCCGTCGTCTTGGCCAGATCTCGGAAGTGATTCACTTTAGGAAATACACAAAGTGGAGCTTCCCCCGGGCGAGAGGCATGAGCAAGAGGTGAGCAGCGAGAATACCGGCAACCTGCCGTCACAGCCTAAGACTGTCATTACCTTACGCCGTGTATAATTGAGGCTGTGACTCAGCAGTGCTGAACTCATTCGTTCAATCCTCATTCACTTGCTTTTTTTGGAGGGGAATGATCTGAAAGCAGCTGAAATCACGGCATTGGGTCAGCACATCCGACTGCACGTGGGCTTCGGCTGTGAAGTCAGGTTCCAGATTTGCACTCTTCAAATTTGAGAGGAGAAAACTCCAGCCCTGACTTCTCTCTAGTTCTCTGTGCCTATTTCTTTAGTTGCCAAGATTTGTTTGAAATTGATGATGAATCAGGAAACTTTTGAAGAATCTGACCAGAACAGAAATCCAGATGAATTTTGTGTATACATACATTCTGAAAGATTTCACTTAATTTTGTCAATATTGCTGTTCTAAGCACAATATTTTAGAGAATCCAGGTACACACTTCATATAAAAAGGTGGAACAAGCCCAGGACTGATGGCGAGAGTGCTGATGGCACTAATGCTCGTTTCAAACAAAATCCTTCCCTTCGGTATTAATTTGATCTGGGATGTAGTAGAGGAATGGCAATCTGCAGATTGCTTTATACACCCCTGAGTTACACTTCAAGTGCTCTACGAGAGAACTAGGAAAGGTCCTGAAAAGAAAAGCCATCATTCAAAATGTCTAAGAGCTGTTAGGAGTTGAAATTAGCTACGGAAAGTTCTGTCAGTTTATTGCATACGTGCACACACATGTATACACATACATGTACGTGGAACTGCTTATTTACTCATTAATTAACTTTTTAGACCTCCCATCCATGGTAGCTCCTTTGCTGTGAGCCCCTAACCAAAGCCCTTGTCAAAGATTAATCGGACCTGGACATTATGTTCTAATTCTCCTTATTTAAAATGTTTATAGGTTATTAAAATAGGAGATCTAGCTAACTGTGCTGTAGGGAAATCCTGTTATCCCTGGGCTCAGCCTGCTCTTTTAACAATACCACTTGCTTCAGTAGCCGAGAAGTTAAATGTATTGCCAGCAAGCACGCAACAGAAAGTTATTTTCCTGTTGAAAATTTACTTGAAAGTTATCCCAAGCAATAATGCAAAACCATAGCAGCATCGGCCTGACGTCAAAATCAGACGTCAGTCCTGGCGCATCAAAAATGTGCCGCCGTACCTTTCGTGAGCGGAGGCCGGGTGAGGCGATGCAGAGGTGAGCTGGTGGGTTTTTAGTAAGTTCTGGCGAGCGGGTCACGAGCCTGGCCGGTGGCCAAGAGCGCAGCTTCCACGGCCCTCGGGGCGCGGGCTGCCAACGGCGGAGGAACCGAGAGCCGGTCTCTGGAGGCAGGGCTGAAGCGGGAGGAAGCCAGCGGGTGCTCACGGTGCAGCCCAGGAACGGGACTGGGGACAGACGGACGTTACGCTCCAAGTCATTTTCATATTTAGGTTTTTTTTACTGCAAGCGATTAAAACTACAGCTCCCCGCTGCCAGCTGGTTTTGCCCCCTCGCAGATGAAGTACAGCCGATCGGTCTGCGCAGCCCCGAGACCACCGCTGCCCGTCGATGTCAGCGCCGGGCTGGGCCCCGCTCCCTCCCACCCGCGGACCGCGAGCGCAGGTGACTCCGGAGGGAGACCGCCACGGCGAGGGCCATCTAGATGCCTTCGTAGATGGGTCACGCCGGGGAGGCTGCGCCCGACTGCTTCTCAAGCACCCCGGGGCAGAGCAGCCCTCCCGCTGCGAAGACGGGGTCAGGAACGGCCTCGAGCTGAGCGGGGATTGCAGACGAAGCTGAGAACATCGCACCCGACAGCCTCGCCTTGCAGAAACACCTCACATCTCCGCACACGGCTCACGTTATGCCCTTTTACAAATACCATTCTGCCTAAAGCAAAGACGTTGCATCTGTATCGGAAGCTGTCACGAGGGTCCAGCGATACAGAACGTCACTGGAAGCAGAATCAGATTGCTTTTGATGCAACCGTGCAAAAAGTGCAAGGGATGCGATGAGCAATTTCACGTGGAAAGACTCAATTTCACCCTCTTCTCTATTTTCTCCAGCCCTGACTATCTCGCACTGTGAAATCCTACACAGCAAACATAGCAATATAGCCAAGCCATACGAGAAGAACATCCTTCCAGTGCTGAAAAGGATACACCATATATAACATTAGCAAAATTGATAGCAATGCCATATAAGTATGAAGCATGTCAGCATTAAAATCCAGCTGCCACTGTGAAGGACTGTATATAAATAGCGTACTAAATGTTTTTAAGACTGGGGATTTCCATGCAGGGACCCAAACCAGTAACCTTTTCCCCAAAGGTGTAGAGTGCCAGGCTCTCCTCATACAAAATCAGGTGAAGAGATTATTGTGAAAACAAGACACAGGGTTTAAGATTGCAGTTAGTAATACAATTAGTTGAACTTCAAAGTAATTTTATGTTGTTACAGTCATACTTTTGGCTTCGTTCTTTCAAGTGGGGATCATTTTCCTACACACTTTGGTTTTTACTGGCGGTTTCACTATAAATAATGTATCCATTTCATTTTCCCCTCTCTTATAGAAAAGATCAATTATGGAGTGTATACCAGCTTTTAAAACACAAATTATTGTCTAAAGGAGGAATCCAGGAACTGTCTCTTCTGTGAAGGTAAACTTCAATGCCTTAAAAAAAAAAAAAATAAAAAAAAAGAGACCGAAGTTGGCGATAATATCGCTTACTAGTTTTACCTCCACTGACAGCGCGTCCAGACTGAGATAAGGATCGGAGCTTTTCACCCCCACCCGTGGTTTTCCTCCGAGGGAGATGAGCCACACACCCTGCAGCGAGAGGCCGGTTTTCAGCACTGCGTTTTGAGAGACAAGGAAATTTAGCGTTCGCCAGGATCGGGCCACTAAAATACCTTACTCTCGTCCGCTTTTTGCACCAGCCTGCGTACAGAGTGGCCATCAGCAGCGGGGGGTCCCGGGCGCCGCGGGGGAACAAGGACAGCAGCGCGTGACGCAGCCGGCGAGCGCCCGCAGGCTTCGGTACGCGGCCACACGCTCAGCGGTTTGCAGCAGCGATGGTGCTGCGGCCAAAGCAGTAAACTGAGGCACAGAGGATGAGGGCCCAGCCCGAACCCCAAGGCAATCAATTAATGAACTCTGATTCCTTCATGCCAGAACGGTCAGCCCTTGGTGAATCCATCCCCCGTCTGCTGACCTGACTTCTGGAGCACGTTCGGATTACTGGTCGGCCCCGCTTTCACCTGGTGAAAAGCGCTGAGAAGCCAGCAGAAGGTTTTCTGTCTGTTTTTCCATCCGAATTTGGTTCTACAGACGAGGGAAGCTGTTGCACTGTCAGTACCTATCCACGCAATCCTCTTGAGCCGATTATCCCTGAGTAACTTCTCCCAAGGTTACTACGAGGTTTCGAGGCTGAATTAGGGCTCCCTGAAGCGCTCGCTCCCGCAGGGTGCGCGGCATAGCGCTGAGGTCCATCGCACCTAAGGTTTCTGTTTACTTCAACACCACGCGTTTCCTCAACGGTTCCTGAACCATCTGGAGTCTGTGGGACTATGTGGACAATGAGAAAACTTCAAGTGCTTTGTTCCGAAACTTCCAGTCTCTGCAGACAACACTTCCTGAAAGGCAAAGAGGTCTTGAGAACACATTCCTGCCAGGCTTGCAAGAGGACCCCGAGTCTGAAAGCCAAACAAACAAGAAGCCCACACGGTCTGCATGGCAGACTGGATCAGCCCTTTGGCCCTGAGCCCCGAAACCTGCTGGGGACGCCTCACTTGTGCCTCATGTAAAACTGAAACCAGCTTCACAGATGAGATGTTGTCTCCCAGGACAACACGCTGTCTGTGGGAGAGCGAAACCTTCTCAAGTTTTCCTGCTGACTTCAAGACCTTTCCCGCGGCACCGTATGTTTTCAAAGAAGGAGCAAACGCTACAGTCAAATGCATTTCAGCCTTCCCTGCTGCTCGACTGATCCAAAGCAGA
Organism: Aramus guarauna; assembly: GCA_013400195.1. NCBI lineage: Eukaryota > Metazoa > Chordata > Aves > Gruiformes > Aramidae > Aramus > Aramus guarauna. The sequence continues at coordinate 77,429 of VXBL01005313.1, read as the reverse complement.
TCTGAACGGGCCACGTCAAATATATTTGAGTTGTGTACACCAGGGAAAAGACGCCCTGCTTCGGCCTTATTTCGGTAGTGTTTCTCGGGATGGATGCCTTCCAGGCTACAGGACACTTGGTCACCGAGCAAAATCCAGAACCTGAGGATAGCAGCGGGGGGAAATATTGACCTGTCTACACCAGCGTTTTATTTCAGTGTAGGGCTGTGCATTTGGATGGAACCTCCCATACATAACAGTAAGAATTAAAGTGATGATTTGTGATGGGTAAACACTATAAAACTGAGGGAGTAAATTCCCAGGTACAGCTTCACTTCTCACCCGGGAATGACACTGAGCACAGGACTAGAAACGGAGCTACTTCTTCCTGAGCAGTTCGGGTTCGGTGAGAGCTGTGGGCACCAGTGCCCGTAGGCCCTTTCTACACCCCTGGAAGATATTCAGCATTCCTGGACTCCTCAAAAATGACAGCAATTATGTGGGCTTGGCTGTGTGCATTTTCTTCCTCCCTCTCACTGTTGTTTGCAGCTGAAATTTCAGCTTCGTTTTCCTCCCCCCGCTTCCCGCCGTGCTCTCCCCACCTGGCAGAGGCTCTGCACCGCAATAGACAGGACACGCTGCAATTCAAAGGCCAAAAGTTGCTAAAGCGCTTATGCAAGTTAATTACTGTGCCTGTTTAATCCCACGTAATGCAGATTAGTGCTGTCAGCTACCGCTCGAGGAGCAGTTGATGGAACAGGCTGGCCCGGCAGCAGGGAAACGGCTCTCTTCAGGAGCGGCAGTCGCCGAAAGGGAGGAGATGCGGATCAGCGCCGGGAACAGAAACCTCTCGTGGTGCTCCCCGGCTGCCGTCAGGATGTAGGAAGCTAGATGTGACAAACATCTTTTAAACAAAAGTTTAAAGAAGGCACCGCACCCCTCGTTTCAAGAGAAAATTGTCAGCTTTGACCTGTTGCCTCCCGTCTGCATGTTCAGATGAAAAACTTGCAAGTTTCAGAGAACAGTCCCACAAAAGGCATCCTTACTTCAAGACACAAGCCAGAATGAAGTCAAGCCACTAACTACTGTTTTCCTGTCGAACTAAAAATCCCAATACATCTTTTTATCAAAACAAATACCGACAGGTCAAAGCAAGCCGTCCAGTTTGAACCGCCAGTCATCCCTATGGGCAGGAGAAGGTGGAAAGGCAAAGCGCTTCCCAGGAACTTCAGCTTCTCACAACTTGAGTCCAATCTAATCGGATTAATTCACAGTCATTAGTCAGGTAAAATGCCCTTTGGCATCAACGTGTGTTATACACAGGGCCTGCTTATTCCCCAAAAGAGGGCAAATACAATCTGTTCAGATGGGTAATTCCAGAAATTAATGGCATGTAGTATTTCAGGATTCCCAACCATGCTTTTCCTGTTCTGGAGGGGTAAATAAAACCACGTATCTTGATTTGTAAGTGGTAGCCAGGACTACAGCATTTCACACAACACCAGCGGTAACCGAGCTATGGTAATAACGGCCATTTCCTCCACCCATGCGTTATATGACAGTTAAGCAAATATTTTCCACCTCAGTAGATTTTATGGTCAAATTACAGACTTTTCTCTCTCTGGTTCACAGCTGACAAAATTTTGTTTGATGGAGGTAATAATGACAGAATATGCCATAAGGCTGTCTAGTGCTGGCTGCGAGTCAAGGCACAGGACACTAAACTTCCATGTTTTTAAAAGCCTTTCTTATTCCACATGACTTGTAGATGCAGTAAAATTGAATCATTATTTAAAAAAAAAAGGATAATTAAATATAAATCACATTGATTTTTTTTGCATTAGAAATCTAAGTCTTTTGTATTCTGAAAAATGAGCTTTTGCAAGCAAGAGACATGAGATTAAAAGATGAAGAAGTGTCTAGAAACTTTTAACCTTGCACAGCACACTTTGGCTGTAGCCCCAATGCCTGAGGATGGGCAAAAGCTCCTCTTAAACCCGCAGCCATCTACCTCAAGCTAAAGCTGCCAGCCGGGACCCGCCACGCGTGGCATCGCAGTGATGCTCTCCCAGGACGATGCTCGCAGGCGAACGCACACGAGTCTTGGCGGCAGCCAGAGACGTTCCTGCCCACGCCTGCCTCTTCCCCACACCTCTGCCAGTTGCTGCCAGCCTGAGTTTCAGTGATGGCTTGAGGGAAGATGCCAGGCTGAGATGTGGACACGCATCTCGTCCTACCAGCTCTGCTAAGGGGGTGCCGACGTCCATCAGGAAATTGGGGCAGGCAGCAGAGAAGGGATGGCTCAGCCACCGTGGCAAGACCTGCTCAGGTACCGGACACCCCACATCTCTCTGCTTGTCCCAAGGACAGTGTGAATTCAAAGAAAGAGGGAGTGACCTCTGACTTCGCAGGAGGGGAAAGATGGCCAACGCGTTGGTCAGTCATTAGCCAAGCCACTCGCTTCACACAGCGCTGGAACAGAAAGTCGCAAACAAGGGAGGCAAAAGCATCCCACAAAGGTGATGTGGTAAGTACAGGACAGCACAGTGGGGCTTGAGAGAGAGCCTGAAAAACAAACCCTGCTATAACATAAACAAATTTCCAATTTGAGAATATTATGCGTTTTTTCACCAGGTCTTTTTTTCCTTTTTGCTGAAGATCAAAAAACTATGATATATTTCAAATAGCTTCCAGAGCAGCAACAGTTGTTTTCCCTCCTTTTTTTTTTTTTTTTTTTGCCTTCCTTTCTCCTCCCAGCCTTGCATATAAAAATGTCAAGCTGCAAACTCATATATAGAGAGAAATTTTTCAGGCAAAACACTGAACCAGGAGGAAAAAAGATGGAAGAAGATGAGATAGTAGCCGGGAATGAACGCATTCGAGCAGCAGCACCTTCCTCAGCACAGGAACACGACCACGCAGAGTGCCAAACGTTGGACTCTACAGCTTGAGCATCAGCCCCACAGCTGCCCCAAGCAGGAGCAGGAAGACAAACCCGCCGCCTCCGCTGCTCCCTCTCATCCCGCCTGCCTCGGCTGCCTGCTCGGGCAGGGACTCACCCCGCAGCCTCGCACTGCAGACCACACGCGTGTGGCGGGGCAGGGGACCCCGCCTGGGCACCGCTTCGTCCCGCTTCAGCGGCGTGAGCGCGTACCCGCCTAAGCGTGGTACCCAGGGACAGACACGCACGAGTAGCCCACCCTCTCTGGTCCCTTGGTACTGAGGACTGGTCCTTGGCTGTTCTCAGCACCCCAGAATCCTTATTTGTGACTTCAGTGACCAGGTTAAAAACAAAATTCAGTACCGTTTCGAAACTTTGTTCATTGATGTTGGAAAACCCACAAAGCTGGGCTCCTCAGAAAAGCCTGACCTCCGGGTCTTAATTGTCACAGGTTCTGCGGAGTCACACTTCACACTGGTTCCACTCGGAGGTGTTTTGCAGTGAGCACTTCGCGCAAATCTGCCTCGTACATCTCTCTCAAAAACCAGGCCGGCGACCGCGGCAGGGCAGGACCGGGAGCCTCCCGCCAAAGCGCCCACCTCTGCGCAGGCTGCTGAAAGGGGACGTGCACCCACAGGTGACGGCGCGAGCGATGCCGCAAGGTTCACACGCCCATAAACCCCGTGGCTTTCACGCGCGCTGCAAGCGGTTAGAGGCACGGGCGTGCAAACGTCAAGCGCTCCCATGGCGCACCCGGCGAAGAGAGCCGTGACGCCGGGACTGCCGGCTCCCGGCTGTAACCTGCCGCACCCCCTCCACCAGCCCGCCGAGCCCCGGCGCCCCCGCGGCCGCGGAGGGGGCACACGGACCCCCGGCCAGGGCCCCCCCCCCCCGCTCCCGCTCCCGCCACCGGGCGCGGCGCGGCGGCGCCACCTGGCGGCGCGGCCGGGCAACGCCCGCGGATCCCCCCGCGCGCTCCCGCGGAGCCCCAGCAGCAGC
>VXBL01005313.1:48016-73481 GCA_013400195.1 Aramus guarauna | reverse complement strand
CCCCCCCCAAACGACGGGGGCATTGCTTACCGAAACAATGCGTCACCTCCGCAGGTGCGTGTTTCCGTGACGAGGTGGCAGGGTGAGGTTCGCCAGGCGCCAGCCTCCTCTGCGGCACCCACCGGCTGGGCTCCCCCGCGGGGCCAAGCCCTGGGGCACCGAGTAACATCCTCACCCGAATCGCGGTTCTCCTGAGCCGAACCGGCGTCACGCGTGAGCAACTAGCAGCGGTAAGCGCTGCCCTGCGCAAGCAAACTGGCACGGTTCAGCCCAGCCTGCCTCTCATCTTCTGCAAGAAGCACAGCGGTACAGGGTGCACGGGCTGCCCTGTCTTAACCGGGCTCTTTGTTAAAGTGGGCCTCTACCAGGCAGGAGTAATTTGGGAAAAATCAGGAAAAAGAATCTTGCTTTAGGTAGAAAAAGAAGGGTTTACTTTGTACATATGCAGGAAACAAATCTAGAGAAGCAGCACAAATATTAGCAACAAATAAAACACCTAGGTTCTGTTTTAACATGGACCCTTACTTCAGGGCATTTTAAAGCACGTACATGTCAATATTATTACGTCTAAGAATTAGGCCTAAGCCATTTCCCCAGGAAAACACTGTAATTCATGTCGTTACAGGACAGTCTCCGTTCTACAAAGAATGCCAGTTTTCCAGTCAACAAACCTATTCTTTACATTTGTATATTGCTTGCTGACTGCAGAAGGAAAAGGTCAGGCCGCTGTTGATTCATGTCAGCCCAGAAGAGCTCACAGCCAACGTGCTGAGCTCTTTCTTGGTCTGTTTATTAAATTTCATCATAGCCATTCAAAAAGCAACGGGCCTCCATTCACGTCAGTAGGAAATACAACCCAAAAATCAATTGCACGAACAGAGGGTGTTACCTGGCTAACAGTTGTAATTGTTACCACTGGCCAAGACGGAAAAGAACCCAGGTTAGATGTCATCCAAAGCAAGCGCACAGAGGCAACATGTACTTCTTGGTCCCAGCACGTGCTGAGGGAACCTCTTCCTCTTTGCACTGCAAAAGGCTCTTCCCGAGCTTGCGCTATTTGTGAAACTACTGCTAGGGCATGGAAGGCACCCAAGGGAGGAGACGGTTCCTCACCTTCTTCTAGTTACAGTTTTAGATGGATATATTTCTCCAGCGTATGACTACATTACGTAAACAAATATCCTCCTTTTTCTCTTCTCCCCTTCCTTTTCTACAGCCCTCTGTTGAACTGAGGCGAGACGGGGGACTGCTGGGGTCTGCAATACAGGCAGCACTTCAGCTGACATGAAATGGAAATCACCCTTCAGAAACATTAGCTGAAAAACCAGCTGCACCCTTCGGGCCACCCGATTCCCGTCAGAGTCAACCACTTGGGTATGGAGGTAACACCACGTACCTGTCGCAAGCAGTCCTCATCAGGATTAGTGTTGCTGCAGCCCTTCAAAAAGCGTGAAGATTCAGTTGCTCTCCATTCCTCATTTTTCTCTATTTCTTGCTTTACAGGTATAACTTGCTACTTTTTGGTATTTCAGCAAAAACAGGATGTGATGTCAATCCATTGATAAAGCATAACACATCTCCCATTTACACACGCGGGTATAATGAGACTACTTCAAAGCAATCCAAGGCCACTGCACTTTTTCATCCATTTTTCCCCTGTATAGTATAATGAGACACAACGTGGGATCGTTCCATAAAGACAGTACTAAAAGAGTAACAAAACACCGTTAGCCTTTCCAGGCTTGGGAATTCGTATCTTTCTGTGCGGCTGTTAGTATAAACATTGCCGTACTTGTAAAACCCCTAAAATGCATCACTGTTTTAAGGTGGCTGGTTTTCCTCTTCCCAACAGACAAACACCACACTTTTTACTCCAAGTAGCTGTTTAGCTCCCCAGGTCCTAGAGTTAGGCAGAGCCTGCGCAGGGTTTGTTCTTCTTTCTACGCCACAGATGCTAAGTCTCAGACTCCCTGATGCAAGTTTCACTTAAAATTCAAACTTATGCTTAAACTGAAGTTGAATTCAACTCCAAAAGCTACTTTGTCACCAGTTCCTGTGTCCCCTTCGCACCGTGTTCCTGGTTGTGAGCTGCTGCAGCCCAGCCCTTCCCTGCCATGGACATGGACCACTTCTTCCCCAGACCCTCTGGGACTGCCAGCAGGAACCTGGCTTCAAGTGAGCCCTCAGGAGACTGCAGCGAGCAATCCATCCATCCATCTTCCCTGCATGTTATGACCTCAGCCTTATAGCTAACAGGACCTCTTGACTTCAGTCACGCTCTGAAGGTCCGAGGGATGAAGCCCTTACCCAACAGCGGTGATGCTTATTTGAATTCAGTCAACACAAGCACACTTTGGTACAAACCTTTATTATTTCACACCTCCTTGCCACAGCTATCACTGAAACAACTGACATTCATATTTTACAGGTACCATAAAAAGTTACAAAGTGTAAAATACGCTTTGTAGTTCACAAAGTAAAAATTCTCAAGGATTGATGTGCAAAGACTTTCTGTAAACAGAATTTGGCAAGGAGATGTTCGCCCACAAGGGACCAGGCAGTCGCCGTCAGCTGGAGCACACTGGAGAGGCAGTGTCTGCATGGTACAGAGGCTGAGCACCTATCCTGGTGACAGATGACCAGCACCCCTGGGATTCCCTCCATCACTAAAAGGCACAAAGAGAAACACACCACGACGTGTGGACTTCCCACCAGAATCTGAGCAGTACCCGATTCCTCTAATCACAGCTGGGGGAGCGGGTGTCACCGTTCCTACCAGTGCTTGCTCTTGCTTTGTCAAGCATGAGCTGAGTCTCAAGACTGCGCTGACACTTACTCCAGCAAACATGGGAAGCCTTCTCGTGGCTGCAGCAATGGTAGGATGGGTGCGGGCACCAGCCACAACTACTCTACGGCTGCCAGGGCTCTGGCCTTTAGGCTCAGCATTGCAGGGCTGTTTTACAAATCCACACATTGACAGAGATAAATATTTTAGATGACACCGTGCCTGTCAGGTTTAGAGACTGATATTCTACTTAAAAATAGTCCTAGATACACTAGACAATTTGTTAATAAAAGGTAGTTTGGAAGGACCATCAGCAGCAATATGCAGAAGTTATTGAGCAACAACACACATTTAAGTCGGTTGGAGATTTTGTTTTCTTTTCTTCTCCATCTTCCTGTGTTACAAAGCCATGAAAATTTCAGTAGTCAGAGTAACACAAACCCTGCTTGTTCTGCCTGTGCCAGTTACGGATGGTATTTGGAGCCCACAAACAATGTTATATGGAATGCAGAGGTAAGTCTCTTAGTAGGGCACCCTCTGGACCAGATATTGCCCCCACATCAGTATCCGCATATTCCCCAGAAATTTGGGCTAATTTGATCAACAACGATCCATTGTTACTTCCTGTCCTCCACCCAACGCTAATGCTTTTAAATTTACATCCTGAGTTCCTCTATCATTAAGGTAATAGGTTAAGAGCAGGCTGAGAATGAGAGGACCTATCTCATTAGAGCAGATGATCCAGGAGAGAAGAGTCTGACACAGGCTCCAAATTCTTCTTTCATGAATAATCAGCACTACTCACCAGGGCAGGCAGCAAAATAACAAATCCAAAGGAAATTTCACACAGTCACAGAACTTCCTCTTCTCAAGCCCTGTGCCTAAACCCCATTTCTGCTGAACGATAAGCCACCACTCAATACTTTGCATGCATACATAGTCCTTCAGAGATCTTAACCCAGGGGAAGATGGACAGAGTGAGGAAGTGAGATGTCTACACCACAGTGATCAACAGGCAGCAAAAGCGTGGGAAGGGAAGGCAAGCACACGTGGCACCAAGAAAGCTCAAGTAGCAGTGAATTGTGGGCACATTGACAGCAGTCTCTTAGGGAGGAGGGGGTCTACAGGCATCACAAATTCCAGCCATGGCTCCCAGAAAGACATCTGTCATCCCAGAGAAAGTGAGAGCAGGATTCACTGCTCAGCGCTGGTCACCTCTGACAGATAGGCCCTAGAAGAACAGTCCTCCTAAGGAAAGCAACCTGTAGCTGGAGGGTTTTTGGAGCACATCACATCAACGTTCATCTGCTCTGTCTGGCAAATACTTACTCAGCTTTGGGACTTTGGTTCATTAGGAGCCCATTCCTCAGGAGTCACGATACTTCCACCCTTTTCTTGAAAGGCCTTCATCTCGCTAAGAGCTTTTCCTTCCAGAGTTTTAACTTTTTCCCAAAACCCCAATTGCATTTCTTCTGAGGAGGCTGCAGCCCAGCAAGCACACGATGCGTCCAGTGCCTTTGTGGAACCAGCACTACTATTCCTGGGACACACCAGTGCTGAAGTGACCCAGCTGCAGTGACCCCAGGCTCCCCAACAAGCCTGTGCATGTCCTGTCAGAGCACCTAACTGATGTAAAATTCAGGCACCAAAACAGGTTAAAGCAAACCAAACACTTTTCAATAAAACCAGATCTGCAAAGTCCAGGTGCAGATACAAAGCATTTATAAATACAAGAATTTATCTCATTAAAAATGCAGTAATATACTATAATTCTCTTCACACACACCATTATCTCAGACACCTAGGTATTTTAACTGAGAAAGAAGATACACCTTCTCTCACGTTTAGGCACTTGGTTTGAATGCAAAGCATCGTCTTAACCTGCTGCACCCTAGAGCTGTGCTGACAGTGCCTTGGCAAGCGCAGCTGTGTCACACTGGCACAGCTTTCCACGTGCTTCCCCACATCTACCAGCGGAGAAGAAAAAGGCATACATCAAGTACGCTTTCCTTGGTGAAGTTTCAGAACTAAACAGAGGGTCTGCTCTGCTCCATAACTTGCACAAACCACTTTTGCCAGTATCTTGTTCAGGGCAGAAAGCTCCTATTTATTCTTGAATTCATGTGTAAATGGCATATAGCAGCCAAAACCACACACCTTCATTTCTGTGGAAGAGCAGCAGGGTTTTTTGATATTCATAGAACAACACGATGAAATGTTTGCCACATGCAGGTATGTCTCTCAATCTCTCTCCTATTCACAGACTTCTCGGGTTTTTACTTTTCCTGCTTGTGATCTCATGCTGGGGCCATTTCCTCTGCTCAAGCTATGGTTAGGTACCATGGTGGTCAGAACATCTGTGCTGAGTCTCTCACTAGCACTTCTGGTATGGATGAACATAAAAGGACAACTCAAAACCAGCACTGGCTTCAAGGCTCACACCCTAAGGATCCCCCCCCTACCCCCCCCCAAGACTAAGATAAAAATCAATAAATCATCGAATAATCCCTTCTCAAAATTATTCCTTACACAAGGATAATTACAGATTGCAAAATACAGATTGCAAGACAGACATCTTTCAGCATACACTGTTTTTTTGCAAGAGATTTGGAATTACAAATTGTAATTTGCTACTCAAAGATGAGAGATTTATGCTCAGGGATCCCATAATTTCTTTTGTGTTCTTCAAATAATTTTCTTAGTTTCTCCAGGTACAATGCATGTAGCTGTTCAATCTCTTCAGTGGTGGGGTTCAAGTTCCGTTTTACAGGGATAGGGCTTCCCACTGTAAATCAAACACAACAGCAGCATTAGCTTCATTGACGTCTCTTTTTAAGCAAAACTGCTCTCCCTCCCGTAACAGCTCCTCCACACCTCCCAGCAAGACAGCAGAACCACAGCGCTGCCCCGGGGCCGGATCCTGCCTTTGACGAACCTGAGCCCTGGGTCTGCTTCTTTCCTTTTGCTCGAGTTCAGATACAATGAATTTAAAACCCCCATCGTTTCAGTTAGGCAGCAAAAGAGCAAATGAGAAGGTGGTTAAGCTCTGACTTGAAGGAGCAGTTTACACTTCAATATACAATCCCATGGGCTGCGTGCTGTCTTGCCTTTGGGGCAGCATAGCACAAGCCCAAAACAGCATTTGAAAAAAATACAGCTTCTCACCGTGTTATGCTCTGCTCTGATTACTAAAGGTATCCAACGTGAGGGAGATGCCTAAGAGGACAGAGTTGCCCTCAATCACACAGCTGTATGAACAGGACTGAAGGAAATGCAGATATCCTCTGATTTACTGCTGCACCAGCATCAGAAATGTTGACTACCTCAGCCTAGAGAATGGTAGCATATAAAACCCCCAAACCCTGCAAGGTGGCTCTAAACCATCTATTGCCCACGAATATCACTCCGACTGAAGCACTCTCCAGGCATGAGGCACTGCACAAAGCTGTTACCTGCTCTGTCAAGCGAGAGCAAGAGGGAGCATGGGAGGCAATTCCACGGAGGTCCAGAATGCACCCGCCTCCTCCACGAAAAAGCTATGGCTAAAAAGCTTGCAATATGCTAAGAGAAGCTTCCCACAATCTCCGTCTTCCTTGTGTTGTTCAATCACTACAGATTTTGACAGCTGTTCTTGCACTGGAGGCACCGAGAGCTTAATAGACCTGACTGAGATTACAGAGGAAGTCTGAAGAAAAGCAAAGAGCACCTAGGAGCTTTGACAAAGGCACTTGAAAATCCCTTTCAACAGATGTTGCCACCTCAAATTGGATTGTGTTGACTAAAGGGAAGGGAAGTCTAGCCAGAACCACAAAGGGGCTGATTCTGCACATTCCTGCTGCAGCTTTGGCTGCCAACAGCTCTCAGGCCCCACAGAACACTGAAATTCAGACTTTACATGACTAGAGGTGGGAACCCAGCCCTGGTTGAACAATACACCTTAGGGCGGGTGAAATCCATATACATCCAATACAGGATTTCCAGAAGCATGACTAGAAACACCAAACAAGCCCCCCAAGCCCTTCTGCAGCAGTCTCTTCTCCTAAGAGTGGAGACTTCCTGTGAAATTGGAAACTACATTCATCTTCCTAATTTTCTGTGCAGCTTTAAGCAACTTGCTTAATTTGATACATCAGAGTTGATTCTATTTCTGAAAAGCTACAATAATTTTCAGGAAAAACTAAAGTACTTCACTCATCAAGCTTAAAACACTCATCAACTTCATGGACCTTGGTTTTGCTGAACTGCATCTCCTTGCTTCAGGAACCGCAGCTTCTGAACCAGGAGGAAACTCACCAACACCTGGCCACGCTGTCAACACGGCTAACTGGCTCGGGTGGAGCTCAACACGTCTCTGCAGCTTTCAGGAGCAGAGGTAACACTTTCAAAGCCATGTTGAGCCTTACTGAGACCCCACTCAAGAATGCAGGGACACGGTGATAGTTTTCAAACATCAGGAAACAGAGACATCAAAGGTAAAGGATTTCTTGAGATCATCCAGCAAATTCTGTTGCAAGACTCTGGTCTCACTGATTTGAAGCACTCCCATGCTTTAACCACGGACCACCTCTGTCCTTGCAGTAAATATTACAATGATGAAGATTTGCCTCAAAGTGAAAGACATTTCAAGCTTCAGAACACTCTAGATATCATCAGCCCAAGGAAAAAAATGTAGAAAATACATTGCGCTCATTCTAATGCTTTGAAAACTTTTTGGCTTTAAAATAAGTGACATTTTTAGCCTGCCTGTGTACAATGTGGGCTTTAAAAATTAAATCTTTTCTAAAACATTTAACTATATGCACTGGTAGGATAGAGAGCTGGATGAAATTTGACATAAAGTGCTACATTTTGTCTTAAATATTTTTATTTGATCCACACTAAAATCAAATCATCTTCCCATTAAAGGAGGGGCCTTCTTAAATGTCCCTTGTGAAATACCAGAAAAGCTCAATTTGCTTTTCCGTAGAAATAGGCCTCATTAGTTCACTCAGCTTAAAACCTAAAAATTATTTATCCAAAATATAGAGACAGCCAGCTACTCCGTTTGCATGATGCCCAGCACAACTTTTTTTAAAGGTCTGGTTGTCAATAGCACTAGTTAAAGCCACTAAAAAAAAAAAAAAAAAAATATCAAGAGACATTCGGTCCTAAACTCTGGTGAGAGTAGACGACCAGGGATAAAAGCTTTTGGGGGAAAAAGCTATCTTCCAGACTCCCTGTCAACATGGCATGCATGCTTTCAAATTAAACATGAATGGATCTTTCCATGGGGGAAAAAAACCAAAGGGGGGGGGAACACCCCAGGGAGCTGCAATGCCATCTAAGCGGCAGCCTGCTGAAGGGCCGTGGCAGAGCTGCGGCAAGGTGCCCTCTCCCTTCCCTCCTCTGTCTCTCCCCTGTCTTGCCGAGCGCTGGGTCAGGACTGCACCAGCTCCTTCCAGAAGCCGTGCTCTGGAGCACCACTGCGGTGGCCGTGCATCACCTGAAACACCCAACCATTGCTTCTCTTCAGGGCTAGGAAATGAAGGTGCTGAGCATCTCACAAAATAACTGCAGCGGCCAGAACCCGCAGCAACAGCTGCGGAGCTGTCACAGCCCTCTGGTATGAACTGGGCCACCTCTTGGGTTTCCTTGAGGATTGCTGAGGATAGAAGCCTAGAATAACTGCAAATGAAGACCAAAATTTGGCCTGGCATAGAAAAGGGAAGAGGGAGAAAAGAATCCCCTCTTTAAATTGGGGGAAGACAGGAATAAGAAAGAAAGAAAGAAAGAAAGAAAGAAAGAAAGAAAGAAATATTTATTTTAAACCTCACATACTTGCTTTGGATGCACAGTAACCAATTGTTTCTGTTAGAACAGATTTATAAATTTACACAGATATTAGTAGCACACATGCATTTTTAAACATTCGCAAAAGCATTAGAAAAAGCACAGGGAACTTACCAACAGTATGAATAGGTTGCCTGTAAGGTATTAAGCCAAAACTGTACTGAAATACTCCTCTAGCATGAAAGAGTGGTAAAGCAAAGCCCATTATCTTTTGCAACTTCTCCTGTACATTTCTGAGCCATGAACCTTTGGGGTTTGCAACTTGCTTGAATAGTTCATTTTCACCAAAGGAAAACACCGGGACCAGATGAGCCCTGTAAAACAATGAATGCACTGAGTCCCACATCAGCCTGCACTTGCACTGCAGTTCACATCAGCAGCATGGAAATGGTTTCACAATAACCAGCACAGAAAGCTTCAGCAGCTCTAGACTTCATCAGCAACGGGCATTCAATTCTTCTGATATGCAGCTGTTTTGGGTTTTTTGGGTTTAAAAAAAAAAAAAAAAAATTGGCATACAAGTAGCAACTAGCTTTTGCGCAGTATTTAGCTGGTTGCTACCCGTCACAACTGTTCATAATCGTAAAAATCAGTAATTGTATATATCATCATTATGATTATGACCTTACCCACCATTATTTCAGCAAGTGCACCCTTGTTCCACTACATTTTCTCCTTTGGCAAGCAAAGAAGCCTCACTGCTAACCTTCTAATGCTCCCAGCTGGGCGGCATCAAAACCAGATCTTGGCTTTCCTCTGCCTTTTGACCGGAGTAATGCACGCACTTGATTTCAGCACAAAAAGCATGATAAAAAACAGACATCCTTGCAGACACGAGTGCAATGCCAAATTCCTCAGCTGTCCAATTCCCAGTGAAATCCTGCTTCCTCCAGACTTCTTCAAAAACACTAGCCTTAATCCATTATTACCAGAGGTCAAATCTTACCCACAGAAATTATACTAATTCACTTTGGCTCCTTCACAGCCTAATGAATTCTCATTCAGCTCATGAATTGGCTTGGGAGGAAAGGCACTTACTAGCTTCTGGACAAACTACTTAAGCTGATGGAATCAGTGCAGTTGTCTCCAACAAGCAAAAACATCACTATATTTAAAACCTTAACTGCAGTATGCTTTTTGATTAAGGCTTGGTTTCATGGAATAGTATCCTACACAGTTTAAAGAAAAAAGAGCAGGGGAATCCTAAGCAGTCTCTGAAGGATACAGAGGTGTTTTATTTGCTCTACTTAAGGCTTAACTTCTCTATCTTAGCTCCACTCAGCCCACACTATCTTTGAGAAAAACCTTACTGTAAAATAGCAGCTTTTCTATAATATTGTCAGGACAAACTACTACAGAGCTCTGAATGCCTGAGGAGGCAGCTGGCTGGAAAGCACTGTGGACAATGAAAACCCACACATGCGAAAAAAACCTGCTTCTACAGCTTCTCAAGCCTGGAGACCCCCAAAGACTGTCATTCCCACTCACTGTTCTGACTGGTGTCTGCTCAAAGGTTCTTTCTCAAACAGAGCATATATCACCCAGCCACCTGTAAAGGAAGTATCAGAAAGCCTGGTACATACTGTGGCTGTGTAAATACTCCACTTTTTACTACAACATTACGACAAACAGGAACATCTTGTGGTGCAATAGCATTCTGAGACTGTGGGATTTGTTTTAATCTGGTGAAGGCTTTTGCAAGATGCTATGTAGGAGGTTGAGAGAGAAATAAGTAACTTATGATTGTGAAACTGAAGATAAGTTAGCTGATTCATCATTTGTTTCACGTCTTTAGGATTTCTTCACTTCATATCAGGTATCTCTACTACCTCAGACCAAAATGTCTTTTCCAGAAGCGGAGAGGACTTTTGCTGACATATTCAGACCACATTTGACAAGCTCCTAGCTGAGGAACCACAGCTCTCTCTGCTAGCAGCACAGGAGCCAGAGAGCAGAGGTCTCTGCATCGCCCCTTCCTCCCTGGCTATTTGATGCTGCAGATCACCAAGCACCAGGAAGCCATCCAGGCACTGGGGGCAGGTGGTTCTTCCCATCTGCCTCCCGCAAGCCTCCCTCGCCCTTTCACGTCCAGGTGAGCTGGAAGCTTGTTTCACATTTTGTTAATTGTTAGAAACAAACTGTTAAAGCCAGAAGCAATTACTGCTCAGGCCCAGAATGACTTGCAGCCTGGCGGTGAAGGTGACCATGTGTGAGATGTAGGTGTCAAGTCACTCAGGCAGAGACAGGGCTCTAAACAACTAAGCCTCTTAATGAGGGCAAACATCATTTGAAACAAAGGACTTCATAAGGAAAGAAGTGACCATTCCTGTGTTTTGTTAGTGTCCTGTTCTTGTTGCGTTGGGGATGCTTTTGAAATGAAGGCCAGGAGAGGCACAGGTGTATCTAGTTTCTCAACCCAAATCAGTTTACATGAGAGAGAAACACCAACCTTTGTGGTCATGGGTGTGCTAAAAAACCCAAACAAAACCAACAAAAACCAAACAAAATAAGCCAAACACACACACTCTCCCCCAACTATTCTTCTAAACTTTATGGTTAAAAAAAAAGCTACTGATGGTGTTTAGGATTCCACTGGAGTAAAGACTCATTTAGGCACTAAAGTCCTAATTTAAATACACCAATGTTGTTTATGGGTACAAATTAGACTAAAATGTTATTTTTTTTATCAGAGAACAGGTCCTTTATAAGGCTGCTAGTGATTATGCGTAAGAAACCCTCTTGGAATTTTGACACAGAATAGTTTCTAAAAAAAAAAAAAATGGACCTTAGCATCCTGTATGAAAAGAGAGCTTTTCTTCTCAGAGACCACATTTTTTCCAGTTAACAGCCTAAAAAAACCCCAAAGCTGTTACAGACTTCTCAAGACTAATACTTTTTTTCCCCTCACTGCTTCACATGTCAATATATAATCCTGGGAGCTGTTCAAAAAGTTTAGCAGGAACAAGTCATTGGTTCCAATATTTCTAGCATACGAGACATCTAGACCAGTCCAGCACAAACACAATAGCTTATACTGTATATATCACTCAAAAGATATTAATACCATCTCTGTTCAGTTATACACCGATGACTGTTTGATAGCAAAATAAGCTAGTTTTTCTTGATACTTTCACCAAAAATTCCCAGAAACATACTTTTGCAAGTAACAATCTTCAAAAGAAAGTCTTTAGAATACAGGTGAAAATAAATCTTCCTAAACCACACTTTTCAGTGATATAATAAAACAGGGCCTAGCTTTCTGATACAGAATTTTCTTATTTCAAGCAGACAAAAAAAAAGTCATAACTTCAATTTACAGAACAGAAAAGAGAATGCCTGCTCCACTCAGCAATAACAGCCAAGGTTTACTAATATTGTTTCATAATTCTTACTCTTTGCTAGTGCAAAAAACAAGTGAAACAAAACACCAAGATATGCTAATAACACCTACTGCTTACAAATTATGAAAGTCAAGGGAGTTTTCAACACTCCCAGATTGGATCTGGATGGACAGACTGGCTCCTATGCCAGACATCTGCATGTTCTTAGACAAGTAACTCTTTCAAATACTAATTACATGAGTTTACTATGTATAATATGAACTATATTTAAGAATCAATCTTTATTCAAAGCATGCTTACTACAGCAGCCCAGATGGGACACCTACCCGTGTTTCAAGGCCATTTTAATAAAGCCCTTCCTCTTGAGGATGTTCAAAGTTAAACTTCCAGGGTGTGCATTCAGAGATTCCTCTGCTCCTCCGATCACAATGACAGATGCGTGGCCGCCTCCTTCGTTATTCAGCACGTACGAGACACTCTCCTTGGATGCAGAAACCATTCCTTCAGGAGCAAACATTTTAAGAGTGACCACTGAATCTTCATGCACAAGAACAATGCAATTTAAGAAAGATTTTTAAATATCTAAATGATGTTTCAAAATGATTACAGCACAGGACAGAGTTCAAAGATTTGGGTTCAGCCCCCTCATTCTGCAACAGATTTGGTTTTAGGTAAGTCCTTTGATTTCACACTGACGAGCTAAATGCTGTTTGCCTATCACAGGAGTTTTGAGATCTTCAAGGAAGTGCGTGCCCTTCTGCCGACTTACCTCCCCTCAGAGTGATTCTGTGCCCAAGAACAGAAGAGTTGAATGGCAGCACATACTGCTGAGAGGCAGCAGCTAAAGCCATACAGCAGGTGCATGTGAACACAGGCACAGAGGGTTTAACAGAATGAATAGAGGACTTGTTAACTCAAACATGGATCTACAGCGCCAAGCTGATCCCCTTCGCTCTAAAGCAGCAGCTCCATCCAAGGCAATGGCACGACAGCATCAGAAGCAGCGGAAGAGGCTCGTTTGTACCATTCCCAATGATTACATCAGCTCATTATCTAGTAACCAAGACCTGGCACTGATCAATCTATTTAGGCTACAATGGCAGAATATATGAAGCTTTCCCGGTACTCCTGCTGATCCTGATACTTCTAATCAGAGACACGCTGCTGTATGAGCCTTTAACATCAACTTAGACCTTGCTCTGAACTTGATACTTTGAAAAATCCCCTTTCTAACAGATTTCTATCTAATCCTTCCAGACTTACTTTGTGCCATAAGTTTTACTTCAAAAGCTCATAGCAGTACCATTTACCCAGAAGCCACATTTAATTACTTTGTGTTGCATTAATATAGTCTAAGTGACAATCTAGAGATCAAATCTAGTTTGCGTTGTTCTTGGTTTTTACAGAGCTAATATCAAGGCATGCTCTTTTGGATGCTAAGCAAAGACTTCATTTCTTGTTACCCACTCGCTTTTCTTCCTATTAGGGACATTACAATGTGGACTATGAAAATCTCACAAGAAAGGGAAGATGATTTCAATCTAGTTTTTGAGAGCTGGCCACCAACAGGAATAGCTTGCTACTGGAGCAAGCTCAGACCTCAGTAAAAAGCTACTTCCATTTGCCTTATACGTCTTCACAGTCATTGTTACTCTGAAAAACGCAGCTGACCTGAGACTCACAAATAATATGAGTGATGTTTGTTCACCAGTTGGCATGCATTTTCTCTGGAAGAGAAAGCAAGAGCCACAGTCTTTCCCCAGGACAAGTTCATCTCCCTACCGAAGCAGAGAAGTCAGCCTGCGTGCAGGGCACTGCTCCCCGCTTGCTCACACAGCGGCTCTGCAAGAGCAGAAACTGCTCCTCCCCATGACAACAGCTGCAGCCTGGCAGGCTTCGGAGACAGGGAGCAAAAGACTGGGAGATGAGACAGTGTGCTAGGAGCATGGCTTCCAGTACACAGAAGATTTTGCAAGTGTTTTATGATTTGACTGATAACCTATATTATATCAAAGGTCCCATCTGGTTTATCAGCTACATACCTCTGAAAAACAAGCTACCATGCTGACTATTCTTCAGCATGTTTTTTTACCCCAGTTATTTCTCACCTAGCAGGTAAATATTTGTTCCTATGGGTCAAGATGCCAAAAGCGTGTAAAGCTGACTCCCAAGCTAGGCAATGTTTAAAATGGTCATCTTCCACCACTGTCAATCCCTTAACTTTGCAAGCCTGAAAGAATCCCCTCAGAAATGACATTTGCATGGAAGGGCATTCTGGAGTGTGCTGAAGTATACATGGATAAGCAATTCTGATATTAATCTGAACAACATCCTAGGCACATTTCTACAAATGGAGTAGTTGCATAGCTTATCCAAGATCACAGCATCTGTGTTGCAGGCAGGAATAAGAGCTAGATTTCCATCTCCTAAACCTAGTCTTGTGCAGCAGACCATACTTACCCAAATGCTCTAGTTTAATGCATTTAAGTAAAATAACTCCTGTATTAAACCACTGTGGGGAAACACTAGTCCTGATTTCATTATACATTCTTCTGTTCCCCAAACTTTATGGCTTGTTATTTTTATCTTTTATTACTGTAGCTATGAATATCAACCCTTTATGGTAAGTGCTCCTCAGAACAGAGGAAAAAGGTTCCTGTCTTTAGGGTTTACATCTCCATTAAAATTATACAAATTTGCAATATGGGAGCTCAGTCAGAAGCAGGTAATTAACTTCTGACTAGAAAGATACTTGTAATGAGTAGGACTTTAAGCCCTTCAGGTAAGAGATGATCCTCAATTTGTTTTACAAGTGGCTGTGCAATAATTAAATAACATCATAAATTAATATGCCCCTCTTCTTGCAAATAACTGATACAGTAGTGCTGTCTCACAGCTCAAGGGAAAAACAGCAACCTTTTTCACAAAGCAAAAAAGCTCAGTGATATAGTTTAACAAAACTATTAATAAAACCATTCAAATTGTTTTGCAACAACAGTTTATCATAAAACAGAGGTTTAATTTAGCACCAACACTGATCCTTCTGAAGTGAAATTACTTACCATTTATAGGTACAGGAATGGACCCTAAATCTGAAGCAGAAGCTATAATACGGAGCAACAGCTGAGACATTGTGCTTTTACTTACCAGCACTCATTACATATTCTCTGAAGAAGGGACAGCCAAACCAGATGGGCATGATATGAAGATATGGAGTAAGCCCAGGAAATAAGTTTTTGAAATTTGAACCGGTGCAAAAGTTTCCGAAGGCTCCAGCTACCAGGACCCCATGAGGATGAAAGCCAAGTAAGTAGTTGTGATTTGGATTCAGATCTGAAGTTTTTATAAGCTGAAAAATAGAGGTGTGGAGGCTATTATAATATTTAGCTCAGAAGGATTCTCAAAAACAAGTATGGAGATTGCACACTGACGGGACACAGGACTGATGATAATTCATTACCTTCTGAGCACTTTAAACTACTGTCCTGTTTTACAGCTGAACAAAGTTTAAATAAATGTGTCTCAAGATGTCACATCTAGCATTTACTGTGCTGAGGCACTATCTCGTGACCCAACAGTCCAAGTAGAAAATCAGCCCCTGCCCCTTTCTGTCACTAAATCTCAGGGTTCCCATGTTTTAAAAAGATGTTAAGTTCACCCTGGAGTAAGTATTATAATTTTACCAAGGCGGAGTCTTAGATGTTTGCCCATGCTCGTGGCTATTCAAGCTGTCTCTGTTCCACTGTTTACAGTTCCATAAGAAACCTTTTACTCACGTGAATGGGAAAGTATTCCCTAAAGTACTTCCAAACAGTCCAGCTTCTGACCCACTGGGACCGCCTGCCCCCTGTGCATGGCGTTTCCCAGTCCAGGTAGAGCCACAGCAGGTACAGAACAGCGAGGAACCAGAAGTTGCCCAGGATCAAGATCACGAAGAATCCACAGCAAAACTCTGCTACAAGAGACAAAAAAGGAAACCATAGGAAGCATTAATCACACCTGTCTCCTTTTAAGACCTTGAATTCCCAGCCCTGACATTTTTATTATGGATGCTACTCAAAATGCATACCAATTTAAGTTAGCTTATTCCACATTGTGTGAATGTCATTACACTGAGGGTGAAACACCTACAAGGGTGTATTGCCTCAGTCTGTATTTCTTATTCTACTGCACAACTGGACAAATAAGCATAAGATGATGCTGATTTATTTTAATAAAACAAAAGCATTAAGAGGTTCCACTTCTGCCTCTAAACATGTGACTGTAGTTGAAGCTCACCATTGCTATGGGAACACAACAGCAGTTTTAAGTCCTGATACTTTCAGACTCAAGTTAGTAAGAATTGTTACATCCTACCACAATAACGATAAATTGTAAGTGTATTGTACACAATTCAAAATGTGAGAAAAAGTTGTTTGATTAAACAGAATGTGTTACTTGGGGGCTCAACCCTGAAATAATTATTCAGGGAAACTCCCTATGGAAACATTACCTTTGTAGGACGTGCAGAATTTTGTACTCTTGCAGCAACTGAAGCAGCTAGGGACGCAGTACCTGCTGCTCTCCGCCCCGTAGTGCCCTGCAGCAGCCTGCGTGCTGTGATGTCTTGTGAGCAAAACGCAGCAGGCTCACGGATCAGAGTAATTCAGCAGATGCTGAATTCCAGGTTTGCAAGGGAGCCAGGGCTTTAGCATCATGTATTTATACAATGGCAAGCAAAACATGACCCAGTCCTCACTGGAAGTCTCAACGTCATAGCTGTATGGAACAGGCGTTTTTCTGTGATATTTTACAAAGCAGAACTAGTACTTTGTATGTCCCACAATTGACTGGCTTTCATGATGGCAATATCCTGTCATGTCCTGAAAGGAGTTACACCAGTGAAGCATGCTGTACTAATACATAAGTAAATAGACCGGAGTAAAAACATGGGAGAAGTACATCAGGCAATAATTTGGCTAACGTAATGTAAATATTACCAGAACTGAAAACTTTGAAGTAAGCAGATGGACCAACAGTAAAAACCACTCACGCTAGTTAAGATCAGCTTCATTCAAGAGAAGGATTACTTGGACAGTGAATACTCGCAGCAGATTCCCTATACCAAGCAGGTTTCAAACTGCTGAAATTCAGAGCCTGACGTGGCCTATGGGCACTCTTGTGTGTCCTCCAACCTGAGTACTTAATTTTTTCTGAACTGCTGTCAGCTTTCCCTTGTGCCTAGTTTGACTGTGCTTTCAGACTAGAAATGGATATATTGTCATGGGGTAACAGTCAACTACTGCAGAATCCAGACAGATAAGCAGACAGAGCAAGCAAAGCTGCTGGTTAGACTGAGTAGGAAAGAAAGAGATGAACTTTCCCATTTCTGGCAGGGAATGAGCCAACAAAGAAGGAATTGCATTTGCTCTAAGGAAGGGAGAAGGGAACAACCATAAACAAAACCAGAACCAGGATCAAATCTACTGTTTTGAACAATATTCCATTCTCCGGTACCACCAGCACAGCAGCTCATTGCTTCCTGCTTAAACAGGCAACCCTGGTCTTGCACAAAGCAGCACCTCAGTAAGAGCTCCAGAAAAATACAATGACCGAGGCCCACAGACCTCCAAAGTCAACGTGGAAAAATCCCCAAAGCTGCAACGAGTTCTAGGGAACGTTGTTAATGCACAACGAGTAACATGGGTAAAATTCCACTGCTCCGGAAGGAGAACTCACTGGGAATCCTGTGCCAGCAACTCTTCAAAATAGGGCACAGGAATATTTTGAGGAAAAGTTATTAGCTGTTCTTTGAAGAAGAGATCCTGAAACTATAGAAATTTCTAAGAATGCTAATCTGGACAGGATTGCCATAAATCAATTAATTTCAAGCTGTTATGCAAAAATTGGTAAGTATTTATATTTCCTACCCTTCCTTTCAGAAGGACTTTTGGCTCAATGCAGAATCACAAGGCTTTTTACTATCAGTTTCCTAGCCAAATAGCTGAAAGGTGCTTTGGATCAAAGCATCCTTGCTGTGAGAGCTAATTAAATCAGCAGCGGTAAGTGCCAGATAGCACTATTTAACACTATGCAGACAAACATACCTAAGATCAACAAGCTCACTGCTTTGCTTTAGCTAGAACACGTTCCTGCATGCATGTAAGGTATGGGGAGATAAGTATGCTGACGGCATTTCCTAAGGGGAGCTCGGCATCTTGTAGGACAAAGCTGATTTATTATTGCATTCATAATGAGACATGTGAAGCAAATTCCTTTACCATACCTCCTTATTATTTCAATGCATTGACAGCCTGCAAGATGAGTTAAACACTGATGACTCAAAACCAATGAGCCTATAAATACAAACCCAGTGTTTTCTCCTTCCGAAAAGACAGTGAGTAAATAAATGGCAACCACTTTACCTAAATTCTTAAACAAATTCCAGGCAAAAGGTAAATAACTTGGAATTTATCCCTTCCTATATCATTGTCTCCTTGGATGTAGGTCCAGTGAACCATGTAAGCATGTTTTTTTTGCTTGAACTTGAATGAAAGCTTTGAAAATATCTCTGTGGTGTATTGGAACAGTGGGGAAAAAGGGAAACAATACGGTTTAAAAGACAAATCACTGATGTGGGACTCTGAACATCTGGTTTGCCAGCCAGCACTGGCGAGTCCCTTTTACTCAATTTCCCTGTTGGCAACAGATGAATATCCACATGTTGCCAGAAATGGATGAAAAATATTATACATAATGTTAGCTAGCAGCACTGGCAGCCATCCTGCTCAATGATGCTTCAACACCTGATGCTTCAGTCATTAAATGGGCTCTGAGTTTGCAGTGGTGAGCACCAAATCCATAAAATAGTTAAATACCACAGAGATAGGAAGTAGGAAACCAGCACATTGTGTGTGGAAATAAGGGTGCCCCCAGCAACTGGGAGCTCTGAATACATTTGCAGTTACTAAGGAGTCAAAAATGTTTGAGTACTATCTACTGTGAGGGCCACCAAATCTCAGACTGTCCGCTATAAGAAAAGCCTCCCATTACCAGATGATACTTTTAGTCACACGTTTAGCTTTACGTAGTCCTGTGAGGAGCAGGGAGCTCAACAATCCTTGTGGGTCCCTTCCAACTTGGGATATTCTATGATTTTATGATTCTACTCTCAGAGCAGTCGGACTATGTCTGGCCAGTGCAGGTGTATCCTAGGTGGCCAGGGTGCTCGTCTCAATTCAACAAGCCCTACCTATAGTACCCACAAAGCCAAGCAAGGGAACACACAAGGAGAATTGCACAATGATGTTTTCATCCCTAATGAACATTTGCTCCTCTCTATAATCCCTCAAGGCACCACTGATAAGTTGATTTTGGCATTAAAAAAACCCAAACAAACCTGCTTAGTTGATTCTTTCATTAGGAAAAAAGTAAATTCAGCCTTAATTTCTGGAAATACTTTCTAAATTATTCATAAATGGTAAAGAAAGGGATAGAAATGTAAATGAAGTAACACATACAGCAAATGAACTCCAACAGTCCCACCAAAGGAAGACTTGAGACAACAGATGGCACCTGACTGAGGCAATCTGCCAAGGCAACGGTAAGCAAGTTCATGCCTCTGCAGAGTACTGCTCTACAGCTTTTACACAGAAGGTCTCCTTTTAAAAAAATGGAGTCATAATGTTATCACTATCCTCTTTAGATCCTATTAGTCTGTGCAATTCTGTCAATATCCAGATTTCCACCAGAACCAGGGGAACTTGATGCCACTTTCTACCCATGGCAGATATGGACTCCCCAGCAAAGAACAAACTGGGACATTATTTAAACTAACTGCACTGGGACATTACTGAAGTCCATGTGAATTTGGTAGCCACCCCCAGGACCAAGAGGACCAAGGTAGCAAGGAGGTCAGCATTTGTTGACTACTTATCAGTCTCCTGTAGCGGAGGTCCCTTCTCAGTTTATTGGTCACAATTGGGAGCCCCAGTTGCAAGGATATTTGAGCATTCCTACCAAAAGGGCTGTATTTCAACACTATTATCATAACAAATGCAAACCCTCAGATGCCAAAGTTTGGAGGCTGGTTTATAGGCTTGTTTACTCTGGAATTTGGTTC
Source organism: Aramus guarauna (assembly GCA_013400195.1). Lineage (NCBI taxonomy): Eukaryota > Metazoa > Chordata > Aves > Gruiformes > Aramidae > Aramus > Aramus guarauna. The sequence goes on along the minus strand of VXBL01005313.1, from coordinate 53,425 downwards.
CAGTTCCCAAGCAAGCAGACCTTCCATTGACAAATACTGATAAACTAGAGATATGGAGCGTTAGGCACTATTGACTTGTAGATAGAGTGGTCTGGATACAGTAAATCCCTGAGTTACTAATTACCAAATCCTGAGACATCACGCCAGATGTAGTCAACATATTTCCTGTTTCTTTTATTTCTCCCTAGCCATTTACTATCAGTTATGTTCACATACAGGTTACCAAGCCAGGGTCCCTGGCCTGACACAGCACAGGCATTTTTCTGTTCTCATTCTCAGAAGATACAAATATACACAGAGACATGGTTAAATCCCCTCCCTAAGATGTATGTAACATAGGTAGCATTCCTAGAAATACAGGTCAGTCGAGCATCAGTAAATACCCTGTTATTCTCTGTGATCACAGATCAGTCCCTGCCCATGGGCCAGCAATAAGCTTCAGGGATAGATGAGCAAAGACTGACAAAACCAAGTAGCAATACCAGCCAGGCTGCTAGGAAAGGCTCATAGAGCTTAGTTGAGTTTTCTCAGGTATCGAAAGAGAGTTGTTTTTTTTCAAAAAATGCTTTGAGGAAAAATGAGACTGTTTTAGTTAGCCAGCTACAGCTGGTGAAACATCAGAACTAGATAACAAAATATCATGACATGTTTGGGGAAAAGTTCATTTTTTGCTTTAGCACATTAGACTAACACCTGCTTTCTCAACACTTAAATCACTTCTTATTCCAGCAGCAATATCTTGCTCTGTGGCAAATGTTTCATCATTTCTATTCTTTTGGGGAAGCCAGATCCACAGCTCAGAACTGCCTCCAGCCAACTTCAATTAACAGAGCACTTCATCCTACATGCACGGAAGTTTAATCACGAGAGAACAGGATGTACTTTAATACACAGCAATGTCTTTAGCATATTATTTTGTGGCTTCATGCATATTTAGGGTACCTTTTATGATGTACAAATTTTGTATTATTAAGTATTTTGCAAATAAACATGGGGTGCATGCACAACAGTTGCTTCCTAGGTCCCCAGTAGGAAGACCAGTGTGCCACTGCTGGACCTAGAAAGTGAGCCATAGAAGATGCACTATTCTCCCCTACCACCACCTTGCCTCAAAACAAAATCCCAGTATCCCTGTCATAGGGTTAAACTCTCATTTCCATCTCTCCTTGTCTGGACCAAGACACCACCACTCCACCCAACTTACCCAGGTCTGTATTTGATTTTGTACATGCTCAAATTCCACTGTCCCTTTTCAAATCCATTGCACAGAAGTTGGCAGAAGAGAAGTTCACCCACTCACCTTTTACCTATATTTTGTCTAAAAAACCACTGTCATTTAATTTGTTTACACTAGAGAGGAAGGGAAACAAAAGGCTAAAGCACATGCAAAGCACCACTTAAACCAAATCTCATTGATTTTTCTTTGTTTAAATTGTTTTGCCTTGAAAGGCACCCTTTGATCTACCTGCTGCCTAGGTACTGATCACCTCCTGATACAGACTGAACCTCACTCACAGAGCGCAGTACCGAGGCACACTGCTCACCCCTGCAGCACACTTACGCACCAAGGTACATCACTGCCCAATTACTGTGTGAGAAACAGAAAACCTACGCTGGTTCCTCAGAGGAGGGTATCAGAGGTACTATTAACTGCAGCAAAACCAATTCAGTCAAAGAGACTACGATTTTCAAGCTTAAAAACAAAGATTTCATGCTAAACCCCAGTGACACCTGTTGCATTCAACAATGGTGACAATTTCTTTTGTGTATATGTACAGTCAAGCCTACACTACAAAAACAGGAGCGATCTAACCTCTTTGCTCTTGCCCTGTCAGTCCAGCAGCACTTGCAGGCTTGGAGATTTCATTTCTCCAGGTGACTTTCTGCCTGGGGTTGTGCTGGACAACAGCGCAGCGAGATCCCAAGCAGATACCAGCGCACAGCTTCAAAGGCGGGCACGATGTGGGGGCTGCACCAGCCTGGAACAGGACCAGACCCGCCCCAGGACTGTCAGCCCCTGGCCAAGCAGATGAACCTCTAGCAACAGTAAGTACAGGCATAAAACTACATCTATCGAAATTGTCCATTTCAGCTTTTTTTTTTTTTCCCTCAAAGTAGGTACTCCGAAATTGCAAAACTTCATATATTTGCTGTTTCAGCAATGAAACAATAATGACTTGAAATTATGCTACAGCCTGAAGCTGCTTTGGATTTCTGCTTAACACGGCAAGAAACAGCATCATTTTAGCGTTTCCTGTTTTTCAGTTTTTATAGCGTTAGTCTTCTAGACTCCAAGCTAATACCGCTCTTCTTTTAAAAGACAGAATCCCATTTAAAAGAGTTTTCTTTTTCACGGAACTTTACCTAAACTGTTTTAGCCAGCTGCATTCAGAGCACAATAAGAAAGGAAACCATACGGCTGTTTCAGCTGGCACAAGGTGGGAAACTGTTAGATGGGCATTTCTCTAGTCTAATCCAGAAGCTCTTAAATACAGATCACATTATTTCAGAACTCATTTTTGTTTCTGGTGTCATGCCCCTGGATAACCAACAGAGGAACCACTACTACAATGAAAACTTGTCTTTTCTGCTTGAGGTCAAACTTTGGCAGCTTGCAGTACAGAGCAGGGAAGCACAAGAACTTACACTCGGAATTTTAAAGAGGTTCCTTTTTGTATGTAATGAAATTCTGTGCACATCTGTACAGCTTTTTGAGACAGAGGCATGTTTACTCTGTCTACACTCTACAGCAGAAGCAATATATTTGTAGTGCAGACCCAGCCCAAGCCAGTACACCGAGCGAAGAAGCAGAACTTTCTTGTTTGTACCATGCTACCGCAGCTATTTGTTCCGTATTTGCTGATTCATTCTTTCTACAAGTGGTGATAAGATTCAGAGTCTTCAGCAACTATTGCATATATGTATTTTGGGCTAACTTGTGAGTAGCCTTTAGTCATGCAAGCAAGAGGGCACTTTCAGTCATCAGTTCCACAGTCTCAGAAAACCATGCAACATTACAACCAAGCAACCCTGGAGAGCAAGGGGCAAAGGCCAACACAATGTGCTCTTAACATTAAATACAGCTACTCTTAAGGGTCTCAGCCAGGAAGATAAAACCGACGCTTGATTTTCAGAGTCTTCTATCCAAGTCACATTATGGATTCTGAGCTGCAATAGACTTGTATTCCCCTTACCTCTCACTCTGCATGCCAAATCACATTTTCACATGTCACTCCCCAGATTTACAGGACATCATTATTACCCAATTCAGGTTTTGTCTTTCAGGGCACTAATTTTTAGAGTTCTCTTACTTTATCTGTTAGTCCTATTGGTCCATTTCATTAAGCTATGGCACCTCACCACACGCCTAGATGGACAGCTTTAGCAACTAAGCCCTATTTACTCACTGGTTTAAACAGAATCCCTATAATGTGAATCATTAGTTATCACATTGTGTTATCTGTTCATGTTTTCACATGCAGATATTTTTACATAAGATTGAATCTACAGAAGATCTTGTTTGGTATAAACTAGATCCAGCCATATACCAACCCCCAAACAATACCCACCCCTCCAACCTATGCTGTGATGAATTCACACAGTATTTCACCTGTACCAAGGCATCCCCTGCATGATTTGAAAGTGTCGCTTTTGAATTCAAGAGCTTACACACAAACAATGTTTCCATACTTTGTCTGCTCCAGCAGACAAAAAAAAAAAAGGCTGAAAAATCCAGACATAATAGTAATCCAGAACCTCAGAAACCAATCCATTGTTCACTTTAAGTCATTTAGGATTCAGCCATCTGAATTTTCTTGGAGCTAAGTGAAACTTTTTTTGGCCAGATCACTCTGACTATCCTGTGACTGAAAGAGTACACCTACAAAATTACAAGGTCACCTTGGATAGCTGTAAAGATAAATATCCCCAGGAAAGCATAAGCATATTATTATTATTAGAATCAATTTGTCCATCAAAATTTGAGCATTTTTGCAAACCGATTTTTTTCATAATAATGGGCACCCACTATATTCAACATAATCAGTCACAAGATCACCTCCTTGTTGATTTTTCTTGACGTTTATTCCCAGGCGGTGCCAGCTGCAGAAGACAGCTGCCTACTTCTCCCACTGAACTGCAAGAGTAGATTTTCTGCAGCACGATCACTTCTAGTAAGCAAAGGAGGACATAAGTTTCTCCAGCAGTATTGTTACCAACCAGGCTAGGATAAAAAATGTTTCTTTCCACTGTAACTGAACTTCCACTGCATTATCATTAGACTGGAGTAGTGGGATATGCCAAGACCTAATTCAATAACAGAAAATTAAAAGCACGGGCTATTTACAATGCAGCCACAAACATGAACTGTTTATAATACAACCACATACAATTTAGAGGTAACATAAACCAGCCAAGAGCTAGGGATAAATCTGTGAAGGTGCTTCATACTCTCCATGCTTCCCACACACCCCCAAATCATTCACGTGTGGGCTAACAACCTAAAAACAATTGTCTGAAAGACACCAGACCACCATCTGAATGATATCAAATTTGCAAGACATTCGAGGAAAATATGCACACATTCTTTTTTGCCCTGTAAGTCCGAAAGCACTAAAGATCATAAAACATTCCAACATTTCCAGTAACGCACAGGTAGTCAGTCTCTCCACACCTCAGAACAGTTTTGTTCCACACAGACTATTCAATAACCACTTGATAATTTACCTAATCCACAGATCTGGTCCCAAAGAGCTAAGGCTTAGCTTACCTTATCAAGTGACTCATTTTATCAAGTTCAAGATAACAAACCATGAGAATAAGATTTGCTGCTGTGAATAGATGTTCAGTGATAGGAGTCTATTAAGATATTAGGACAATTCACTATAGAGGAATAATTAGCGGAAAAAGTTTACGAAGCAAAACTGTTAGGAATGCTTTCTTAAAGCAAGTGAGAACATTTTTCATAAATTTACAGAAGTGGCTGTATATAAGCCAGTTCAGTGTCAATCCTTATTAATTTTGGTCACCTAGTTAAATGAGAATTTTATTGAACTACAGTACACGAAGTTATTTTACAAAATCAGTAATGAAAACAGCATTAGTCACGTACCAGCCTTTATGCTGTTGTGAGTTCTCAGAAACCTAGTGGGCATCTCAGGGAGAAGACGCAGCCACCAGCTTTTTAAGACCATATTTGAAAGAGGACCCATAGAAAGAAACAGACCCCAAAAGAAGAGAAAAAGCCATCTGAAGTTTTCGGGGAAGAGAAGGCCTGAGCCCATGAGAGTGGTGGTCTGGCCCACCCAGGGATAACCAGGGAGCAGCTTGCTGCCCGGATGCCTCTCCTCCCAGGTGGAGCCACAGGGGGACACGGACCGATCGATGCCACAGGTGACGCTGGTCAAAGAA
>VXBL01005313.1:19673-47998 GCA_013400195.1 Aramus guarauna | reverse complement strand
CAGAAAAAAAAAAAAAAAAAAAAAAAAAAAAAAAAAGCAGATTTTTCCCTTTTCTCTCTGGGGCAAGGGCAGGAATGAAGAAGGCAGTTACCCAGCAGGAGGAAGGAGAAGATCCACTGTAGCACGGCGACTGTCTGGATCCTCCTCTTTAGCGGGACGTTGATGGGGGCAAACTCGACCTTCATGCTGACGGCGGGAGAGCAGCGCGGGGAGGCACGGANCACGACGGCGGGGCCCGGGCGCGGCCCCAGCAGGCGGGGGCGGGGAGGCGGCCGCTGCGGCGCAGCCCGCCCCGGGCACCTACCTACCTGCCTGCCTTCCTCCCCCGCGCCCCGCCGCCCCGTCCCGTCCCAGCCCCGGGAAATCCGATCCTGAACCCGGAGCGGGCAGAGCCCGGGGGGCTGGACGCGCCTCGGAACGCGGCGAACAGAAGCGCCCGACGCCGCCGCCTCAGCTCCGGCCCCAGCTCCGAGCCGCGGCACGCCGCGCCGGCCCCCGTTCCAATAACCCACACCAGGCACCGGCGGCACCGCGGCTTTATTAGTGCGAGCACCAAGCGGCGCGGCCGAAGCCTGCCCCACGGGAGGCCTGCTCCTCCTCGGGGCTGCCGGCACCATGTCAGCCCCCTCCCCTGCCCCCCGCCGTGCCCTCGCGCTGAAGGCTCGTGTCAGCAAGGAGCTCATGGAAGCGGACCAAGAACGCAAAGTCCCTGTGGTGTGTAACCCTTTCGTTTCCAACTCAACCAGCACAGGCACAACCTCCTCCCGGCGCTCAGCCCGGGGTGTCAGTGACAGGTATCGTCAAAAAAAACAAACAAACAAACAAACAAAAAAATCCAGTACGAAAAAAAGCCACCCCAAAACTTGCAAAAAGCGCTGCCCGGTTGCGCCGTCGGGACCGCCGCAACTCGCCGTTCACCGCGGGCTGCTGCCGCCGCGGCCGAGCGGCCCCTGACGCCGAGGGACGCCGCTGACAGGGCGCGAGGGCTCCCGGCCAATGGCTGACGCCATCGGCGTAGCTGCCCGCCGTCCTGCCGGTGCTCGGCGCGCTGCCCGCCGCCTCCTTGGGTGCAAGTGACGGGCGGATTGGCTCCCAGGGAGTCCGACCGAGCTGTCTGCGCACCGTCGCGCCGGGGAACGAAGAGGGCTGCGGGCGCGGGCCGGTGGAAGGGCGGCCGGCGTTCAGGCAGCGCCGCGGGGGGGGCGCGGCGGGGACCTGTCGGTCGGTGGCGCAGGCGCGGTGCGAGCGAGCCGGGTGCCGCCATGCCGACTGTCAGCGTGAAGCGGGACCTGCTCTTCCAGGCGCTGGGCAGGACCTACAGTGAGTGGGGCGCGGGGCCGGGGCTCACCTCGCCTCACGCCGCCTCCCGGGCGGTCGGCCGGGGCGGTCCGTGCCCGCGGGGTGCCGGCCGAGGCGGCGTGGTGCGGCCGCCCGCAGCGTCTCCTGGCTCGCGTGTCCCGGGGATCCGCCGGTTGCGCCTCAGGAGGCGTCCGCGGCTCTGCCGGGAGGCTCCCTCCGGTCACCGCGGCCGCCTTCCGCCGGCTGGCCGGCCCGGGGAGATGGGGCTGTCCGTCCGTCCACCGGCAGCACCCCTTCGCTCCTTGCTTGTCCCGTGTCCACGCAGCTGGAGGTTGTTCCCCCCCCCCATCCCCCCGCGGGGACGCCCAGGCTCCGGCCCAGCAGCGGTGTCTGTGTCGGGGTGCTCCCCGCTCCGCTCCTCGCAAGCCCGGGCCAAGGCCATGCAGTCTGCCTGGAGCCTTCAGCCCAGAGACGTGCAGGTTGAGTCCAGATCCCTCAGGAGATCAGAAGCGAGCATTCCCAAGTCGCGGTGTCTGGCTGGAGTTTCACTGTCTGCTTTAGGAACTGGTTAAATCAAAAAGGAGAGGGGAGCGGAGGGAGCAGGCAAAACAAACGATTAATGCCGTGTTTTCATTCAGTCCTTCTTCCCTGGCTCTTTAGAAACGTGACTTAAGAACTGTGCGTTTGGCTGAAAGCGCCAGTTTAGGGACTGGCAGCAGTTTATGTAGCCCGTGCTGGGGTTGGTAGGTCTTCAGACATGGGTGCAAATCTCTGTTTTCAGATCAGGGTTGTGTCACATGTCATAATGCAGTTGATCCAACCTCTGTATGACAAGCTGACTTATTAAAAAGGTAGCTGTTGGCAGAAGCTGCCCAGTTACTCCTGTTTTCATTGTCTGGTCAGGCCAGAGTTACTCTGACAAACTGGGCTGAGGAGCTGGTAGTGAAGCTAGGCTCCGGGGATCAGAAGCCCGTGCTGCGACTGTAAGCATAACGTGTCAATAAATGCAATATGTACTAACAAACCTGCTACTCAGATGCAAATACAAGCAAAATTATTTAAATTACTTTTACTCTTCTTCTGTGGTTTTTTTAAATAGCATGTGTTATCTTGTTTGAGAACGTTCAAAACAAACACAAAAAATTACTTCAAAAGTCTGAGGTCTGCTTATTAACCAAAATTCACCTTCTTTCTTCACAGCTGATGAAGAATTTAATGACCTTTGCTTTGAGTTTGGTTTGGAGCTTGATGAAATTGTAAGTAACGTCTTTATTTGTTACTTTTTCAGTAGATGTGGTGTACTGACAGCATTTATAGCTGGTAAGAGTTTGTACTGTGTTATTTCCAGCATATTGCCTGGCCAATGCCCTCTAGCACGTACCAAGAAAATGTCTAGGCAAGGTTTAGAGGATACCATGCCCCAGGTGTCCTCAAAAAGCAGTGTGGACAAGACTTGACCTATACAATATTTCAGCAGTACTTCAGCAGGCTCTTCATCCTGAAACATCCTTATACATCTCCGTACCACAGGGCAGAATACGTAACACATACCTCTAGGTTCTTGTTATGAAATACTGCTGTAACAGGCTGTATTGACACAGGTGTTTTGAGTCTGAAAAGAAAAGCAGACATACAAAAATTACTGTCAGGCAAGAGACCCCAAGATGGACATTGCTATACTTTGTGGAGGTCGGCAGTCTGTGCCACTTCGTCTTCAGTCTCTGGCCCCATTTTATTTAGCAACATAAATATGGCCACAGACCGTATATTGGACACGTTTTACAAGATCTGTTTGGCTTTGTTTTGTATGCATTCTTCTGTGCAATATCCACAAAAATGTATTTGTCCTGGACATCATTACCTAAGTTATAACTAATTTATATTTAAAGTTATGATTTACATTCTGTCCTTGTGAAAACTTGCTCTCCCTCTTAGACTGTATCCATGTAAATCTTTTTCAAGTAGACCTGTTTTGGTTTTGCTTTTTAATTTGAATTAGTTGATCATTTAATGATGTTTATCAAGAGACATCTGAACATCATATGTTATGTTTTATTTTACAATAGACTTGATTTGACAAGTCTTTTGCCGATCTATGGCCAAAAATATGGTCTCAGTTCTCCACTGGGATCGGCTAGCACAGAGAGTCTTGCTTCTGTAATATCTTTTTTTAAAATTCGAATTGTAATAGTGAATTTTTCTTTTGGTATACCGCATTACAATCTCTGAATCTGAGAAGGATTTAGATGTTACGTCATTTCTGGCATTTGGTGTGTCCTTTTGCAGTATAAATCCAAATTATACATTTAAACTTCTAATTTATACAATTTTTCCTATTACATTATCTCACTGTCCTACTGCTGTTGATGTTAAGGTATTTCAGGTTAAAAAGACATTTTTGCTTAATTTCAGACATCTGAGAAAGACATTATAATTAAAGAAAAAGGTGAAGAAAAGGCAAAGGGTGCATCTGATATCGTTCTCTATAAAATTGATGTTCCTGCCAACCGTTATGATCTTCTTTGCCTTGAAGGGTTGGTCCGAGGACTGCAGGTCTTTAAAGAAAGGTAATGCAGAGTTGTGAGATTTTTGTGTGGTTTGTTACTTGTTTACATACAAGTCCATTTCTGGTTAATAAACTGACGTGGTTTAGGCCCAGCTGAGCACCACGCCGCCGCTCGCTCACCCCTCCCTTGGTGTGGTGGGGAGGAGACCGGACAAACAAAAAAACTTGCCACTTGCTTGGATTTCGAGTATGATCTCATGTGTAGGTCAGATTCATCAGATGTTCCTCTGGAGAGGATCTATTGTATATTTTTAAAAGACTAGACAAGAATGTTACTGGCTTTTGGATCTGTTCTAAAAATGTTTCAACTGCTGTCCCATTTGAGATCTATCCTCTGTACAGAACTCCTGCAGAGGAACTTCCTTGTGATCCTCTGTAATAAATACCAAAACAAATAATTTACTTCACTTTTCTGCTATGACTCTATCTCTTGAGTCCTTTCTTTCTATTTCAGTAATCTGTTTATCATCCTATAGAAAACAAGTTTTAAACAATTAGCTAATTTACATGCCAATAAATATTACTAAGAAAGTTTTCTACATATTATTATTGCTACATTTCTAAAGTTTCCTGCATTTGGGGAATTTTCTTTCTTTCAGTTACAGACTTATTTCTGGTTTTATTCTAGGATAAATGTCCCTAGGTACGAAAAGATAATACCTGCTCAGGGTGAAGGTCAGAGACTGATTATTACGGAAGAGGTAAAAGTGTTTACTGCACCATTGTAAATTTATTGAGAGTTTCTGAACCAGCAAGATAGGTATCAGTACCAATTTTGCACGAGCAGTGAGACTGGAAATCTGATTTGCAGAACAAGAGCTAAAGAAATTGAAATGTCTCTACTCATTGTGATTTATTTTTAGGGAAGGGGAGGGGGAGAAACAATAGGCAAATTATTTTGGGTGAACCTGAATCAAAGTTTCAGATGCTCACATTGGATTGACCTTCTGGGCCATTACACAGTGTATTGGAAATCTTGTCTCTGCCAGACCTGGAGTGAGTTTGGTTGGGGATTTTTTTTCCCCCTTTGGGATTCTGATGCCTTTCCATGAATTTTCCTTTTGGTTACTACTTTACAAAAGAGGATTTTATGAAGAAAAGTTCACATTTAATCAGTTTTAGTTTAGTATATTCTGTGTATTTGAAACATACAACGTCGTGTTGTTGTAAATTACAGACTGTTCAAGTCCGTCCTCATGCTGTAGCTGCAGTCCTTCGTAATATAACTTTTACCAAGGAACGTTATGATAGCTTCATTGACCTCCAAGAAAAACTACACCAAAATATTTGCAGGTTAGTGCTTAAATTTAAAGCAGTGTTTAGTGTCTATGAGTATGATTTTATCACATGTTAAGACTGCACATACCTAAACCAGAGAGGCACTATATTTATATTTATGCTAAGGAAAATCCTTTATAGCAGCTGTCTTGATCCTTCTCATTTCCTTGCCTGTTCCTGCCTGCTCTCAATATTTTTCAACATAAATAGTTGTTAGAGCTCTTACAACAGTAGAGAAAGAAGCATTTTGCAACGGTCCCATTGGATTTGCCTTTGACTGTTAGGTGTGTTGTTAACATGCATTAAAATGTTATTAGTGAAAATAATGTCTAGGCTTCTCAAAATTGCCCTTCTACTTTTTCAGAAAGTTCTATGAATGCATAGGAGTATAGAGCATCATGAGATATTACCTCAAAGGAACTCCAAATTTTCCTAGTAAAATCATTATTTTGGCTTCTTTCTTTCTAGGAGAAGAGCGTTAGTAGCAATAGGTACCCATGACTTGGACACCATCTCTGGTCCATTTACTTATACAGCTAAAGCTCCTTCTGAAATTAAATTTAAGCCCTTGAATCAATCCAAGGAGTACACAGCTTCACAAATTATGGATCTGTATAGGGTAAGTGGGATTTTTCAGACTTGTTGCACTAAATGCAGGAAGATAAATTTCCAAGACTTAACACCTCTCATATTCTTGCTATTAAGAGTTGTTCTTACAAATAAAACAGTTATCTTTTGTAGCTTCAGCCAGCAAACATTCTGCATTTTGCTTATTCCTGAGAAATGCATGGTAATACTTCTTACTGTCTGTGAAAGATACATCGTGGTGTTTTGCGGCTAAGCATAACCCTCTGATTTATCAACATGAAGACTGCTTTTCATGATGCTCTTAATAATACTGTAAAAGGGTTGTATATTTATCTACCTACACTGGTTAGATACTGAGAAACACTTGGGGTAAGTAATATCAGATTTTTTAATGTTACTTTAATTTGGCCAATTTACTTGGGGAAGATGTTGAATTATTTACCCAACTACATATTAGGCAAGTGTAGCTATGTAAAAGGCTAAAGTTAAGTCTGGCACTGCTCTTGGCCCAGCATCCTGATGAAACCAGGTAAATGCTAGGAAAAGATTCTATCAGGTCTAATTTTACAATGTTTATGTGGGCCGCTTTAGATGTCAGTATTGGAAAATGATACTGTTATCACTGTCATTGCAAGATACAGCCCTGCTGGAGCACACATTTGGTCAGAGATAAAGAATTTCTCAAAGATCTCTGACTAAAGATGAGTAAGAGAGCTAGAGAACAAGGGATATCAGAGAAACCAAAAGTAAATTATGGTTTTGGTACAGCATATACCTATGTCATTGGAACAGATGTAAATTTTTAATAAAATTTAAGCATAGATGTGCTAATATTCAGCAATTTATAATTAAAAGTATTTTATCACTTCTAAGGAAAGTTCCTATAAACTAAGGATGTGTGCCCATGGGTTTGGCAACGAAAGGTCTGCTGTGGTGAACAAGGGCATCGTTTGGACAGCATGGCCTGTGCATCTTTGAGAGAATCCTTAAAGAAATATTTTTTAACACTTCTGAAGAAAACCAAAATTCTGGTTCTCTCATTTCCAAGTTTTCCTGCTTCCTGCAAACAGCTTTTGCTAGTGAAGTACCTCAGCCCTAAGCCCAATCCTTCCCTCTCTCCAAATTCCCATTAATCTCTCAGCAAAGGATTGTGGCACTATGGAAGTTCACAAGTGAACTACTGTGAAATTTGGGTTGTGCTTTGTTTCTCCAGACTGACAGCCACCTTCGCCACTATTTACACCTGATCGAAAACAAACCACTTTATCCTGTCATTTATGACAGCAACGGTGTTGTTCTGTCCATGCCACCAATCATCAATGGTAAGATTACTTATGACTAGTTTATACTGTTGCTGCTATTTCATGCGTGAGTCAGAGTGTCTAGCAGGAACGCTGATGTGTAATAAGGACTATTCCGTTTTCTTAAAAATTGTTTCACTTATAATTTCATATAGTCTTCTTTCCTTCTTTCAGTTTAAAGGCAGCCAAATGTTTTGCTCCCTCCCTAGGCTGCTAGCGTTCTTTTCTCATCCTCATCAGGAGGATATAAAAGTCCCACTGCAAACCTCTGCATTTAGCTTCTCATGCCCTTCTGGAACTCAAGAAAGGTTCCTTGTCACAGGAACCTTGGTAAGGAAAACATTTTGTTTGCATACATAAACATTGTTCATCAGACATTTAGCTAAAAGAAGTATGTAAGAAATTATTTTGTAAACCAGTATCTGTAACAGTCTGCTTTGTACTCCACTCCATGTGGTCATAGTAAGGAACTTATCTCCTAGGTCTTACACCCACTGTATTTATCAGCAGTGTCAACCAGTACTCGTGGATCCTTTTACTGTCACACAAGTGATTCCAGAAGACGTCAATGGCTTAAAAAGAATAAATTTTTTTGCATTGTTTCTAAACATGGTTTTCCTCTGAATGCAAAAGAAACTATGGGTGATTGTTGAAAACCATGTTTACTGAAGCCAATTCATGGCATCGCAAGAATTACTCCTTTAACAAAGATATTTCAGTATACCTGTATAATAGGTCAGGAATCAGTAATACACAGACCAATAAAATCTGCAGTGATAATCCCTTTGGATATATTTTTCCTAATTGACCTTATCCATATCTTAAACATCTAACCCAAATCATCTTAAAAAGCAGCTCAAATTCTGTGGCAGGGACTGGTAAGAACAACTGTTCTGAACCAAAGGTGGCGTCTACCACTGTGTCTGATCCTTCTTTGTTAGGCTCATTCCAACTTTGGAGTGTTCCATCTATAAGCATTGCATATTGTTTACATTTCATCAATGAAAAAGGTTCAGCTAAATTTAATACCTGTCTCTGTTTTAAAGAACAGTATTTGAGAGAAGCTTCCAGGTTAAAGGTACTTTTTAAACAGATAATGAAAAGTAAACATCTGTATTGGTTTTTTGGATCATCTACAAACACTTAAGTGAAAGGTCATATTTGTTTTGAAGCGAGCCCGGAAATGCTGAATGCATCCCTCCTGCAAAGAGGTACAGCACAGCATCAAAGGGAAGGGAATACAAGATACCTCAGTCTTAAGATCTTTAGCACACCTAACTTTCAGTCTAGCTGTGACCTAGTTTCTCAGGTAGGAAACTAAACCACAGAAGCTGAATGACTTGCTGAGGGTCAAAGGAAGCAAGAATGTCCCTGTGCGTCCAAGCGTGCGCTTCCCTTTGCCTCCTGTGGGGTGCATCCGCATTAGTGAATGGTGCAATGAAAGGTGAGGAGGACAAAGAGGTTGGATTTGGCACAATCCCCTACAGTTCTAGGACTATGTATATCTATGCTGCATGGTTACCAGCAATGAAATTCATTCAAGGTGTGCCCTGCACATCTATACCTAGCAGGGAGTACGAGGCAAGTTTCTGTACAGCTGCTCTAGATTGCTTGTGGCTACCCCACTTATGTAGGGAACCAACTACTGGGGGACTTTGCATCCAATTTGCAAGAGACACTTTAGGTGATGCCCCTAAGTGTATGTTCTATGTTGCTTCTTCCAGATGAGAAACAGTTTTGAGTACATCAGTGATGTGCTTCAGTGCACACCTCATGACTCCCAGTACAGGCGCAAAGCAAATTCATGCCTAAAAGGAACCTGTACTAGGGCCTGAGTCACCAATGTAGACAAACCTATGGTGTATCAGCAGAGAGTGCCAGGAGATCTTGTTATTCACAGAAGTAGCTATGGGTATTCATCAGTCTAAATCACTTTTCTAAAACCAGTTAATTTATTCCTGTCCAAGGCTGCTTTCTTACACACATTGCGTGTTACTGAAGCCAGGCAAGAGATGCTCTGGAAGTGCAGAACCACTTTGCAAACAGCAGATGGCCTCTATTCTGCTAGTTTGCTTTTTCAAACGGATACTGAGATACCTGTAGATTGGCATGTCTTTCAATGTAAAACCTGGTCAGTGAGTCTGGTCTGTCCTTCCTCTTTTTCATTCATAAAATTAACAATAAAAATTGCTGCTATTCTGGTAAGAAGTGTGAATGTTGGTGCAGCAGACAGTGGCTTTTTAAGCTGCGGAAGATGACAATGATCTTTTTGAATTGCAAGAGCAGTCAGTATTGGTGTCATTGCAAGAAAAGGAATAATATTTCTTAACATGTTTTTGTCTTCACATGTTTTAGGAGCTCATACAAAAATAAGCATAAACACCAGAAATGTGTTTATTGAATGTACAGGCACAGATATTACGAAGGTAAATTAATCATCCCTGCTTCTGATATCCTATATTATAATTGTTTTCCTTTTGGGTGATAGGGCTGCAATACAGAGACCTAGAAGACCCAGACATTTAATTATGGAGCCAACCTCCCATTTCAAAAGGGCAGGATAAGTTGAGGACTATGTGGAATTCCCTCAACAGTTTTAGGCTTGCTCTGTAGACAGTGTTGTATTTTCATTGGATTTTGTTTTTACTGCATCTTTACATTGACACTAAGTGTTCAGTTTATACAAGAAAGTAATTTAAGTAAAGTAGGAGCTCTTTTTGTTGTTGAACACTTTTTTCTAAATCTGAAAGGCTTCAAAAAGAGTAATATTCGCTAAGACTGCCTATTTTGCCAGAATACTCTTTGTAAAGAATCATTTTGTCTCCTGTGTAAAATTTGGGCTGAGGAAAGGAAGACAACAGTTTTTCTTCTTAGTTATCTTTTTCAAGCAGGGATGCTGTGCAAACAATTGTCAAATAGAAGTCTTTCCATATGCAAATTCTATAACTGAAAGCCAAAGCATGAAAGCCTAGCAGTTATAATTGCCTGCTCTTGAATATAGGTTGTGCATTCATTGATAGTTTCTGTAAAGTGTGTATCTTGACATTCAAGAGCAAAACCACTTTTAACTTACCCTACTACACAATGATACATTAGCACAAATAAAGTTGCACATTGGGGAGTGGCTTCTAAGAAACTAATAAATAACTGCTTCTTGCTACCGCTTGCCTTGATAGTAAAAATAAAAATACTGCTGTTCTGTTTACATGAAGGAAATTATACTGTGAGGCATCAAAAACCAACTCTTGTAGATTAGAGGTTGATCTGAATCTCATGATTACGTTGTTATACTAATCTCTTAAAATATTAACTGTAAAGCAAAAGATTTTGCAGATGAGGGTATTTGATAATATATTACTAAACAATGCACAGTCCTTCAGCCTCTACATTCTCACTTGAATTTCAGTGAAATGACTAATTAGACTAAAGGTTGGGAAGACCCAGTTCCGACTGGTAATAAAGACCCTGTGTATCTTCAGAACAGAATTTAACAAAGATGTACAAATGCATCAGAACCTTGAATACCAAAGATATCAAGTTTTTGCATAAACATCTTTGCAGCATAAGACAAACATTCAATCTAGTATTCTAGACTGCTAGGATTTTGGTTGTTAAGTTACTGAATAAAATAGAACAAAGAGAGTGTGAGGCAAGATTCCCCCCCTTTTTTTAAAGATATTTTGTCTACTTCAATGCAAGTAGATGAGACATTTCAATGTAATTATTATCTTTATTTTGTAGGCAAAAATTGTTCTTGATATCATAGTCACGATGTTTAGTGAATATTGCGAGAAGCCATTCAGGTGAGTATAAATCTCCAGTCAGAAACACATTACATTTGGGCCATGTGTTAAAACCATTTTTACTTCTATTTTTCTGTCTCTCTCAGTGTCGAAGCAGTAGAAGTAGTTTATCCTAATGGGAAGACCCACATCTATCCGGTAAGCATAGTGATATGATATCTCAGTATCCCTGGGGAAAGGATTTTGTTTACACAAAGTCTGGTAAGAGTGACATTGTTTTCTTTTTCTGCAGAGGCAGTATATCCTGGTTCTGAGGTACAGGGTAAAAGCTCATCTTAGCACTCTGTCTATCAGTGAGTCAAGACCTTCTCTAGCCCCATGAAAAATAACTGCACCTTCCCCTTATCTAGTAAACTCATTCTGAAGCTCCACTAATTTATGCTAAGATTCAAAAATACAGCCTCACTGTCATAGCCTGATACTCCAAACAGAAGGGTAGGGTTTAAAGTTACAAGTGGTAACCGCTATCGTGGTTTAGAGTTCATGTGATACAAACTTTTTCAGGAACAAGTAAAGATTGCAATCAAAGGCCATAATCTGTGTCTAAAGCCTTTAAAACCTATGCGTTTCAAATCAGGAAAAGTGAATGCAGGAAGGGGTCCTTCTGGCTTATACCAGTGGACAACTGAAATCAGCCTCAGCATAACTTACTTATCAGATCTGGAAGCTTTAATACCCTTTAGTTAAAATAACCTTGTAACACTGGATTTTTCAGTCTTTCACTTTATAGACTCCAACTATATAAAGGTCTATAAGTCAGGATATTGACTTCAAGTGCAGGTTTGCCTGCATTCAGAGTCCCCAGCAGACCTGTTTGCAGTACAGGAGTCTTACGTTTTTGTTCTCTTAATAAGTATAAAGAAGGCAATTCCTCCTGTTTCCTGAAGACAAACGGAGGTCTGGTTGAGTTATAAAATCAGATGTATCAAGCAAGTACAAACTGTTTAGACAGAAAGAAACTTATTTTTACTGAGTTTTTCTAGTGGTGTTTTATCTTTTTCTTTTAGCAACGTCATCTTTAATCACAGAGGAAAGACCTAGAATCCTGAAGAGATATCAAACAAAATAGAAATCTCTGCAGTAACCAAAGTAGCTTCCCTAAATAAAATAGAGCAAAAAATCCCCAAAGTTTTAGATGCAAAGATTTTTGAGGATTTGTGTATCTGGAAGTTTAGAAATACCTAAGTAAATACATATGCAACAACTGTCCTAAATATGTTGCAAAGTTTCTAAGTAAAATACCAGTAGGTATTTCTGTGCCAATACGGAAACAGAGAGTTTTCTTTCCTTTTCGTCCTAAAAGTCATTTGATCTGTACTAGATCATGAGATCTCATGCATGACTATTCACTGCTTTAGGGCTTTGACTTAGGATGAACTGGTGACTAGAAACTTTCAGCAACTCTGTTACTTGCATATACCAGAAATTAGCGGAAGTTTCAATAACAGGGATTTCATGCTGCATTCAATCTTCTAGCTTAACTGAGAACAGCTTTTGCAGCACATACTATAATATGTTTTCAAGAATCCTGTTACCTTAAAATACTAAGTTTAGCCTAATATTCCCCATTTATCTTCCATGGATGTCATTTTAGTTTCATAATTAGAAGAAGCTAGATTACTAAGATGTCAAAATTGAATCCTCTTAGGTAGAAATGGGATGCACTGCGTATGCTGAAAAACTTTGTCTTTCTTTTTAGGAACTGGCTTACCGAAAAGAGAAGGTGAAACCTGAACTCATTAACAAGAAAATAGGAATCAGGTGTGTTATTGCAAATGAAAATATAGTTTTCATTAATCATGAAAAAGGCACTAGAAAATATTGATTATTGCATTGTTTTAAAAATGTGTACAGTATGTGGTTGTTTGGGTTTTAATTTATCAAAAATTGTGCGGTTTTCTTGGGTAATTAAATCAACCCTGTAAGACTTCTTGCCCTGTTTTCAAGGAAAGTGAATGATTCATTATGGCCTCACGTCACTGTTATGAAGTAAAGAAAAATTACTGTCTCAGGAGTCAGCATCTGAGCTGGTTCTGATGGAATGCTGAGTCTATGTATAGTCCATACAGCACTTGGAGATTTTTCAGGATATAAGGCAACGCAGCAGAAACATTGATTACTTTGAAAAGCCAGTCGATACAGTGCAAGATCCATAAATTACTACTCTCTTGTTTTGTTTCAGTGAAACTCCATCAAGCCTTGCAAAGCTGCTGACTAGGATGTGTTTGAAGTCACACGTCATAGGGAATGGGAACAATATAGAGATTGAAATCCCTCCTACCAGAGCAGACATTATCCACGCATGTGATATCGTAGAAGATGCAGCAATAGCTTATGGTTATAACAACATTCAGATGACTATTCCGAAAACGTACACCATAGCTAATCAAGTAAGATTGCCCCTTCAAATAAACGCTCTGTTGTCAGTAAATGACTAGTGCATGCCAGAAGGGCTTTGGGGAAAACAGAACCTAGGAATTAAATATTTTGACATGCTTTGCCTTGAGAAGTATTTACCATGGCTAGGATACAAAACAGATGCCCCACTGATTTGAATAAGTCCAAGACCAGTGGTTGCTGGTACTTGAAAAAAGACAGGGTTTAAGTAGGGAGCCCATATTAAATCTCTAATTGGGAGATTCATTTCCTCAGGCAAGCCTGAAGGCAGCTGGCTGACGCTTTCAAAAATTTTAAGCACACAAGCATAGTACCTCCCTAGTGAATTCACCATAATGTAACAGGCAGAATCACCTCAGGGAAAGAATAGGAAAATGTTTTTAGATGGAAGTTGAAAACTGGTTTTTGTTTCATTTTAGCTCCCCCTCAATAAGCTCACAGAACTTCTGAGACTGGACTTGGCAGCTGCTGGATTCACCGAAGCGCTCACTTTTGCCCTGGTATATTATATCCATTTCATATTTTTCTTAGTTACGTGTTGGAGCAGCAATGCACCCAAAACTGCAGAGGATGGTCTGAGGATATGTTGTTGTATAAATGTACCAGTATTATCCATTCCTGTTTTGGCAGGTGATTGTTTGCTAGTGCTTTGGAATTATAGTATAATATTTTGTGAGTTTGTAGGTCAGAGAAATTGAATGAGTCACTGTTAATGTGGCATGTACTTCTAAGTAGAGAGACAAAAATAGCTGCTGAAGCACTGTTTTTAGTTTAACTCCATAGGATGAAATTGTAAGACAGCAAGTCTCTCTTGAGACTTTGATCACCAGATGTGAAATTCATCATAGTTTGATAATCTGGAAAACAAACATAAATATATCCTACTTTCTGGTGGATATTACTACAGTTTAGGGATTACCCTGTTTGTATTTGTCTCTCTTTAGTATTGTCACTTGCCCATGATTCCTTTCATTAGATTCCAAGCTGATACGTAGTTACTCAGTCAAAGAGTTTATTTTAAGAATACCTGTAAAAAAGTTCGAATGCACACTAAGGGCACACAAACTCCTCTGTAAATTTAACCACAGGTGGGGTTTTTTGCATGGAAGAACAAATAAAAATATAGTAATTGTTATCACTGGTTGCAGCCATTATTCTTCTTGCAGCCATGCCAGCAGTCTTTTACCAAGAATTAGGACTCCGCAGCAGCACATGGAACTCCAGTACTAACAGCTGGCATGGTGTCTAATACTGATATTTTGCAGCAGGATTGTTACGTTGAAATAAAGTGTTCAGTAGGAAACACAATCTTTGTCACAGCCGCTTGTTCATACCCCTTTGCCATGGTTGTGAACCAGATGAGAGAACCTGATCTACTATTAAAAAAAAAAAAATTAAGTACACCCCCCATGCCCTCCAAGTGTATATGGTAACTGTCCGTATGTTGAGATTGGCATAGTCAGCTATTGAAAATACACTATAGATTTTAGAAAATCCTTTCTGTTGTAAGATCTGCTCAAAGCCTTTGCTTTAAAGTACAGTCTGTGGACATTTTAGCATATGAGGAGCTACCATCACATATTCTGTTGAAATCTTTGTGATATTTCTCAACCTTTTCCTGATCTTAAAACTTACTAGATAGCCCTGAAGTACACAACTTTAAGAGATAGTTATCTGATACTGTTTTTCGGTAACTTACTCAAAGATTTTATGATACAGTGATGCAGGCTCTTTAAACACTTCCATGCATTTGAAAAGTTCAGGTATTGCAACCAAAGTTGGTAAACCAAATGGATTGAATAAAATTAACACCTTTGGATTTCATGGAACTTTAAAAGCAAAATTTGGACTAATTCTAAAGTCTGAAAAATATATTCTGGTTTTAATATTTTGTTATTAACTCATTTAAGTAACCAGGACAATAAGTAGTATTACTTCCTGCAGTGCAAGTATTTGACAGATGTTCAGACTACCTGTGGTAGTACCATGTTGGGGAAATAATATGCATAACATGGTCAAGCTTTTATAGATTCTCCTTATTCATTAATATATAAACCCATTGTTTCAGCACTGAATAGGTAATGTGCTTAAAAATTTTGAATATATTACATCACTACAACTGAGGACCTTTACGAACTGCAACAGCACAAATTTGTAAATCACACAGTGTATCATGTTATCACATTACATATTTGTATTTCTGCTGTGTCACCAACACTTTATTAAAACACCAGTGTGAAGCCTGTGACTTTGACAAATACCATTTATGCTACAACATTCTGTAGCCTGGTGTTATATCACAAACACTGCTTATGTATTTGTGCATACAATCCATTTCTTGGTTTGAGCCCCAAATTATACTTGTACACAACGACATGGCTTTCTGTGAGGAGCTCCAGTTTAGCCAAAATGCATTTAGTTAAATCACAGTAACGTACTGTAGTTTGGATACACATCTGAAAACTGTTGAACAGTTTTCTCCTCCTAAGGTCAGCATTCATTTTAGATTGATTTTTTTTTTATTCAATAATCCACTTTTTCAGATGGTATCATCTGCTCATTTTCCTCACATTTGGTCTATCAACACACTTTTCAGAGTGCTGCCAGTGCAAAGGGAACACTTCTGGGAGACTGCAGTGAACTGGCAAATCCTCAATTACATGCCTAGTCTGCTATTGGTTTCTTTAATACATTAATAAAGCTATAAATTCTGGAAATCTGTAGCATGGATCTTATCAGTAGCATCTGTTGCTGTATGTGCACACACATCATCTGAGCCTGGTAATGTGCATGTGCATCACTTTACTGACCAGCTTAAAAATACCCCTTGAGAATAAAGGGCTTTAAATATACTCCAACTCAAAAAAAATTGAAACAGCAGCAATGAACTATAAGAATCCTATGCAGCTATGAAGATTGAAGGCTTGGCCATACAACCTGTTTTTCATAGACGATACTTTACTTTCTGTAAAGGGGTTGTTTTCTTTGTGAGAAAGCTCAGGTCCCAGCCCCTTTACAAGTGCTATTTTCAGAATAAAATACTTTACCCGCTACAAGTCAGGGGGCAGAATCTGAGCCTCTGTAAAACAAATGACAGCAATCCATGACAGAAGCCTAAATAAACACTTGTCTGCCTTTTTTTTTTAAACTAGCTTTATTTTGGTTAGTAATTAACATTTGCAGATAAACCAGTTTGCCTACTTAGTCTTAAGACTGGGGCTTAATTTTTATTATGAGTGGGTGTTGTACATGAGAGCATATATTATGGGGCCTCAGAGCAAGTGCTACAATTGCATTGTTCATTCTTGATATCAAATTTCATCACTGGCTTACTGTCTATTTTAACTACTTGACCTTGGTGGGTTTTTTTTGTCTCTTCCTCTCAGTGTTCTCAAGAAGACATTGCAGATAAACTTGGCATGGATATCTCTGCAACAAAAGCAGTGCGCATAGCAAACCCCAAAACTGCAGAATTTCAGGTGAGAGAATTCAGGTCAAATTTTGAGAGCAACATTGTCACAGATTCTGTATTTAGAGGAGAGAAAGGAACCAACAGGAAATAAAAGTTATAAACTATAGAGCTACTTTTCCTGTATTAATGAGGATGTGCATATTTATATGCTAAGCTTGCTAGCAGTCATCTTCTGTTACTCCTTCACTGAGAAATACCTTATTTGGTGTGAAATACTATTAGCTTTTCATAAGGTAAAATACTGTGCTCTGTATGACAGCATGTGGCAAAATTGAGACATCTTATTACAGAAAATCCCAGATAATTGATCAACTCCCGCATTTAGAAAAGCCATTAAAGCCATTCAGTATGAATGGAACTACTAGACCCAACCATCTCTAAACTCCCTGAGCTCTAGATAGGAAATGTTTTGGGTTTTTTTAAATTATTAACCACTATTACTCCTTTTTTTTTTTTAATTCTGTATTGCTCTATTTTAATACCCATTTCTAGATCATTTAATCTTTGCTAGAGCAGGGAGTGAGAGCTCAAGTACAGTATTTCAACAATTCTGAAAATACCTAAAAGTGTACATAGTTTTTTTATTTCTTTTAGAGAATGTTTCAGGGTTTTTTTTAAATATGCTTTCTTTAGTTTACAAAAAAAGTTAAATTTAAGGTTTGTTTTTTTTATTTTCTGATCTAAGAAATATAAAGGTAAACACTCTTTTGAAAGGTTTAGAAAGTTTCAGCAGTCTGTGGGTATTGATGGCTTGTGATTTGTGGTTTGGTTTTTTTTCCCCTCAAGATCATATTCAGTAAATCTGATTTCTCCTGAGTGTCTAAAATACCTTTCTAAATTTTATCTCTAATACTAAAAACAATCTGCTGCTGTTCTTGAGATTCAGGAACAGAATTTTTGGGTACCTGCATGTATTTTCTATTCTATTTGGTACCACAAATAAGCAGTTGGGCAAGACACCTGTTTAGACTATTATCACTTGGTCATATATATCATTTGGCATGGTGATTACAACTGAGCAGTATAGAGTGTACCACAAACTATACTGAGTGTGAACAAAAAGAGAAGCATACCTCTAGCCAGGTACAATTTCAGATTCCTATTCTTCAAAGACTGCAGGCCTTTGCGGCGGCAATGCTGCTAAGCAGTTATTTTATTGGCAAAAATAGCCTCAATCTTTTAAAATCTGTAGGCCTCCCTGAAGACTGGAAAGGATTAGTCTTTATGATGCACTATAAACTTTCCACTTTAGATATTACCTGTGAATGGATTCTCAGGATGGCTTTTCCCCATCCCCTATCTGCTGGCAAGACAAGGACAGGATGGTGCCAGGGACCCTCTTCAGCTGAATGTGCAGCTGGATCTCTTCATTGGTTAGGAAAAATAGGATAAATAGACAGAAATGCTGCACAACTAATGGTAAGAAGTAACTGTGGCTGAGCAGGTGGTAACTTTTTACCTGCAGTCAAGCAGCAGTCACTCCCATCCTTTTGCCATTGGATTTACTGAATCAGACTCTTCCAGTTCGAAAAACAAAACAAAAAGTGCACTGCTAAGGAAGTATCTGAATGGAGAACACAGGAAATAGGTGTGAATGTATCTATAAGAACAGTAATATGATTGCCTCCTGCTTTGCATACATTTTCTATGTATTTCAGGTTGTCCACAACTGCAATCTGAATATATCAATTTCTGTTACTTAGGTTCTGCCTATATCATTGATTGATATAAGGAGCTGTTGAGATAATATTTCAGATAGCACTCAGTATTTCCAAAGTAACACTTACTATTTGCCATTTGCATAAGTGAAATTAAATTTATGGGAATTTTTTTCAATTGTTTATGTATTATTTGTTTTTCTACCCTGCGCTGCAGCTCAAGCATCTGTGAAGTGATACCTGTTAAGCTCACGTATATGTTCTTTCAGAAAATGCAGTATAAAGAACATACAGAGAATGTAGATTTTCAATTTTAATTATTCTAAAGCAAATATTCTTAAACATAAGAGATAAGTGCAATATTTGCACCTGACTACTTTTGCTCATTTCTAACAAGAGTTTAAAAAAAAAATTAAGGAAACTAACATTAGCTGTTTTGGAAGGTATTTCACTTGCAGCATCCATGTTTGTCCTGCAGGTGGCACGTACAACCCTCCTGCCTGGGCTACTGAAAACTATTGCTGCTAACCGAAAGATGCCCTTGCCTCTCAAACTCTTTGAGATTTCTGACATTGTGGTAAAAGATCCTGATACAGGTAAGAGAAGGTTCCTCAAAATCTTTGACAATGGAAATATGTTTATGTGCCAAATGGTAATAGTAAGTAAATATCTATTTCTTTAAAAATTTCATAGTCATTACATACTACATCGGGGTTTTTTATTTATGTGCACAGCACAGTGGCATAACAAGCTAGATTTTAGAGTGGCTAGAGATATGGTTGCATTTTAAATGCTCTCTCAAAAGTGCCGGTAAGTACATTGCAGATATTTTTAGCCATCTAAATATCCCTTAAAAGTCTGTCAAGAATACTGCAAGGATAAACGAGAGAATTTTGCACCAAAAAAGAACCTGCTCTAAATTGCTTATGTTGATACACCTGTTTTGAATTGCTCTTTATCTGATGCTCCTTTGTATTCTTATCAGGGATGTAATTCATGGTGGTAGTGTTCTCAAGTGACACAAACCTTGGAACGTAGTAAATATCAAAGGCATGCTGCTATTACAGTATTAGAGCCTGCTAAAACTGCTGCAGTCTCAAAGATGTGCAGTGCTGTGCCAACTGAGAAGCAGTATGTCCCAAGCCTCGGAACAGCAGGTTGTATTTGCAGACAGATTCTATTCCAGAGAGCTGTAATTCAGAGGAAAATTTTGGAGTCAGTGTGTCTCAACGTGAATCCCTTTTCTATCTTTCCATCATCTTTAAACAGGAGTGCTTGTATTTGTTCTCCAAAATTATCTTCTGGAAAACTGACAACCAATATGAAGAATTAGATTGGTGGCAGAGATACAGGGTAAAGAATGGAGCAAGTCTGTGTATAAAAATGTATAAATAAAGAGCTCAACAGTATAAAATTTCCCCTCTCATCTATAAAAAGATTTTCCTTATCTTTCCACTTCATCCAACTATGCTAAGAAAGCGTGGCTGCCTTTGAATTGTTCCGTAACCTTAATTGTTTTACATGAAACAGCCAAAGTAGTTCATTTTGCAAAAGCTTCAATGAGATCCTTCCTGTGTTTTGGGGCCTCTCTGCACTGATTTCACTGTAGGGCATCAAAATTTCAATTTTTTTTTTTTCCTCTGGAAAAACATGTCAAAGTAAAATGAACTGTAAAAATGGATTTTTAAATATTAAAAATTTGTCTAAAATTTACTGATTAATTTCTTTCTATATGGTATACTAGGGGAAAAGGAATGCACAAGCTACAACTTTTGGGAGGAAGTACACATACACTGAGTTACAACTGAATTAAGTTTTACCTCTCAGTGAAAAAGGCTGACATTACTTTAAATTCAGCAGCACAAATGGTTCTGTCCTTTCATTATCTGGTTTCAGATTTTAGTGGCTGTGTTTAAGATATCTGGGATCTGCAAAACAAAGGTTTATATAAGGCATAAACAAAATGGCACGGCAATTGCTTTGGTGATGAATTTAATTTGTAGATTACTTTTTTTAAAGGAAAAAAAAAGCCTTGCCAAGCAAAATAAGCAGTTTTAGCAAAACATGTAGACTTTTTTTTATTAAATACAGACTGGTGGTGCAACTCATTCCTCGCTGGGCATACGGTTAGCTAGAATGCAAAAACCATGGTACAGATGGCAGAATAGCATCAGGATTCTTCAGAACCAGGAGTGGGGTTATTTGTCTTGGACTAAGGAGGGCGTTTATTCTGGCTTTATAAAATTTGAAAGTTAAATTGTTACTTTTATTTCGTGTGTGTTAATTGTAGCTCTTGAAAGCTTTCATTTATGTGGATGGCTGCTTAATGGTTTTATAAAGGCTGGTTTTGTCAAATACTTAATTTTGGTGGGAATCATTGCAACAGATGGAAGATAAAGACTTCTGAGGCAGCAGCTTTGTGCCCTGTGCTCTTGGGCAGCCCTCTCATGGGCTGAGCACTTGCAGACTGTGAACAGTATCTGAAATTGGTTTTAATGTTGTGCTTAGAATAACTACTGTCTTCCCCAAATTTACTTCCAAAATTAAACTTGCCTAATAAACAGTTTGAAAGGGGAGGGCAGAAAGAAGTAACTCTGCAAGCACTGAAAAATGTGGGGCTGTCCTCTCACATATGGAATGAGATTTCCTGCAGAAGGCTTATGTCATCAGACTGACTAATTTAATTTTATTATTTCATGATTTTGGCATGCAGAATTTCCAATTAATAATTTAAAAAGTATGGGTCGAAAGAGTACTGACATTAACTGTATTTGAAATGGCATCTTGTAGTCATTCATGTGTGAATGAACCTAGCTCTTTCAAACACACTGGTTTTCAATAAAATACCTTCTTACACAAAACTCTTGCTTACCAAGGTGAACTGAACATATTTCTCCTCGGACATATCTGGCAGAAAGGTTTGATGTACTAAATTAGCAAAACGTGTGCCAGATTTAATATAACTAAATGGAACCAAATCTGAGCAGATATGTTTCTTCTCAAGGCAGAAGGAAATGTGCTGGTTTTGGATATGTTACACAGCATTTGCGTGGTTAGCTTGTAACACCAGATAGTCACTTCTGGTGGGATAGTTATACTAGTTCAGCATGTAAATCATCACTTTAAACCACCAGTCCTAACAGAAACTACCCTTTCTCTTCCTTACCACAACAAAGGAAATTAATCCATTAGAAAATCACCTCTGACCAGTGGTCTTGGAGAATCTGGCAAGCTTATGGTAGCACACATTTAGCACAATTTACATCATTTGTGAGTACGGCTAGTGCCGTATTTTAAAGCATTTTTCCAAACTGTCTGGAAATGTTATATGCAGAATATAGTTTGGGATTTTTGTGAGGCTGAGAAACAAGTTTAAATGAGCAGGTGCCCCCTTTCAGATCACCAAGTCATTTTTCTGAAGCATCTCTAATTTGGAAGGGGGCAGCATACAACACTGCTTTATCTTCCTCTGCACTCTTCTGGCTCACATATTCCTAACCAGCTGCCCATCCTTTGGGTTGTTTTTCACCAGCATCCCCAGGAAGTGCTTTGAAGTCTCAGAAATATATACATATATATAATTTAGGTTGACATACTTGGCAGGCAGACTCATTTAAAAAATAGAAATGTTTCATGGCATGACACAAGAGATCTCTTAAGTGAGTTATAAAGAACTGAAGCATTTCTAACATCCGCCAGCTTTTGCCTCGGTTCCTAATACTTTATTTTTTTCTTCCTATTGCCTGTAGTGAATGAACTTCTGTTGTAATATAACTCTGTAAAGGAGTAAGTTTTATAACACAGTTTTTTTGAATGTTTGAAAATGCATACTTTCCTTTACTAAGGATTTCTACAGTTGAAAACATTAGGTATAAAAATTGTGCATGATTATTTCTGATACTTTAGTTAAGAATAGTGGTCTGAAGACACTATTGGGTATCTGAATAATAATGAAATTAAAATTCAGAGAGTTGTCACAAATTCTGCTAGCATGACGACTCACAGAAAAAAGGGAAATCATTCTACTGAACGTCTGGCCCAAAGAACATGCTGTCTCAGGGAAGGGAAAAACCTTTTCTGTTGCTCAGTACATCATGAAAATAAGTTATCCTCCATTCATGACTATATTACTGATTGGCATCTTAGTAGAGCTGGGACACAGAGATACATATGATGGGACTGGACAGCCCATGTGCTCAGACCAGAAATCAGATAATTGCATCTATTGATATTTTCTCCTCAGCCTTTACTTTTCTGTGTTGCCATTTTAACTTCAGGATTGGATTCTCGAGCATTAACACTGCAAAGTATGTCAGGAAAAAGATCCTGATTGACAAAATGCAGACTTACTGCCACAGTAAGTTCAGCTTTCAGGGACTGTTGAGAGAGCTTGCAGCTGTATAGCCAAGTTGCTGCCCTAGAAGTTTTGAATCACTTTTGGCTCGAAAAGGCTGTGCTTTCATCTTTTCTGTAGGCTCTTGCTCCTGTATTTTGCAGTCCTTTTTAATCCATGTATTTCTAGCCACTTGGTAAATGTTTTCCTGTTTAGTTTTTGACAGATTTTTTTGTTAGTCAATGGTTCGTTTGTAGCAAATAAACTAGATGTAAATTTAATTTTTAAAAATCTGATATTTTTTTTTGTGGTAGATATTAACCGTTCCGGGAGTACTCAAATGAATGCTCATATTTCTGCTTGATTTAAGCTTACTGTGCATCAAGCACAAATATCGGCTATGCTGGGTGAGACCAAAGGCTCGTTAATCCCACTACCCTACCTGTAACACTAGCTAACAGTGCTTGTCAAGGGGAAAGGCATGAGAGCAGGTACACGCATATAACACTTCCAGAGCACTCCCCTCTTCTCTGGCCACGAGTAGCTCAGGGACTTCCTGACTCAAACATGGTTCTTTGTCTGCAGTAAGAAGTAACAGATTTGTCTCTTACGAACTTCCTCTGCCTCCCCAGAGCCCTGTAAGCTTCTAGCATTCACAAAATCCTGTGTAGTTTCACTGCTTAACTCTATGCTGCCTGAAGAACCCATGCCTTTTGTTGTTTTGAGCTTGGCTCCTGTTGATTTTATGTCCCCTATTTCTTGTAGCGGATGCAGCAGCAAACAATTGATGCCTGTAGAAAAGAACCGTGTCTTGAGGTCTGACATTTACATCCAGAACTACATGGAAATACAATTCAGACCATAGGTGCAGCTATAACTCCCATGAAGTCACTAACTGTATAGGGATCTTTAACCACACTCTTCCTACGAGCAGTGTGCAGGGCAGTGCCTTTTTTTTTTCCCCCCTCTGGGAACACTAAGTCCAGTTGAGATGTTTTGTGACCAGAGGTCCTGACATGCTCAGCGTGAACACAAGTTGATTGTGTAAAGAATATAATTCACCCTGGCATATACCACATTTCATGTGCCTTTCTTTTGGGTAACGTCTGGAAAAAATGTGAAAGCCCTATGCATCCAACTTTATGTCGCATGGTGCTGCCCTGCCTTAACTTTCAGACCAGATTGCAGACTCTTCTTCCTCACTCATTCTTCATTCCTTCACTACTGAAAAAGTTCTTATTCCCACTTTCCCCTCAAACATCACAAGTATTTATGGATCAGAAGGATTTTTTATTTTTTTGGGGGGAATGCAATTACTATTAGTAAATACATTTCCTCCCTGTATCTAATCACCATTAAGTGGAGAAGAAAGATGAGAATGTCCATCTAGGCGTGAGCAACTAGGAGACGCCAGAGGACTCTCTAGAAAGGGAAGAAATCTGTGCATGAAAGTCTGGCTGTAACTTGTTGTACTATGTGGCAATATTACAAAGCAGTGCAGTATAGAAGGAAATCAGCTGATGATTTGCAGTCCATGCTACATGCACATAAGCTGTCTGTTTGACTAGCTCGAGTCTGATTACATGTGCTGAATGCCCTTGAGTGGTTGAAGCTATTCAGATGCTCTTCTGGAACATCTGTCCTGACTGAATTGAGGCTGAAAGGACTCTGGTTTCTATGCCCCAGGGTTGCTTTACAGTGTGAACAGAAGCACAGTAAGTAAGCGTATGAGGAGGTTTCCTTCAGAAATGCAGGTCTGGTCCAATCTGCAATGCAACGTATATAGTCAAGATGCTTTCAAAGCGTATGAATGTCCAGAAGAGGACAGTCACATACAGAGTCCTTCCCTGGTTTCAGCAAACTTTGCCCTTGTATACACCACCCTTGCTGAAGGCACACTTGCACTTTAACCTTGAGAAGGTAAAGAACTGAAGGCCATAAACAAGTTCACTACATCAATCAATATTTTGAATTTCACTGCTACTAATTGGCAACTGTAACGATAGACTTGTTACTCTGTTCCTAGATTGTTCCTCTCAAAGTGAAAATGGTGAAAACCACAAGGAATAGAGCTTGGAAGTAGGGCACAGTAATCCTGGAGAGCATATATTGCTGTGGTGTAGCCTAAAGGTACAAGTATAACAACATACTACTATGTACTCATTTTGAAAGTTTAAAGATGAAAAAAAGGATTTTGATGAAATCAATAAGGTAAAAAAACTTTCAGGAGGGAGAAGGCAGGGTTTTGACTTAAGGAACTGTCCAAAATGGGAGACACCTCAGTCTTGAGTTAGTGAAATGTCACACATTTTTCATAGTTACTTGGGTTTAGAGATGTCTAAAGTGATCATGAAAAACATCAGTTGTAATTTGGAAACCTGTGTGAATTTAGATCTTTTCATAGATCAGCGTGCTAATGTTACTACTCATTTCAAGTTGTGGGCTACTACTTCTCTACTGGTAGTTATTCTGCAGCTGAGGTCTATAACTATTTCGCTTTCCCACCAGCACCACAAGTTTTGATGCTTACTGAGTATCTGCATTTTGACTAGTCTGTTTTTAATTTCTTTAACACTGAACTATATGCTTGGTACCTGTCACTGCATAGAAGTTACTTGTATTTAACAAGTGTATTTCCTGTTCAAGGCATGGGATACTTTAAATCTTTCTTTACAGTTCTGACTGTGAGACTCCAGTGAGTTAAATCCTATTATTTCCTCAGATTGTATGGCATGTATCAGAGAAGCCATTTTACATACACATTTCTCCTTTCAGCCACAAGTGCCTCACAGTACAGCAGAAGAAAACTGATGCAAAAGGCAAAGTTGAAAATGTGATAAAATTTTCCATATAACATAATTGTTTCTACTTTTTCAGATGTAGGTGCAAGAAATTACAGGCATTTCTGTGCTGTTTATTACAACAAGACCCCAGGGTTTGAGATTGTCCATGGTTTGCTGGACAGGGTCATGCAGCTTCTGGAAGTACCGCCAAATGAAGAGAATGGATACACTATCAAGGCAACCGAAGGTAAGGAAGACAGAGCAGCAGTATACAGCTGAAGTTGGTCTGGAACTCAAATGTTCACCTACAACCTGAGGTGAATTTTTGGTTCCCAGCAGCAGACACTAAGAATTAATATTATTATACCACAATATGATAGTATAAAGAAGTAAAAAGGCATTAATTGCATGCACTGAGTGTAAAATGGGATTACAGTCTTTCTGTGAGCTGTTCCAAGTAGTCTTATATAAATTGTGAGTTGACAGCTTTTTAAGGAGACTTATAGTAAAGCATATGCCATGAGCTTCATGGACTGTTTGCAAAGAGTTAATCCACTGATTGCCAGGGTAGGTAGGAATTCACTGAATTGATGACTATGCTAGGTACCCACTACATTCTCTTTAGCTTCTTACACCTGATCTTTTAGTTTATAGCTTTATCTATAGCTTTTATTCATATGTAACTTTCATTTACATATTCATATGAAGATACATGCCTTATATATCTTTTATTCAAAGACTTGCTGTCTTTGAGACTGAGCCTGCTGCTTAGACAAGTAGTTGTATAACAGCCCTCTTCCTTCTCCATACAGGGTGAGCTGCACATGAATTAAAAATAATATCCTTAAGTGCAAAATCTCCTCTGTGTACATGCATATGCATGTAAGAGAGAAAGCAAGCAGGTTGACCTCATTACTTCATTGAGAGAGCGTAGGTTGAGGCAAGAGAACAAGCATCAGCAACTAACATTTTTGCAGTGCACTGCCAAGATGCCCAACATAACACTTCAACTAAGTGGTCTCCTAGCACTTTTCTGCACATTTATATCATATTGACATCCCCCCCAACCCCCATTTTTTGACAAATTAGTATTTTGCTCAGTATTACTTAGGCAGACTTTCAAAGGCATTATTAGAATATTGTTAATAGGATTCTCAGGTTGACCAGAGGAATGTTAAATAGTTATACTTCTTGTTCTAATTCCACCAAGCACAGAACAGGTAATAGCAAAGCTTCATATTTGGAAGGGGAGTGGTTAGAAGAGCCTCTGGGAGTTGGGTACTCAGCTGACATTGAAGTCAAACTGAACTGTTAGATTCCTATTCAAAACTCTTCTGTAGCTTGTTTTTGAATAGACATATCAAGAGTTTGCTTTAATACTGAAAATATTTGCAAGTGTTTTATATTCTGTACTGTAGCATTTCAATGATGTATGGCTGGCTCCAAGAAACCAGAAAAAAATCTCAATAATCCTATCACAGTAAAGAGGTTATTTCTAGATACTAGTGCTATTTAATATTCCTGGTGCTGTAGGATTTGTAATGCCCATTCATAATCCCTGCATTCCCATGACATTACTCCACAATGCATTTAGTGTAAAGGATGGATTATGCCTTGTCATATGCAATATATTATAAGCAGTTTGTGGCTCTTGGCTATAGACAAAGAAGAAAGTGCCTACTACTTTCTGTTTCACCAGTGATTCAGAAACTCTCCTGGGATGGCATGTAGATTCCTTGCAGTTCTCCTCACATTGGAATTTGACGTTGGGAACAATGCAGGTGGCTGATACCCTAGTGCCGTAGTGAATGCAGGGTCACTGCACCAACTTACTCAAAAGACCTTGACTGCAGAGGTGGTTGGAAGTAGTTCAGGGGATTTTGTTTAGGTTTGGTTTGTTGTTGGTTTGGGGTTTTTTTGTTTGTTTTTTTTAAACTTGCTTTGCAATCTGTCAGTTAAGCACGTGAGAGAAGTTGTCAGCAGATGAGTATGGTTAATTGCTGAGTGGAAAAAAGATCTCCTGTAACATCTTAAGAGAGTGCAGCATACTGAAATAATTCAGAAGAACACTGCAAGTTACTTCAGAAGTTTTAAATCAGGACATTACACATGGCATGGAGTTTTAGATGCATCTTTATGGAGCATGCTTTATTGCCTGTGCCAAATTAAAATTTGCACAGTGAGAAATGGGTTTATCCTATGACTCTGATTTAGAGAGGTCCTAATGTGATCTTAAGCAAAACTTGAGACTAGTAAGCAGCACAGTGTAAAGGTAGGGTTTTAGTCCAGTTTTTTTATTCCTTGTGTAACTGATTAAAATAGTTCTAGTTATTATTGGAAAACAATACAGGGGAAAAATGTTGTTTTAAGTGAATAACAAAGAATAGGCAGAGACGTATTGGGCACATATTTGCCTCTCTTCCAAATTCACTTTGAAAAATGAAATGCCTATACTATAGTCCTGTTTGGTCCATATGTGCAAATCATGGTTATTTAAGCTCCTTCTGTTCTACCAACACCTAAGCACCCTGTGATTTGACCTTAAGGTCAGAGCCTTTTTGCCTTTATAGCAACACCTGTGAAAAAAGTACAGATGCTAGAAAATATGGGTGAAATTGTGATGTTCCCCTGGCCTTTGCACTATGCTTTGGTGTAATCTGAGCTAGGTAATAAATGGAGAAGAGCTGTTCAGAGCAGCCTTAAGGAAGAAAGTGGTTTGAGTGACTGAATCCAAGGGTTTTAACACACATTTGGCACTCAATGCTTTTCAGTATCTTAAAGTTACTAATGGAACCTTCTCCCCCCCCCCCCCCCCCCCCCCCCCCCCCCCGCCCTCCCCAACACTCA
>VXBL01005313.1:0-19666 GCA_013400195.1 Aramus guarauna | reverse complement strand
CCGCCCTTATTACCATTAAATATACAAAATTCTGAAGTCTTACAGACAGAACTCTGGAGTGCCACCCATTGTTTCCACATGCACAGGATGGACTTTTACATGTTAGTGAACCCTACAGTTACTGGCCTAGAAAAACATTTTGTGGTTTTTTTCTTTGTTTTATAGCATAGGCATCCATAATCAAACGTAGCTTGAGAAGAGTACAATTATTGCATCAATCCTCAAATTTGTATGTGCTCCATAAGAAAAGTTTTTTCTTACAACACTTGAAATTTTAGCCAGTTCCATACCATTAATTAAATTTAAAGATCAGTATGGATGTGTATGATTAGGAAGTAAACAAAAAAAAAAATCAAACTTTTTAAACACTAAAAATACAGGTAGAAAGAGACCACAAATTTGGTCATATATTGTCAGGTAATATAATAAAATTATTTCTCTTTAAGTTCACTTCTATTGGTTTCAGTCCCTTCAAATTGAAAAATTAGAGGCATTTGATGATTATATTGTAAGATATTCTTAATTTCAAGTTTTAATCTCTGCAGGAATGGGTATGTTTTCTGCAACATTTTGGTCATATTGTGCTTCTGGATAAGGTCTGAGGTGACTATTTTCTTCCAGAAATGAGAACCATGATCTCATGAGGTGATGTTAATCATGGAATTTGGGTCCATAGTAGAGTCTTACTTAGGCTAAAAAGAATAAAAAATGGCTTAGTAAATACTGACAGTGGATTCTATATGGCAGTCTTCAAAAGAGTAGCGTGAAGTGTATAATTATCCTCATATTATAACATTTAGAATGACTGTCTTATTTAAGGAAACAAACCCTAGTTTTGCAGCACCTTCTGAGAGTCTCTGTACTTTGGAAGGGGAAGTTAATTGGGCACAAATTGTTTGAAAAGGAAAAATAGCATCCATATTTTATAAAAATGAAGCAATTTGACTCAGAAAGTGTTAATGGTAAATCTGTGCATCAATACTGCTTCACTGTCTGCCCCACTGCCTTCCATGACAAAATGGCTATTTTATAAAGTAGCATTCATTCATGTGAAAACAAACAATCCCTGAAGAGTCTGAGCTTGTGACATGAGCTACTTTTTTGTAC
Organism: Aramus guarauna; assembly: GCA_013400195.1. Taxonomy (NCBI): domain Eukaryota; kingdom Metazoa; phylum Chordata; class Aves; order Gruiformes; family Aramidae; genus Aramus; species Aramus guarauna. The sequence goes on along the minus strand of VXBL01005313.1, from coordinate 18,559 downwards.
ATTGATTCTTGTGAATTTCAGCTAACTCTGATTTTTTTTTTTTTTTTTAAGTAAATGTTCATGCCATTAATTCATTCTTTTAGGGTAATCAACAGCTTAGTAAAGCTGGGAAGTCAGCTCATTTGTGTTCAATATAGATACGTATTTAATAAATGCATACTAAGTCTTGCATCCTTCAGTAATTGACAGTTGTCTTTCAAAAAAAAGAGAGAAGTTGGACTCCTTTTTTACTGCCCTTATTTAATTAAATGAGAGGTGTGGTAAAGTGTAGAAAATTTTAATTCCACAGTAAATCATAGTAATAACTTTTCATTTAGTGAGGTTTAGCAGTGCAAATTAGAGGTGTAATAGTTATCTCCGTAACTAAGAACATCAATAAACATTTGCTTTCATAATAATAATTATAAAACAAACCACAGTCTAAATCTTCTTTTGAAATTAACCTCAATTCAGAAGCCAAGAGGAGGAAAGCCTGGGACAATGCTGAGTTACATGTATAGAACTGAACCCCAGCATCTATCCCCTGTGATCAGTTTAAATTGGGAAACTAAAATAAACAGATGTTTAGTACCAGTGTTGAACTCGGCATTAGTAACACAGTTCCTTAAAACAAGTAACTTGATTGCACTTAAGGGCAATCCTGGCCTTCCAGTTGCCTGTCTTGGCAGCTCTTGCATTGTTCATGCGTGTCAGTGATTGCATATTTACTCAGAAATAACCAAAGGAAATGTACCAATTTTAATACAAAGCCTCCAAATATCACTGTGATATACTAGAAGATATCAGTCAATTCTTAATCCATTTAATTGGCATTCAAAAATAGATACTTTATAGATGCTATTGCATCCTTGTAATTACCAAACTTGTAATTTGAAAGACTATCATCAGTTTTGTTTGAAAACAGCTGTTTAAAAACAGATCAGCTGGTAATTGACTCTATTCAAGTCCTGTGAATTTCTCATTTCCCAAATAATCTTTTTCTCACCTTGGAATACTGGCACCATATATATACTATACACTACAGAATTCCCAGTATTGTTACTCTAAGTTAACAGCAGCAGGCAGGATATTTGCTTTGAGAATTGCACCATAATTCTGGTGTCCTAGTATCTCAGAAACATCTAGTCTGGTAGATGTAACCAAACACTCTTCATGTTTTTCAATGGACTGGAAGACACCTTATTATAGTCAAGAATACCCCCTTCCCACCCACCCCCAGATGAAAAAACTATTTATTAAAACCTTTTACATTTCTGTCTCACATAAAAAGTTCAGCCAGCCTTGATAGCAGATTAAAGTATCTCTGCTTACAGTTTGTGTCTGATACTAAAAAAAAATTCTTTCTAATGCTGTCTTTATTGCTGCCAGTCATTAATATTTCCCAATCTATTCAGTTTCCTTGATGAATTTTCAGCCATTGTTATTAAACTAAGCTTCATAAAGTGTGATTATTTCTCTCATTTTCATCTGCAAGTAGCTTTTCTGATTTTTTGACCACTTTCACTTCAGCACTAAATATGGATAGAGTTTTAGCCAAAAGTGTTCCGAGTTTGTTGTGAAACTAGTAAGACTGGTTTATCATATAATTTGTTCTAGAAGATCTCCTAGTCTTCCACTCCTATTTTTCTGTTTATTTCCCTCCCACTCCCATAGTCAGCTCCATGAATTAACAACACTAAGAGATAAGGACAGGTTAAGTCTGACTGATTTTAGGACTTGTAAATTTATTACCCTAGTTGTGCAAGGGGTTTCAGGAGTTCCAGTGCTGGTCATTACAGTGGCTTAATTATAAGGCATCTTGCAAAACTGGATGTTTGTCGCTAGTTCTTGTGGCTTTCCCCAGTGTTGGCCACTACTATAACATGTAATGAATTTCTAATTAATTTCTCATCCTTGTCTCTTGAGCAATATTCCCTGCAGCATCAAATGAGCTTCGTTACATGAAGAACTACAGCTCTAACAACTCAAAATGAAGTTAAATTATCTAATAAAATGGATGTGGCTGCTCACGTAACGTCCCTTTAATTGTTTATTATCTCTGCTCTTGATTCCATTCCTGTAAATACAGGATATTAGATTTATAGGAGTTAAATCTCTACAAGCTTAGGCCAAGTTTATTTCTGTCTTATCAAGTATCTTCCCACACCAGTGCCAATGCCTCAAATTTGGCTGTAACAATTTTAACACCCGAGGAGGTACCTGGCAAAGATATGAACCAGGCGCCTTGATTATATTATTCAATAAGCCAAAGTGAGAGTCTACAGTGTCTGGAGTTTCTCCAGACAAACCTGATTTATCAAAATTTGACAGCACAATGTACCACTGGACATCTCAGAGGCGTCTTGCTGGTGCAAGTGATGCAGCTACGCCAAGCAACACTGAAACAGTTTGTGGCCAAACCTGTAGTTTATTTCTGGACATAAGTCTCCTTCCATTAGCTCTGTGTTATAAAACTGATCTTTATTATGAAAAAAAAAAGAGGCTATCAGAAGTGAGTTTGAAGAGGGCTTTTTCCATTCCTATGGTCATTTCAGCTCCTTATCTGAAAATTTTTGAATGTTCCTTCCCAATACCCTTCAAATATAATCTGTTTGCACAAACCCTATAAAAATGCCTATCAGGTAGAGGGCAGTACATTATTTTGGCACTGCACAGGATAATAAAAGGTTTGACAGGCTTAGACTTCTGTCTTTTAACCTTTCATCACCAAATTATACTTGACAGACTTTGTTCCCACATGCAAAATTCAAAAGTTCAATAAGAGAATAAAGAATATACTTGTTTCTCAAATTCAGAATATTATTTCAGAAGAGAAACTCCTTTGAATTGACTCATTTAGAAGTATATTTCCTATAGAGTAACAGTGGGAGGAAAAATCTACAGTAACTGCAAAAATATTCTGGGGAGGGATGTCAAGTCAGCTTGTAAAGAAGACACAAGCTATCATCTCTTATCTTCCTCTTTTTGCTAGTACTAACTAATAAAAGCTACAGTGTTTTTCTTGCCATTGCATTTTATTCTGACAGATTAGGGATACTCCAAGAAGTAGTAGCATCTCTCCTGACAGTTAGACTTTTCATTTTTTTTTACCATTTTTTGTCAACTCCCAGAACCATCTTAAACATTGGCATTTGTGTTCCTGAGCTCAAGGTGTTGATTCCTTCTCCCTAACATTGTCTTTACTCTTCTGCTGTTCCTTTACTGGGGAAGCCTCTTTAGAATTTAAATCTTCCCCCCATCCCAAAGGCAGCTATCCTTTTTAATCATATATCCTAACAAGTCTAAAAAAAATCTTCCTTGCATCAAAAGTTTTAAATGTCTGGCACAGCTTACATTATATAATATAGACTTAAGCCATTTCTATTTTCCTGTCTGTCTCCTTACATTTTGAAATAGAAAATTATTTCTTCACCATGAACTGTATTTTCAGTGTTGCAGAGCCTTCTCTAGAAAAGAAATGATTCATCCAAGCCAGTAGCAGAAATAGCAGCAACTTGCACATCTCCTTAGTGAACAGGGGCAGTGATGTAAGTGGCAAGGGTCAGGGTGCAGGTCTGGTCGCACCAGCTTCTCTGGTGAAGTGCTGCACTTTACCAGTGCCACAGCTTCATCCTTTGAGTCCGTGTTCACCTCCTGCACAGCCTGATAGAGCTGGAGGCCAGATAGGTGTCTGTCTTCATTTTCACTACAGTGTTAATATTAATGCAAGCAATTGTGAGCATGTCAAATTTATAGCTCACAGTTAGGCAGTTCTCTGATCTGGTTTGATTTTTGACCCATGATATGGAAGCAGAAGGGCAGTGCTTCAAATTTAACCTTCATACATTTTCTAACATCTGTTTATGCAATAAAGTTTTAAACAAGAATTTACAAGATTTTGGCTTTTATATCAACATGAATGCAGGATCCTAAGATTAGTATTTCTGTCACCTATGGTGGAGGAACTGACTTTACTTTTGCTTGTGGTGTATGTATTAGAAAACAGTAGATAAGCAAAGAAATGCTGAGCTAGTGCAGACTCAACCTAGTACGTGTGCTGGGCACAGACCCTCTCTGTTTGGGTCCAGAAGCAGAATAGCTGTATTTGTTGTAGACCCAGTATTGCTTCTGGTCCTGGCCTCACTCACCCAGTTCAAGCATTTCTGTTCCTGGGGGTGTGGCCAGTGCTTCAGCCACAAGGCACTGGCTTGTGACAGAAATCTTAGTTGCTAAAACTAAGTGATTAACAGTGCCAGTGACTGCTGAGATTCATCGTTTAATTATGTATTATTCTGTGCTAGTTTCTCAAGTCATTTTCTAAAAGGCATGAAATGTGGTAGCTGCGAAAGCATAACATCAGGTGGCTGTTCACTGTCTCAGCAAGTCATGTCAAGTCATTGGGAGGGGAGGACGGCTTGGTCTAGGACATGACGTGACTAAACATGCAAACTAAATACTACTACTAAAGTAAACTTGCAGACTGACTTAGTGCTGGTTCTTGTTATTCTCTAATGCTCATATGAAAGCAGAGCCTAAAAGCCAAAGTCTGCTGCCTTACCGGTATACATAGAGTATGTTAGAACCCTTACAATAAAGGATTAGTTTATAGTTTCTGACACATTCCCATGTTTGTAAGAAGAAATTATTCATTTAGCTATTTAAAGAGGGATAAAAAGTATCATGGAACAGAATTTTTTTAATAGTCAAAATTTTTTTGTTTTCTAGCTCAAGTGAAATAGCAAGATACCTTAAAAAAAAGCAGCTTTATTTGGGATTAGGAATTATCTAGTTTTATAAATAGCTGTGACACTATCAGCTTAGGTTTGTGACTTTTAGACAGGATGAAGTATAACATTTCAGATAAATTGGATAAACTGGTCTAAAAGCAAAGCTTAGCTATGTTATGGTAATTACAGTACAGCTAGACTCCAGTGTAGAATCGCTGTTTCTCACAACTGCCACACAAATGCAAATTTATTGAGCTTTATACACAAATACTGATTTCTACAGAAATACATGGAATTTGAGATTTCCTTCTAGGTTTCCTACTCAAGACAAGTTTTTCTGTACACATTACTTAACCAGCCACCCTGGTACTCCAGCACTGAATACGTGAAACCCTGTTACCCAGATCAGTGACCCAAAATGTCTGCTTTCCTTAGCCCCAGCATCCACCCAAATACTACCTTCTGTTAGGAAAGGCAGGAACACCGTGATTTTACCCACATAATCTGAAGTGTCTGACACTACTGCAGTCATGAGAACAACACAAGCAAATAAAGAGGAGCTCCAGACCTATTACATTCTCAAACCACTTCCTGACATCCAGCAACACCAAATATCCTCTGTTAAAGCTCCTGGGGCACTGTACAGCAAGAATGAAAAATAAGTCTAGCCTAAAAGTCTGTGTTGGTCTCTGTTCTCAAGGCAAATGAAAGAAAGAGATTGCTAGCAACACCAGTCCCCAGTTCATCGCTGCAGCACACTAACTTGACTAGAAATAGTTGACTCTGGACCCAAGCAGTATTGCAATTATTTCCATGCTGCTTACAGCATATTGTAAGCTTGTATCTGTAAAACAGTCTCAATTTAAGACTATTTAGGGATCAATAAGTCAAATACAGAGTGAACTGTATTCAGTTTTAGAGTTGCATATGAGGGTTCTTAGAAGAATTAGTTTTTCTTCACACGCTCCCCGAGATACAAATTAACGAAAATGCAGCCACTGACTTAGTTGTAACATGAGAAGATGATTGACTGACCACTGAAAATTTGTGGATGATTCTCCATATTCCCTAGCCTCATTGTCTGCTCTATTTTCGGATATCCAGTGTACCAGTCCAGGTAAACAATGGATTGTCCCTTTTCCCCTCTTCTGCTGTGCCCTGCATCTGGAGGCTGTTGAAAAAAAATACAGCCAGAAATCAGAAAGAAAGATGTTCTTTAGACAGGAGAGATATTAGTTCATACCATACAGATATTTCTTCTGTCATTTTTTTCTAGCGTTATTTTCTTGGGGTTGGATAGATCTAAGGTGCTTACCTTAAATTTGATTGTACTGATTTGAATTTCCTAATGTGTCATTACAGTTAGGTATAATCTGGGGAATGGAGGTTGTTCTGACACAGCTTTAGTCAGGAGTTACAAACCAGGAAACTAAAGTTGATAAATATCCCACTGATCCCAAGGTGTGTTTTTTCTGGACATGAGAGTATATGGGAGAAGAATTGCTGACAAGGTACAACTTAAAAGAGCAACTGGTCTCGCGGTATGTTCCAAAAGTCATGCAAGATTTAGGATGTATGTGATTTTAAAAGTTAGCTGAACATCCCACAACAAGATATGATTTTGAGGTTGCTGTTGCTTTGCATGAGGTTCTGGGAGCCTGACTGCACTGCGTACATGGGCAAGAAAAGGTAGCTGCCTTTTAAAATACTGGCCAGTCTGATAGCATCCTCTAACTTTACATTTGAGCATATCTGCCAAAAGGAGGAATTAGTCAAAAATGTGAAGAACTTGATCCTAAAGAGAAAAAACCCACTAGCCTCCCAAAACTAAACTCCATCCATGTAGCACAGGTAAAATACTTCACCAGGTGAGTCAGGATGAGGTAGTGAAAGAGCAGCTGGAGTGACCAAGGGGATGGAGAATTAAGATGAAAGACTTCAGAGGCCAGATGAGCTCTGCTCTATTACCTTCTTAAGGTTCAGCTTCCGATGTTCCTTCAAATTATAGAAGCAAACGAGTGGGTTTGAAGGCTTAGTGCAACTGTAGGCCTATAATACTACTTTAATCTAGTTCTTGAAAAGGAGGGAGAGCAAGACAGAGAAAAAGAAACTGTGCAAGGTGTTTGACAACAAAGAGTACAGGGAACTCTGAGCTCTTTGAGGGTCAATTAGCCAGAAAATGCGCTAAAGACTACATGCTCTATTGGATTATTGGCCAAAGAATTACCCCAAAGCAATCAAAGTGGCCTGGTTGCCTGAATACAGAGAGGCAATTACGGATTTTGAGGACATGCTACAGAAGCTTTAATTAAAGGTATTATTTCTACATCACTGAACATTGGAAATTAAATTCTTACTTGCAGCCACGAGAAGTAGCTTTTGTCTTTTGCTTGCATGTAGTATGTCAGTGTAAGACATGACTGGCTTTGGCATCTCTTCTTTAGGAATGCATATTGTGTTTCACCCCACCCCTTCTCATAACTACCAGCTATAATGTTGACATATTAAGAGGTGGATTTTCATTGCTAGACCATCTGGCTTCCTCTGGCATTGTGCAGGTCTCTGTCAGCAAGGACAATATGATCTCTGACTAGATTTCAAGGTGGAATTTATGAAGTACAATTTGTGTGCAGAGCAGAAAGGTTTAACTATATCAAGAGTGACAGATTTATTATCCTTAAAGTGGATGGGCTAGTAAATTACAATTTTTTTTAATGAATTTTGGCTCTCAACATACTTGATGGTACAGCTAACCAGACCTACAAGAGCAGCCTTTCATTATAATTGCACCAAGAGCAAACACACTCCTTCCTAGCACACCTGCTGATAATGGTGCCTCCTGGTGTACTTTGGTGACTGCTTGATTAGTGAAAGCTTTCTGCAGGAACACCATGCTCTTCACAACCATACTGTTCTTGATGATGTTGCATACAGAGATAAGACAAACTCTCTTATCAGCTTGGAACTCTTGCTCAAAAGCTGCAGGTCACAGCAGCTAATTTCTCTGGGAAAGCACCTTTGGACTCCTTTTGGCATCAAGACTTTATTGAAGCTAAGAGCACAGGGCACAGGGCTTCAGCTTACAGTGTGATTCACTCAAATTAGATAACAGCATGTGCATTTTTTGCTGATTCCCCATACATGCAAGTAGCATATAAGCACATCTCTTTCATACAGCCCTGACTCTCACTCTGAAGTTTTATGCTTAAAGAGCTGACATGATAGTCCAGCCCATAACACAAGCTTTGCTAGAAATCTGAAACACCATTGCTATATACTTGATAATACCAGAAACACACAAATCAGGAAAACAAAACAAAAACCACAAAACCTTACCTTTGTTTCCTAGCTCTTTTGACAAATCCTCTGGTTTGCTGTCCTGCTCTGTGGGTTGGTCAAGTCACACAACCCATAGCTTGTCCTCAGCACACTAAGGTTCCTTCTGCTCAGCTCTCCTTTTCTACTTGTGGTGGGTCCCTCAGTCAAAGCACTCCCCCGGCTGCAAAATGCTCGTTTCTATTTGCCCCCCCTTTCTGCTCAGATTTTTCATGTTTCTTCTGAGTTTTTTCTCTCTTTCTGTGCTTCCCTTTCTATGTCTGAATTTTTTGATCTGAAATTTACATTTGCTCCAAATTCTGGTGCCCTGGCAGAGTTACATGGACCAACAACACCCGGTCTCAGGCGTGAGCCAACCTCCTTCCCTCACCACCTGTGTGGTCAAGGGAAGAGTCACTCAGATGAGGAAGGCCTTAGATCCCCCATCGGTGGGATGCAGTCTAGAGGCCCTTTTAGCAGGCAGGAATATACTTTGAATTAGCCAATTATCATAATAATAGTTTCATTATTATAACCAGAGTTCATAAACTCCCTGTAAGCCTGTTCTCAGCTCATGTTTCTTTGGTGCAAGAGCCAAGTGTTAGCTGGACAGATGGGGACCCTAAAGCTTTTAACAGGTTCTTTCATTTTTATTTTGCTTTATTGTCTGATCTCTTCCAGTGGCAGAATTATACCCTGCAAGTGCCATGGCTGTAAAAGCCCAGGCCCACTACCAAGCGCACTGTGAAGTAACCTACATTTCAGGGTTAGCTTAACGAGAAATGGAGAGGTGATTTGAAGATCCTGCTTCCTGCACTTTGGGGAGCTAAATGTTCCCCCTTGGTGTTAATTATAACCTCTTCACCACAAGGAAGCACCAAGTAAAATAAATAACATCATGGTCCAGCATTGGTTGCTGCATATAAGATGGCAAATGTGGCCAAATGCCTAATGTATAGCTGGAGCAGCACATTCCCAGCCACGCTGAACGTATGGTTTCATGGTACAGGCTTCAGCCAAATCAACAGCTTGTCCCGCTCTCCTCCCCTCTCCAGGTGGAGAGCCACCATCTCCCGTTTGGTGGTGGCGATTCCCTGATTCACTTCACTTGTTATAGGAAGCTGTGCTGTAAGCTCATGGTAAGAAGGGAGAAATTTTATGGGTGTTAAGATTCTAGCTAGCATAACGCTTCACTTTATGCTATTATCATTAAGCCATTTCATAGTTTCCGATATAATGCGGTGGATTGCTATCAATTTTCAAAATTTATCCAAATGCATGTTATTTAATTAAGTGCAAAGCAACTTCTACTGAAGGTAACCATCTAGTAAACATCAATAGTGGTGGATGTGAGGGTCAGGTCCCCCCACCGCCCATCCACCTCCTGCCTAACTTCTGACTGGGAGACCGACAACTGGTGATGCCCAGATAGCAGAGCATTTCTTGTCCCTGAACACATAAAATTGTTTCACACAACAGGGAGCAGCACAGATCTTGGAAACTGCGTTTGATAGATTGGCTGATTGCAGTATTATGTTAGACCCCATCCAGATGTCCCAACCAAGTTTAAAAACAGTTAAGTCTCATGATATAATTGGGTCTAGATGTGCAAGAAGATAAAGTGACTTTCCCAAGGTTACACACAAGGCAGCTCAGAAGAACAGACAAATGAGACTCACAGCTTTTTTAACTAACCATACCGTCAAAGCTCTTTTTTCCTATAATTTTATAGTGGGGTATCATGCCAACATTATTAACTTGGTTCTTGCTCTTGTGCCGGTTTAAGCTTACAGTCAGGTTTCTAAAAGAACGTCACTGTGTGCTGCTCACATCCATGGTACAATACCAGCTTTATTCACAAATAGGAAAGCCTTTACCACTAACTACAGGGGTACTTTATTTTTAGGATATGTTTTCACTCACAATCTGCAGAGTGATCTGTATGTGTGGCATTTGTTTCTTTTCTAAATTTGTTTCATCAAGTTTTATTTTAACACTTGCTTTGAATAGTGCAGCTTGGCAGTGGCAAGTGTCTGGCTGGAGTCACGTGCCGCTAACAGCCAGGGGGGAGATAATTCCGCTTTTGTACGTCCAGTGTAAGTAGTTGGTTTGTGCTCATAGCTAAAACTGGAAACGCGTGATTTAAAAGATACTGAATATTTTTTACAACAGCCTTTAGGTAATGTTACTGTGATCATTTACTACTGCTGTCAGATTTCACAAGGCAGCCAAAATTGAAGTACACATTTAAGTTAATTTGCACTTGCAGCAAGTTGGACAAGAAAAAGACCTAATTGCTGTTCTTATTCTTATAGCTGCAAGTTACAACTACAAACCTCACAGGAGACACTTCTTAAATGAATTATTTCCACTGGGGAGCTAACAAAGAATTTCTCTGGGCTTGACCACTAGTGATCAGACTGTCGTGAAAATGTTCCTGAGGTTTGAGGTTAATTTGGCCCTTTATTGCCTTTTTTAAATAGTTCCTTGTAAACACAGTAAAATGTCCTGGGCTGATCCTGAACCAGAGGATGTTCCATTTGGAGGACCCAGAGTAAGTTGCCATGAGGAAATGCTTGCAATCCTTTTGCAGGATGCAGGGGATGCTGAAGGGCTGAGTGCTGTGTCGGTAGCAGGCAGGGAGCAGGACTAGAAGCAGCTCCTCAGCTCTTGTCTTCATCCCGGCACAGAAAGAAGTGGAGCAGGGATGTTTCTCATCCGCACTGATACAACCTCAGGTGTACCCAATAACCAGCTCTTCTTGTAGAAGGTGCTTTGTTGGATTTTAGGCTATTGAGGTAAAGATGGAGAGTAAGGAGTGAGGGTAGAGAAGCTGACTAGTCCCCGATGCTGTCCCTACCAATGTGCTCAGCTTCTGAGTGGAAATCTAGTAAAAAGCCCTCCCCTCTCTGCAAAGGCAGTAGCATTAAAAACACAGTGGAGGCAGTTTTCTCCAGGAGGAATCAGTGGCCTTGTTTCATCTTCTCCCCCTTCCCTGCTTTGAGTTCACAGCATCATCTACAGCACTACTCGCTGGAGGTCCTGCACACTGTGCCTTGCTTCCACGCGCTTGTTATGAAAGAGGTGGCTTCGGAAGGAGCAGCTTGTTGGTTTGCTTTTGGCTTTTGAAGTGTGATCAGGTCAAAATGCCACTCACCTCAGGACAGAGACAAAAAAAAAAAAAAAAAAAGCAAGCATACCTGCTATAGACAAGCTTGAATGTATTGCTGGTATAGCCACCACACACAGATAAGTTCCCAGGTGGGAAAGGCTTTCCGTGAAAATGTCTGCACAGCTCCTCCAAGTTCTTCGTGGCTAATTCAATTACTTTTTTTTTTTACTTCTGTTTTTAAACTCCCAGATAACATTTAAAACTTGGGGCTTGGTTTGAGGTAAGAGGAAGATGATCTTTGACTTCCTTTGAGTTGCTCATTGTTCCACAGTTTTACAGTGTATATGAAACTGCTTAAAAGCTCTTCTCCAGATGAGGAATGTGGGTTGTTTCTAATTAGGTGACATGTAATCAAGCGTGACATGCCTACTTACCCCTTAGATGACAGCAAGCTTTATTTCCTTAAACAGAGTAAGGTGGGAAACACTCAGGTGTTAAATAGCCTAAAGCCTGCAAAAGTTCTTCATTTCAGCAGCCCTCTGACTCGACCTATTTGTGCTAATTTCTATTCCAGGAGTAAATGAGTCAAAACAACTGGAGTGTGAAAAATGCCCACGCTTTGGGCTTCACATTTTATTTTTAACTCAAAGCGTTTCCTCGTTCTCTATCAATCATGACAACTGTTAATGCAAGAAAGTGAGAGCCCCTTCTTAGCATCTCAGTCCAGAGAACGGTTTAATACTGAGAGCTTTGTTCTCCATGTTAAATGCCTATTGACTTCTTTGGCCCGGAGAAATATTGATTTTTCTCTCACTTTCTTTACAGGCTCTGCTTTCTTTCCTGGTCGCTGTGCTGAGATCTTTGCCAAAGGTCAAAGCATTGGGAAACTTGGAGTCCTACACCCTGATGTTATCACCAAGTTTGAGCTCACCATGCCATGCTCTGCCCTAGAGATCAATATTGAGCCCTTCGTGTGACGACGGGACTTTTATCCTCCTACAGCCATCCGCTGTCACATGCAGCACTCTCTGCTCTTTTGTCTTCCTCTGCGGAGCACATCTGCTTACCCTTTTATGTTCAATAAACTAGAAAAACAGAGCCTAGCTCCCTGGGTAAATAAGTTCCTTACAGCATAATTTGGCCAGTTTCTGCAGGGTAAGAATGTGGCATCTTGGACTAGACCATGCCCTCAATATTTTTAAAGGGGGGAGCAGGGAAGAAACAAGTTGGGTAAAAGCCCAGTGTTTTACAAAAGAAACGTAATGGCAGGGCACGTGATTAGTTTTCAAAATCAGAAATGTTCCACAGACACAGCTTCATACTGTAACTGATTATGGCTGCATAACAGGAATCTCATTCTTTTCTTATTGCATGAAATAAGATAATTGATTAGAGCAAATGTTGAGTGAATGTGAGCAGAACTAAGGACTTGAGCTTTTATTCTGTACGGTTGTCATGTGCTCATCGATGGCTGGGGGAGGAAAATAAACTTGTTTCATGAAAACCAGAGCTATTTTGTAAGCGAGATGTGTGTAATATCTGCTTCCCTACTCCAGACATAACTGTTGATCCTTTATCATTCTAAATTCGGAAAGGGGAGGGGGTGGAATTAGATTTTTTTCATGGTTGATGTAAGCTCAGTGGTTTTTGAAGCTCCAAACCAAATTGGGAAAATGCATTTAGGAGCATATGCCAGTGGTCTTTTGCATGAGGAGCTGAAAAATATCAAAGCCATTGTCCGACCAAGGCTGGCATATTTGTCTGCAGAAGTTAGCGTGGTCCTTGCTGCACTCGTATAGCCCCACCAGCAGCTTTCTGAACCCCAGCTGCACAGCAGGGACCGCATGGCTTTTGGACAGTTTTTCTTTTCTTGCAGTTTTGCCCCTGACAGTATATGAAACCCTCTGTCGGGTCAGGCTTTTCCTCTGGCTGGCTTTCTGGCAGCAGTTCCGCTGCAGCCTGGCGCTTTGTGCCTCTGCTATCTGGGAAACCGAGCCGCTCCATCCAGCACGGCCATGCCCGGTACATCCTTTCTGGTGCAATGCCGCCGAGCGGGTGGCCAGCTCAGTGCTCTGAATCAGGCTCCTCACCAGCTCGCTAGTGAAGCTGGCTGTCCCTCATTTGGGACACTATAACCATCGCTAATGTTGCAGGCTAACAATAGCGAGGATTTTGCATTAGGCCAGTACGCTGTGGCTCGTTTCTGTTGCGATAACCAGATAGGCTCTGATCCCAGGAGGGGACCGTCCAAGGGTGGACATCAGGGTGATGCTGGAGAAGGGTGTTACGATGACTAGCTCGTCGAGAGGTGCGCAATGGTAGGGGTAAGGTAAGCTCATAGTTACGCAAGCTGCACGCCTGTGCAGATCTCTTATCGCTGGACCTACGATGGCTTTCCAGTGGTAGCCCTGTCAGTAATCTCAACAGGTGGGAGGGCAACAGGCAAGGCTTTTTGGTGCAAGTGTTAATCCAGTATGAAAAATGCACTACGGTTACCCATCTGGAAACCCTACAGTTGCCCTCAGATGGAAGTGTAGATTTTAATTACCTCTGCATGACAGACGTGAAATGAGACTATAGCTATTGCCATACGTTGCACGACTGACTCCAGTGCCCACGGAGAGTGAGAAAACTGCAGCTCATATTTTAAAGTCTCCCAAGGGATTAGCCAGCTTGTCGTTTGCAGGATATATCTCCCCGCGATGCCTACACAACTGTAACCAAGCAAGCTCACAGTGTGGGAAGCAATCTGTAACGCAGATGGTAAGTATTAACCCCCCCTGTTTATTAGTGTGTCATGCATGGGGATTAGGACGACAATAAGGCAGATTTGCATTTCAGCAGAGTACAGGCATATTTGCGTGCACTAAATATATTTCTCTACACAAGATTTTCTGACTCTTTGGGTGTCCCAATTCTCCTGTGAATATACTGTCCTTTGAGTGTAAAGACCAGATTAGGCTGGGACTAAGGGCTTGAGCTGCAGTGGTATGTGTTGCGAGGCTTTTAGGGATCACTTCTCCTGTTCCATATCATTTGCCCGGTGTCAGGAGCTAAGTGCTCCACAAGTGGGATGTGAGCTCTGTCCCGGGGAAGTAGCACTACTAGCCAGAAGTAGAGGGAGAGAATGGAGAGAAAGGTTAAAAAAACCTCTTCGGGCCACCGACCGCCCTCACAGCTAGACGCGGGGCCAGCAGCCTTGCAGACGCTGCCGTAGCTCTGAAATTCAAGCTTTGCCCTAGTGCTGTGCTCAGGATTAGCTGTGAATCCTGATGAGAGGGACATTTCACACAAGTCTAGCGTATTTATTGCAGAGTGTTGTCTTTGGTAGCCCAAACCCAATTACCTGACATTTACAGCTTGCTCCTCGCTGTATTCAATGCAGCTTTGTGCCAGAGAGAGCCCCCGTCAGCACTGCCATTTCGCTTTTACCCTTTGCTGGAGCTGTGGTCTCTGCTGATGGCGGTGGCTTTTGAGCAGTTTTTGAACATCTTTTGAACTTTGAGTATTCCTCCAAGGAAGAGTTGGAAGTTGGATTTTTCACTAGTGGTCCCCGATTGTGAATTGCTGCTGGCTGCGGGTACTGGGTCATCGCTCGGCATCGGAAGACGAGCGCAGCAGGCTGGATCGCTGGTGACAGAGGTCAAAGCCCGTTGCAGCGTGCTGCGGGGGTGACTGCTGGGTTCCACGCAGCAGGACACGAGTACCGACTTCTGGTTTTGTCCTTGTTGGGCTTCAGTGCTGCCAGCGTGCTTGTCCGATCGGCAGCAGCCCCGCGGCGGCCTGGCCGCAGGTCCCGGCACAGCGCAGAGCATTTCTGTGGAGGTAACGCCTGGGGCTTTCCATCTCTGGCTCGCTTGCAATGTAAATCATTCTCGCTTTGGCAGGTGAGCACGGAACAGGCCGAGCAAAAGCCACGGGTGCTGCCAGGAGACCGCCGTGGGGATCACGGCCTCGGGCACACGCGACACCTCTGACCGCCCAGCGACCCCGAAACCGAGCCCAGCGCGGGAGGCAGCGGGGAGGGCAGGCGGCCACGGCTGCGGGACCAACAGCCAGCGTGCTCCCACGGAGGCGGCGGGATAGGCGAGGCGATGCGATGCGATGCGCTCCGGGAGGAGCTCGGTGGCAGAGCGAGGCGATTGCTTTACGCGTGCTTTAGCAAACAGGGGAGATCCCACCCGCTGCTAGAGCCACACTTCCACCCTGCTCAGAGATGCGCCCATATTTCCCAACTTCTACTCGCAGCAGGCAGTAGAAAGGTTAAAACTGAAACCGAGACCATTTTCTTTTTTTCCCGTCCCCTGAATCAAATCACCTGTATCCAGAAAAGCAACCTGCGAGCCTGCTCATGGCTTTAGGCAGAAGCTTGGAAGGATGAGGAGGCTGGGCTCGTGACAAAGTTTCCGCCGGAAAATTAAACCAGGCAAATTCAGCGCTTGCTGGTTTAGTTTGTAATCCCTGCCAAGAGGGTGTGATAACATTTGGCCGCTGCCTCGAGTAGGTGGTTCTGTGCTGGGGCACTGGCGCACGGGGATGCTCTGCGACAGGAGGGAGCCTGGACCGGCACCACGCGCCCGGAAAGCGGTTTGCAGAGCGAGCACGTCGGGAGGAGGCAGCCTGACTAAGCTCAGGGTGAGATGCCTGCCACGGCACTCTTGACAGCGTAACGCAGGAAATTTAGAAAAAGATTGTCTTGGCACCACCCCCGTGGTGCCCCTGCAGGACAGTACTGAGGAGAAGTCACAGCCCAGGCTCCACAGCATCCAAGGCTGATGCTCCCTGTCTGGAAGTCATCTCCTACCCCATTGACATCCAAGGCAGCATTTTACCCTACAAACCCGGCATGCCTACTCAGGAGGAGTCAGCTGAGTACAGACATGACCAGCAAACCGGCCGCAAAAACCTTGTTTTCTACCACCACACTGGAGCCACGGAGGCAGGGAGCATTTCCAAAGACAGCAGAGACACGCATGGGTTTGCAGCGAGGACCTGGTGCTTCAGGTGAACGAAACACAGGAAGGGTGACGTGCCTTACCTTGCCGGAGGACTTGCCTCTTCAGGCTGTCCCTGCAGGAAGGACTGCAGCCCCGCTGAGCCAGAAGCCTCCCCTGGTCCCACAGCCCAGAGGTGCTGCGGCGATGGGGGCTTGCCTCAGTCAGCTGGGGGCACCTGGGGGCCCATGGGCACACCACCTCATGATGCTGAGGGGAGGCCTTACCCAGTTTCACAGACACATCCTCGACAACAAAACCTTGTTAGGCTCCTCAATGAACACAAAATGTTCTGCGGTTTGCGGGATGTCATGCTATGATCGCATATATTAACTGCAAATCAAATTTGGCTTCCAATTAACTGTTTAGTCTATCAGAGGCAGGTATTGGAGGTGAAGGAGATTCCAGGTGCCCAAGCATCCCCCATCACTAACAACACAGCAACTCACGTTTCCATTTGCAAAGGATGTAGCAAATAGTTGTGAGCAGATCAGTAGCCTTTTATCTATATTTTAAAAAAAGCAGAGAAGCAGGCTGCTGCTGCTGAGCCCGGGGGAGCCGAAGCTCGCGGCTAGACCCAGCAGGGAGAGGGGACACAAGCAGGACAGCTTGGGAAGAGAGGTGGGCGGTTGCACTTGGGAAGCTTTTTAAACTGTGACTCATTCCCTTCCCCTTACATCATTCATTTACAAGTGGCAATAGAGGACGCAAAACGAACAGAGAAACACCAAGTTTTGCAAAATAGGTATATTTTAAAATTTGAACCAAGAACAGGTTGCACGTATTGCACGAATCACATGCAGGTAGATAAAAATACCTGTGCGCTTACTTTATAAATCCAAGCGTTTATAGATAATTTATAAAATTTTCATAGCATAAAAGAGCCGTGATTCAGAACCGAAACATTACAGGTAAAACTGCATGAACGTCAAACCGCGCCTATCACGGGACCAACCGATTTCACCCCACAGCTTAGACACTCACCTTGCTGTCAAGTTTTCTCCCAGTTTTGGTCCTGTCCCGTGTGATGTGGTCCCTCCGCAGGGCTCCAGCTCTGCCCTGCAGCTGTGCATCATGAAACGTAAACCTTAAAATAAGGTGGTTTTAAAGGTGCTTTAAGGCCTGATGGCAGCGCTTCTGTGGTGGGAGGGAGAGCGGGAGGCGGAGGACAGGACCCCACGGCTTTGGTGGCCCGAGGCCAGCGCTCACCAAAGGTACGCGTGAGCGGGCACACGCCCCGCTGACAGACTCGTTGAAGACGCTTGTGTGCACGTGTAAAGTCCACACAGCCTGACTTAAAACAGTTTATCCACAGCCTGGGCAAACCTAAAAATGGTCAAAATTTCTGCCTGCGTTTCTTCCAGAGAAGAAACCGGAAAACCTGGCTTTAAAACCGCACGGCTCTTTCACGTGCACGCCTCCCGCTCCTCATACAACACTCCCAGCTACCTTTTTTTAACTTGATTATATCTATCCAAGGAGCTAAACCGATGACAAAGCACCTCCATTACATTTTTCAGGTTATTTTTTCTTGCAGCCAGGAAGACAAGCGTACGCGGTTAAAAAGCTGGCTTTTTTAATGTACATTCTGCCAGGAAAGGCACAGGGACCATGCTTGAAGCTCTGCAGCTATCGCGTGTTACATTTTTCCAGCCAAGCAGACCACATTCACCGCTGCATTTCTCAACAGCTCATTGGTCCAACAGAAGGTACCTAACTTTTTAAAGAAGCATCCTGAGTTAAAGCCACGACCCTCCTGCGAGCGCTCCCCAACCGCTGTGCTGCAAGCGCATACACGTGGCACTGCAAGGTGCGCGGAAGACCAGCCGTAATGCCGCGCCGCACCAGAAAGTGACGGCATCTTGTCGTCGCCGCACGTTGTAGTCACCGAGTCACCGCTCGGCTCCTTCCACAACACGGTTTAAGGACACTATTTGTCACCGAGCCCCGGCGTGATGGGAAGGGCTTTGTCCCATCTCCTAGACAGGGAAGCTACATCTGAGTTAAAGAGTTTGAAGACAAGCCTCCGTCTAACAACTGCTTGTTGTATGAAGGGAAAGGATCTGGTAGCGGAGACTTTCTTATTACTATTCCAGATTTGTTGTAAATAACTTAGAATGTTTTGGGTTGGATTTTTCTTTCTTCTGTTTTACTTTTGTTTTGTTCTGTTTTTGTTTTCTAAAGGATTGCAGTGAGTAAACCCATACAGACAGAACTAGCCAGATCTGGCAGTGCTGTCGGAAGACACTATGACAAGCAACAAGTACAATAATCATCAGATTTTGTTAGCGAAATGCACAGCTGTACCCAAGTGTGACCATCTGATCTCTGCTGACATGGATTGCTAAAGAAACCTGCCGTCCCGGAGGGATTTCCCGAAGCCTGACAGCGGGAAAGCGCCTGAGGAGCCTCCACCTCCATCCACCTCACCT
>VXBL01005312.1:344959-386867 GCA_013400195.1 Aramus guarauna | reverse complement strand
GGGTGGCTCTGAGCCAGCACAGGGCACCTCACCCAGCCTGGGAACCCCCAGCCCCTGCACGCTCCAATGAGAGGCGAGACACACCGCTATTAAAAATATCACTTCTGTTTTATTTGGAATTTGTTACTCTGCGTGGGTGATAGGGTATAAATACATTCTCCAATGAGCATCATCACCCTCAGCCCTCCCCCGGGGTGGGGGGCCAGGGCAGGGTGCAGGGCTGGGGGTGTGCTGGCCCCAGGCAGCAGGGCCAGCCGGCATCGGTGCATCACGGCCGCCAGCCCGGGCAGCGTCTGCCAGCCGGACCGTCTTGCACAGGATCAAGGTATGGTGTGGCCCTGTGTGCCAGCACCCGCTGGGGGGGGGGCGGGGCTGAGACTGGGGTGCCCTGTGTGGGCTCCCAGGCAGCTCCTGCTCCACACTCAGCTTCACCGAAGCCCCTTGCCTTGAGCCCCACTACCCACAGCCATGTGCAGTTTGGTGGCCACGACCAGCCCAGCAAGTGCCCCAGCCCTGGGATGGGTGCTCCCAGCTCCATGCAGGCTGCATCACTCTTAGTGACCCTGCTCAAGCAGCCCCTGCCCAGGTGTCAATCCTGACCACATGCCCCAGATGCCGGAGCTGAGGTGGGGTCACCCTGCAACAGGGGAAAGGCCTTAGTGGGAGTGAGGTGGGAGGCAGAGTGGCTGTTGGTGCGAGGCTCACCTTGCTCCTACCAGCCCTGCAGCGCTGCCCACCCTTGCCACAGGCTACAAACTGTGGGCTCTGCTTTTGAGCAGCATCACAGGGAGGGAGGCCACAGTGTGGCCCTGAGGCAGAGGTGAAGGGACATCGAATGCTCCGGGGGGAGCAAGGCAGGGTTGCGAGCCCTGGGACACAGTGCTGGGGGGGCTGTCCTGGGTTGATGGGGCTGGGCAGACGGTGCTCACAGCAGGTGATGCCCACGTGGGATGGTGAATGGCACTAGCCGGTGGTGGCAGCTGGGTGGGTCAGGGCGGGGGTGCTCGCAGGCAGACCATCGGATAGGCTGTTGGCTGAGATACGTGGGCACGGGCGACAGAGGAGGGAGAATATAAAAAATACAAAAGTGCGGCCCCGTGGCGCAAGAGGCAATGCCCTGCCTGGTGCCTGCCTGCGGCAGGTGGGGGCCGCAGGGGGCCGATACCGCGCGCACACGCTGGCTTCTAACTGGCTTTTTATTTTATATCAAGAACACTTGGTTTTAAAATCTTTACAAAGGACAAAACGCGGCAACTCCGTTAGTGTGTAAAGAACTAAAGATCTGCTTAAAAAACGTCTCTGCAAAGAGAAACAACTGACACAAAAGAGATTCTCTGCAGCGCAAAGAGGGGCAGAGGTGCCAAGTCTCTTGCCCGGGGCCCTGCTCCCAGGGTTCCTGGGGTCCCCGAGCCCTGGCACCGGCCCCAGTGCCCACACTCCGTACAAGGCCGGGTCCCTGGACCCTGCCTGCTCCCTGTGCCTATAGCACCATGGCCCAGGGCCACTTCTCAATACAGTGAAAGAGCCTTTTCCAGGGCACTCAGGATGCCAAGCCACCTGGGAATGCCCGAGCACTGGCCGAGAGGGATGCCTGACTCCGCTCCTCGTCAGTCCTGGGGTGCTCAGTGCACAGAGCGCTGCGGATGTGATCGCTCTGTGGGGAGGCACAACCTGTGTGGGAAGCCCCGTGGCCACTGCCAGCAGGACCCCCCTGCTCACCTGCACCAGTGCATGGGCGCAGGGGCTATGCCATGTCCCCCTCTGCATTCCACTGGCACCCTGGGGTGACCTGTGGGGGCCCTCTGGCCAGGAGCCAAGAGAGTCAAAGCACTTCTCAAAAGTTAGATAGGTACGAAAGAAAGCGCCAGGGGGAGAGCAGGGCATCCGGCCGCGCCAGGACCCCACAGATCTCCAAGCTCGGTGCCGCACCGTCCGTAGGCGCTGCCCCTCTGTCTGGGGGCTCTGTTGGCCTCGCTGGTCCCTCTGCCAGTGTCTGCTGCGTGCGTGTGCGTGCGTGCATGCGTGTGCGCCAGTGGCGGGCAGCTATACCCTGGTGGTAGAGTGTGAGTGCGGGAGCCCCGAGCTGTTGAAGCCGGCGGTGAAGGTGTTGTAGGGGTGCAGGGTCTGCAGACCCACCAGCGAGTTGGGGATCATGGTGATGGTGTTGGGGGTCATGAGCGGGATGTCATCCGGAGAGCGGCGCAAGGTGAGGGTGTAGTCAGGCAGAGCAGCCAGGCGCAGGGCGTCGTGGGGTGGCACAGCCTCGCACTCATGGTGCCCCTGGCTCACCTGCAAGGAGGGCATCTCCTCATCGGGCGCATGGGCGATGTCGTTGGCAGCGCCACGCTGGGGGCTGGGTTGCCGGTGTGTGTCCTGCCGGCGCTTGTCCTTGCGGTAGTAGAGGGCAGCGAAGGCCAGCACATTGAGGAAGAGGAGGGAGGCACCCACGGCAATGGTGACGCTCAGCTCGGTGGAGTAGTCACGGGGGCTCTCAAGCAGGGTGCCTGCCTCCTGCTCCGGGCTCCACTTCTCCTTCCCATTCTCGCTGTTGTAGGCAGGTGAGATGGCAGGGCGTTTGGTGGTCCAGATCTTGCCATTGGGCCGGCGAGTGATGTGGGAATTCTGCGTGGTGTCAGGTGGCGGCACTTTGGTGGTGGTGGAGGTGTAGTGGAACATATCATGCAGGTTGTACAGATGGGGGACTAGGTGCTTCCAGAAAGCCACCTTGGTGGCCCGGTAGTGGTCGCGTACCCGTGGCTTCAGCCCAATGTGCAGATACAGCTGGTCACGGGGGTTGTACTTGGACCAGGCCACCTCCTCAAACCGGTTGGCCTTGGTGTGGATGAACTTGGTGTCCTGGGGGACAGGCTTGTTGGGGTCCCTGCAAGACATAGGCAAAACAGAGCTATCACCAGGAAAAGCTGGAGAGGCGAGGAGGGAGAGCTGGATGCAGACTTGGAGGCTGCAGAGACCTTTGCCAGTGGTGGCACAGGGTGGGCTGGTGAAAGGTCCTGCATAGCTGGGCATCACCCCAACCCTGGGCCAAGTCTCACCCACAATAACCATGGCCAACCAACCTTCCCACCCCTGTGCTTGGCTGGGTCGTGTCCCAGGGGCTGGCCACACTCTCAGCTTCGTACTGTGTGGTTGATGCCCTGACCCCAGTGAAGGTGCAGTACACAGACTTCCAGGCACGGGTGATCTCAGTGTCCCACATCAGCCATGACACCCCACCCCACATGCAGCACAGCCCCAAGGGGTATAGCTGCAGTGAGTGCAGACACCCCAGGCACAGTGCCCATCCCTACTCACCCTGTCTTGGCAAAGTTGGTCCAGTAGGTCATCACCACAGCACTGAGCATGACGTCATTCTTGGAGAAGTTGCAGGGAAAAAGGTCTGTGGGGCCAATCATGGGGATCCCGAACACGTAAGGCACCTCATCCCCATGGGCCGCATCAGACCATGCAGGCTTCATCAGGCTCTGGCAGTGGTGGTAGAAGGCGTAGAAGTAGGTGGGGGAGCCGTAGCGGGCATGTAGGTCGGCCGTCACCACCGAAGGCTCTACCCACTGATGGTCAGTGAAGAGGGCCACCAGAGTCTTGCGACGTGTCTCAGGGTTGTCCCTGTCAGCCCAGTCTGTGTACATGAACTTGATCGTCTCCCGCAAGGTGTCCTTGCCCTCGGGGTAGCCATACAGGTTGTCTACAAAGTTGGAAACCGAGTAGTCAAAGTCACTGCCCGAGACACCGTCCTCGGGGTCCACCACGCCCTCCACGAACTTCAGCCCCTCGCCCTGGTTAACCCCCAGCATGATATCATAGTTGAGGAACTCGCCCTGCTCCATTAAGATCTCTGGGTCATCTGGGATCACATCCCCGTCAATGACTGGCCCAAAGGCCACATGGTAGCGAGCTGGTTGGATGTCTTGCTCCACCAGCTCCTTGGCACTCTTCTGCCGCAGGCAGTCCACCATGTCCACTGTGTCCAGCACGTTGCAGCCCACCTTGTCAGCCAGCATGCTGGTGTACTTCACAGGCTGGTAGTTCACTGCCCAGCTGGAGAGTGCGGAGCCGCTCTGGATGATGGCTCTCTGGAAGAGACCTGGAAGACAGGCAAGGAGCAGAGGAAGCTTGCAGCAGGTTGAGTGCTGTTCCAGCACCCCAGAGCTGCAGTGCAGGATGCAGTGTGAAGGCATGGATGCCCTTGGACCCCTGCAAGTACCCAGCTCTCCAACCTGCGCCTGGCCTTGACCTGGGCTGTGCTGCCTGCTGAGCCGGGCTCACATGGAGGGCTCGGCTCATGACCACCATGAGGGTGGCTGGGTGACAGCTGGGCATGCAGCGGGTGCTTTTTGCAGCAACCAAGGGCTGCTGTGCTCCCAGAGGATCCTATTGCAGGGCATGGCCTGACATCCTTCTATCCCTGCGTAGGTAGAAGAGGAGCCATGGTTGCATCACAGCCTGGCTTTGCTGAGCAGCCCATGCAATCCCAGCTGGGGCACAGGCCGCCCCTGGCTCAGTGCTATTCTCCAACCCAGGGTGGCACTCGCTTCACTGAGCAGTCAGGCTGCAGGCTGGCAGCAGCGGGAGGGTTAACGCCTACTCAAGGACACTTAACCCTGCACGTCCCACCCCACTGCTTTGTCACGGTCCCCCTCGCCCCCCCCCACGGTCCCCCTTTTCCCCCTCCCTGCCACTTCCTGCCCAGCTGGGGCTGCTTGGTGCCAATCCGGCCCCGCAGGAGCACACTGCCAGATGCACAAAGAGGGCCTTTCTGCCACCGGGAACACAGAGGGAGTGGACTTTTGCCCTTGAAAACGGGGCCACAAAGGCCCTGGCCCAGGCAGAGGAATGCATGGCTGCGCTCCAGCCCCATGTCAATGGCACTTGTGCTCAGAATACAAAGGGCAGCGAGGAAGTGGAGCCTCCGGGGCGGTGAAAGGCAGCCAGGCTCAGGGTGCACCCTGGGGTCCCTGCTCTCCAGCCAGCCCTCTCCTGCACCCCAAGTGCTGCCTGTGCCCTCACCGGACCCCAGCACTCACTTGCCACAAGGGACTGTCTCAGGTGGTCCCCGAATGGTGCTGGCACAGCAATGTGGTGGCCACAGGGCTGCCCTCAGCCCCCTGAAATGTGGAGTGCCTGCGTGAGACCCCTTGTGTAGCCAAGGTCTTACTGCTCTGCAGAGGAGCATGCACCTTCCTGTAGCAGAAGTGTTCAGAGGCTCGTGGCTCCCAGCCACCGTGTCCATAGCTCTTGTCTGCACACACAGTCCTTGCTCTGCCAAGTACCTGACATACAGTCCCATGCGCCGGGACAAAAAGAAGTCACAAGCTCTGTTTGTCACCTCCTGGTGCCCTAGAAAGCCGTACCCAGACTACAGACTGGAGACTGGTCATGGATCTGCTTGCTCTGTGCTATCATCCATGTGCCGAAGAGCCAGAATAGGGTTTCCTTAGCTCCCAGGAGATGCTGTCCCAGCAGCAGCTATTGCTCTGTATCAGCAGCAATCACTTCCCAGACAGACCTACTGGACTGTGCTATGCCCCTGCCTGCGCAAGCTCAGGAAGCTGGTGTCACTGATAGGTCATGTCCCTGATGGAGCCCCCTCACTGTGCTTCTGCGTGGCCACATCCTGACCCAGGAGAACCTAGGAGTCTGTATGAGCCCAGAATTCCCACGTCTTCCCCCTCCATGCCAGCATGCAGCTGAAGCCCAACAAGCTCCCCAGGGAGGTATCATCACTCTGCAGCTCACCTTGGAGCCCTCCAGCCTGCAGGAAGATGCAGCTCTGCCTCCCTGTCTGTTCCACTCCAAGGTGAGGTCCCAACTCACCTCGTGTCCTGCAGAGGTGGCTCCATGGCACAGTGGAGCCAAGCAGTGGGACCAGGTCTCTGCCAGAGGGTGCTCAGTGCTGCAGGCTGCTGCCAGCTCCTGATTTCCCCTTCACTTCGCCCAGTAGCTGAGACTGGAAACACCTCTGAGGTTGTCTGGGCCAAGACCTGCTGAAAGCAGGTTTCTGGGTACCTTGTCCAGCTGAGGTCTGAGCATCCCGAGAGCTGGCAGCGAAGGGAAGCAGTCCCCATGGAGCAGGAGATGGGGGCAAAGGAAGCGCAAGAGGTTTGCCTGTCAACAACTGCTCCTGCCTCGGCATGACCAGCTGGGGAGAGAAGCAGCACTTTGGTCCTCAGCGAGGAATCCACCCGCCTACAAGGGTCTCCTTGGCAGCCAGACACAGTATGCACTGCACCAGCCTCCAGTGTCTGCCTCTCTCAGTGCCTGGCAGAGCAGGCACAAATTAGCAGCTTCATTAATAGCTCTTGATCACTATGAGTTTTATTTTGATGTGATAAAAACAAACCCGCCTGGTCTGCAGGCTGCTTCTTAGCACAGATCCCCCACTGTGCTCCAGAGCTGGCTGTCCAATCCCTGGAGAGATGGGTGCTCCAGCACAGGGGTTTTTTTGAGGTAATTTTATGGCTATTTGTTTTGATGTGACACTGGCTGCAGCACCGAGTGCTCCCCTCCCACCTCATGGCATTTACAGCTGGCAGCAGCTCCCCTGCCACAGCAGCAAGGGTGCTGGGCACCCAGCACTACTGTGATGCAGGAGGGATGACACCACAGACATTGAGGCTGGATGGGGCAGCAAAGGACATAGCACGCAGGTGCAGGGTTTAGTGGCAGAAAGCCTAGAGTTACCTGAAAAGTGTTATACTGGCACAACAGTATTTTTCATGGCCAGAAAGTCAGGGAACAGCCCCTCCGATCCACCCCCAGCCTCTCTTCATGCTGCTCCCTCCATCCCGGGTCCGTACAAGCAGTTGGGGCCACCTGGGCAGCCAAGCACACGGTCCTGCTTCCAAAGAGGTGTCAACCAGTCTGCAGCCTTGGGGCTGCCTTACCAGAAGCACCCAATCCCAGAGAGGAGACTTCTGGACCAAGGGCACCACTCCATGATCCCCACCTGCCTTCCAGGCACTCCTGCGTTGTCTGTGCCACAGGCTCCGGCACAGGGGGAGCACGAGGCACTGATGGGCTCCAGAGCCCGCTTGGGATATCCCACCACTGAGGGGGCTCTGGAGCTCCTCTGCATACTCTGATCCCTTGGGTCATGGAAGCATGTTTCAGCTTCTCCGCTTCAGTTCGCTGGGCCATATGAGGAGAGGCTGGCAGCCAACTGTGACCACTGGACACCCTAATGGGCAGCAGGGATGGGTGCAGAGGCACAGGTACCCTGTCAGCCCCATTCTTGTCCCTGGGGAAGGGCCGTCAGTGGGAAGCAGAGCCCAGCATGGCAATGGGCCTCTGCATGAGGTGGGCTCACGACAGGGCAAGTGGTTTACCAGAATCCGGCAAGTTTAACCAAAAGGGCAGCTGGAGAAATCTGGGAAAAAAGAGCTGTTCTGGGCTTGCCTTTGACTGCATGGTGAACTGCCAGCCCTATGAGCCCTGTGCCAGGTCTGGGCTCAGTGGGGTGCTGACCTTCACTCCTCACCATGAGCACAGGCTCTGCCACCTCTCACCAGAGCTAACACCAGCCTCATGCTGCCCGCAGCACCTGCAAATCTCCACATCAAATACTACCAAGCAGACCATGATGCTGGTGGTGGTGCAGCCGCCTTCACAGCAGCCTGGGCTGAAATAATTTCTGCTTTAAATATTGGGGCAAACAGCTCCCAGGGCTGGAGGAAGGCTGCACAACTTTGCTGGCAGCCTGGCCAGTGCCAGCTTCCTCCCATATACCCTCCACCATGCCACCAGCCCTGTTGAGGTTCTGAAGGTTTCCTTCATTCCTGTGCAGTTCCAAGGCTGTTGAGCAGGGCTGTAGCTCTTCACAACGACTTCAAGTGCAATTTTGTGTATGTCGCTGAAGTACAGACTCACGCCCGTGTCCACTGCTCATACATGTCCTCTTCTCCCTTGCACCACGCTTGAGGATACAGCTTGGGAAGAGGGCTGCACTGTCACATAAAGCCCCTGTGACCAAGTGCCTGGCAGGCTGGTCCTCTATGGACCATGTCCAGTTCAGGCTTTGCTCCTGCAATTTCCTTTAGGAAGTTTATCAAGAACACCTCTACTCCCATGGTTAGTATTTTTCCCCAATGCTCAATGTAAATGTCTTTGCAGGTGGTTTACGTGCATTTGGTCTCATGCCAACACAATCTTTAGTGTAAATAATTCCTTTCTTTATCTAGAGTAAACACTCTACTGTATTTACAGATATCAATCATATCACTTCCACCTGTGTTTTGCTAGTCGCAGCACTTCCAACTCTCCCAGTCTTACAAGATGGGGCCCTATATGATGCCCTATATCCCCTCCACACCTGCACGTGGGCGAGCCTGGGCGCCTGGGCAGGGTGCTGCAGGAGAGGTCCCCACCTCTCCCTATGTCCAGGTGCTGTCCCCGGACTGCAGCCTTGCACACTGGGAGCACCAGCTTCATCCCTGGCTCCCACATGCCCTGTTGCTGCCCTCTCCCTGCCCACAATGAGAATGTTTTGCTTCCTGGCTCTGGGTCAGGATCTCACCAGTGACTAATTAAAAAGCAGCCCTGACTTTGCTAGGGTGGCCAGCAGTACTTGGGTGGTCTCCCTTTCCCAGGTTAGCATCAGCAGGGCACTTGCTTGCTGCCGCAGCATCCTTGGGCACAGCTGGCACCTACCTTCAGAGTGGTGGGAGAGGGTGAGCAGGCTGACACAGGAGGCACCAATACCGGAACCGAAGACAGTGATCCGCAAGGGATCTCCCCCAAAGAAGGCGATGTTCTCACTGACCCAGCGCAGCGCCTGTATCTGGTCCAGCAGTCCGTAATTGCCCTTGGCAGCCTGGTCTCCCGTGCTCAGGAACCCTGCAGGCCAAGGGGAGCCTGGTTAGGGATGAGGAAGCAGGGAGTGTCCTGACCTACCACCCTCCTTCTACAGGCCTAGGGAAGCTTCTATGGGACCCTGTCCCACCACAACATGAGACCCCACTACCAAGAGAGTCCTGCAAGCTCTCAGCTGGAGTAAGGATGCCACCAAGCTCCAGACCCTCTGCACAGCACAGAGGGGCGAAAGGCTGCAAGTGCAGCTGCAAGGCCCAGGGAGACTCTCCAGCCAACTGCAAGCAACAGGGTGATGGGCACAAAGCCCTGTCCCACCCAGACTACCACCTCTGCTAATGAGTCAAGATGTCTCATACATGCTCTAAGGAAAGTCAAGAAAGCATCAGTGGCTGCAGGCAGGCTGAGTGCATACACAGCCAACGCTTTCCATGGACTAGCATGGCCTGGAGGAGGATCTATAAATGTAAGGAGGTGGGTTGGGCAGAGAGGAATGGCTGCAGGCAGGCTGAGTGCATACACAGCCAATGCTTTCCATGGACTAGCATGGCCTTAGAGGAGGCTCTATAAATGTAAGGAGGTGGGTTGGGCAGAGAGGAACCAACTGCAGCTTAAAATACAAAGGCTCTCAGTGAGGAAGATACTGAAAAATGGTTTCAATGCCAAAAGGAACACCCAAGATAAGTTATCAGTGTTTCGTTTGCTTTGACTCAAAGCAGGAAGCCAAAATCACAGCCCTGAGGTAAAATCCAAGCAGGTAACCCCAGCAGGCAGGGAGCAACACCAGCACTGCTCCGGCATTGGAGGTGCTCTGGCTGGGCGCACTGCAGCATTTCAATGGAGATGATGATGACACCATTTAAGTCTTATTTCATATTGTGACTTATGCCTCTTTAATTTGCACCTATCCACCTTAAAGGCCCGACTTTTAATAATGAAAGGTCTTGAATAGGTTTGTTTTTCACTGAAAAGCCTATTTTCTACCAGGTAGCTGCCATCTTCCCCAAAAGACTATGGAGTCCAGAGGCTATCAGAGGCATGTGCTGCCCCAGGTATCAGCTGGAAGCCCAGCTGCCCAGGGAGAGCACCCTGCCAGGCTGGATGGTTAGGAAGAAAGCTGGCCCAGGAGCTTGGCTGGGAAGGAGCTCTCCCCAAACCTCTGCACCTCTTGTTCTCCCTGCTGCTAAGGGAGGCAGCAGTGATGCTCCAGGCAAATCTTCTGTGTCCGAGCCCCTAGGGGTTTCTGCTGCAGCAGGCAGGGGATCGCACTGGTTTTTGACCCTGTGTGCCCATTTTGCCTCTCTAGATCACCAGTGCTTGTGAAAATGGGAATGCCACCCTCCTCTACACCGCACCTGACACCCTTCAGTGAATCCCTCTGCAGACAGCCAGGCCACAATGGGCGGCTGCAGGGGTCCTGGAAGCTCATCTGACTTGGAGGCAGCCCATGCTTGGGGAAGGAGAACTGCCAGGTCCCCAGGGGCAGCCAGGCAGTACCTGCTGGCAGCTCACCACTCTGAGCCCTCTCAGGAGGAGACGCTGGGTAAACACATTTATTATTTATCTAACCGCAGACCAATATTTGCTTTCAGCTGAACCAGGTTGTGTAAATGAGCCTGGGGGGGGGAGGGGTGATGCCAGGAGCTAGACCACACTGCAACTGCCCACTGGGGACACTGCCACGTGGCACCCTGCTCAGCAGCCAGGATGGATGGCAGGGGCAGTGCCCACAGCGCAGCTCCCATCCCGCTGGGCCCCACGACCCCACTGCCCCCTTCCCAACCAGTACAAGCCCAGTCAGCCATGGGGGCTCGTCCCGCTGCCTGGCTGTGCTGGCAGCACAGCCGACACCGGCCAACCCATACCGAGCACTCCAACGCGGTAGTTCAGGGTGATGACAATCACGTTCCCATAGCTGGCCAGGATGCTGCCGTCTATCATGTTCCCTGTGCCCTCCATGTACGAGCCACCGTGGATATACACCATCACAGGCTTGGCCCCGCTGTCTCGGATGTCTGGAAGGAGAGGCGGTTAAACACAGTACTCCGCCAATGGCCACAGCACCCTGCCTGACAGGCAGACCAAGGACAAGGACAATGCCAGCTGCCAGGACCGGGGATGGGGCTTAGGAGCCAAAACCAGAGCTCTCCTGGGGGCCACAGTGTGGACCGCCAAAGCCAACCATCACTGAACCAAACCTGCCAGCCCCTTTCCAGGTGGCTGCAGCCACTGCACCATTCCCACACTGCTGTCCCCTTGGGGGGTCTCAGCACATGTGGGAGAGAGCTGGCTGGACCTGTCTGCTCTTCCCTGAAGCCAGGCTCTGGCTGTGTGCAGGAGCCAGACCAGTGGCACCTCCACCGCAGGTGGGAGTTGCCAAGTCCAGCCCTAGGATGCAGCCCCATAGCCTGTCTTTGCCTGGACCCAAGCCCTCAACTCCAAGAGTCCTGGAAGCTGGCATTGTGGGGGGGGCAGGGATGGGGGTGTGCAGGACCTGGAAGGCAGGGTGGCACTGGTCGGTGCTCCAGAGTCTGACTCTCCCACCCTCCCTTTCCATACCCTTGGGAAGGCAGAAACCTGCCAACTGCCTGGATGTGAACCCATGGCACCCCAGTGCCCAGACACAGACATGGTGATGAGGCAGACAGTGTGTGCATGTGTGTGTGTCAGGGAGGTGAGCACAGTGTCCAGACAAGGACAGGGCATGAGGCATGGAGTGAGGATGGGAAATGGGACCCCAAGGGCTAGGAAGGAAGGACTGCCACACTCCCTCTCTTGACTGGCCATGTCCAGGGGATGTCCTGCCCCTTCTGCTCCACTGGCCTGGGATCCCTCATGGAGTCGAGCTCAGGCAGAAGGGAAGAACACCCATGTTCAGCTCCTGGTACATCTCGCCCACGTTACACGGAGGAGGCGGTTATACCCATCATGGAGATGGTGCCAGGTCCCACATGCCTGCGGTGCCCACCCCTCTCCTGAGCTGGCAAGCCAGCACCGATGGACTTTGCCCTCCCTTGTGCTCACCCACACCCAGCACCTTGCTTGGGCAGGCTGGCATCGCCTTGGCTGCCCCGGCCAGCTGCCACTCCCTGCCTGCCTCCCTCACTGGTGCACCATGTGGGGCTGGGACTCCTGGGGCACAGCCACACCAACTCAGGGTGGACATGCTCCCTTGCACCCACCTAACCCCTGCCCACATCCACTCCTCCCCACAGCTTGCCCATCACAGGGGGCTGAAGGGCAGGACGATGGGTACCTCTGGCCATCCCCGCCTCTAGCTGTGGCCCACGACATGGCTATGGGTGGCCTCCCTTCCATATAGAAAGCCTCTTCCCTCCAGGAGAATGAGGATATGGCAAGACCTGTGCCGGCTCTTTTCCTATTGCCAGGATGCAGCCAGGCAAATGCACAGACCTGGGAAGCAAAAAGCACTTGTGGCTCCTTTGGGACAGACATCACCCATGCAGCACAGCTACGGCAGGATAACTTCCCAGGACCACTTGCTTGAAATTCAAAGAGCGGGAACATTGGTGCCTGTGCCCATGTCCTCTCCTCCCTGCCACACGCTCCCACCAACACACAATGGGACATCCTCACAGCAGAATGGCAGCAATATGCAAAGACGTAGCAGGAAATAAATGGCTCCTAATTGCTGCAGCACATTTTAGTGTGTAGGGATTTAGCAGTCAAATCACTTAGGCTAAACGCCAGTTTATGCCCTGGTACAAGAGATCCTGGGGCATAGGTTAGTGGGAGAAAACAACGGTTCTTGATACTGCCAAGGAAAAAGCTTTTCATCTGTTTCCCAGATGCTAAACACCATCTGCCAGGCCGTGCTTGAGCTGCCCCAGGACTCTTGCACACCATGAGGTTTTACTGTCCTCAGCACATTAGGGCTGCACCTGGGCCAACCCTTCCTCCTGCCTACTCTTCACATTCCTGGAGCCAAACACGTCAACTCCATATCCTGCAGATGAACAACCCCATTTTACTAAAAATAGCTTATTCTGCAGCTTGCTTAGCCCTGATGTACATCTAGAATCACATCTGCTTGAAAGCCCACTCGCTTTGCCTTGGCTGGTGCTGATGCTCGGGTTGCAAGCAAGACCTCACTTGTGTTGGGTGGAGAAGGAGAGAAGTTAACAGAAACCATGTCTGAGTAGACCTTGGGTCTCCTGGGCATGGACAGGTACCCTGCAGGTGCCAAGGGCGGGTCCCAAGCTGCTGACATGGCTACCCTGCGATGGGGCCTGCAGCAGGGCCAGGCAAGGGTGGAGGGTGAGGTCACTGGCTCCTAGCTGCGTGTCACCGACTCTGGAGGGATGAGGCTGGAGGTGAGATGTGACCGGGCTCGGGGTGAAATGGGCCCAGGTGCCCAAGGGCTCCTCTCCTCCCAAGCTGCCATGCTTCTTCCCTGCTCTCACTCAAGTGGAGCGGGAGCAAACTTCTCCTAAAGCAAAAAAAAAACCCCACGAGCTTCCCCACCCAGTCCTGAGGAGGGGAAGGGCCTGGGTGCCCTGCACAGCCGGCCAGCCTGCCCCCCACCCCGCGCAGCTGCTGTCCAGCACGGCACAGACACACAGGGCTCCCTGGGGATGGCAGCGTATGGCAGGCAAACGGAGTTGCTTTGCATGTCATGCAGTGGCAGTCTTGAGCACAGAAATACCTTCGTCTTCATCCCCGTCATTATCCGCTAAGTCCTCGCCCTGTTTCTTAGCGCTGGCTCCTAGGGACCAAACACGAGGAGACAGAACAAAAAGGAAAACAAAAGGAAAAAAACCAAACCAAAACAAACAAACAAAACAAAACAAAACAAAAACAAAAGAGAATTCAAAAATAGCATGATAGCAGAGACGGTGGGGCCAGGCCTGCACCCCACAGCACTGCTGGCTACTCACACTGCACCTCTCCCAGAGCCAGGGCAGCACAGGGCATGGGCACAACTGCCTCGGGAGCTGCGCCAGGATGCTGCTTCACCTGGACCCCTTCCCAGATCCTCCCTGGGGAGAGCTGGGGCAGCAGGGAGGAGGAGAGTGGGCCTGGGGCAGCATCAGCACCAGCAGTGGATCAGCCTCTCAAAGCATACGCTGATCCTCCTGCATTCTAGCCCGGCCCCTGCCTGCTCGCACACCCATGGCTCCCTGCACTGGGGCAAGGCTCTCTCTCCTACTCACCGGGTGCGAGCAGGAGCCCTGCTCCCAGCTCTGCTGCCACTGGAGACAACTGTCCCCTGCCACCAGCAGAGCCGACGTGAAGGGTTGCCTTGGGTAGCCATGACCACCAGCTCGGGTCCTGCTCATCAACCCCACGCGGTGCATTGCCCCCTGTTGTGTCTGGCATGGCTATGCTGCAAACCACCAGTGCCACAGCACAAGACCACCATGGCATGCTGCAGGGAGCCATCATGACGGGTGTTTCCCTGCGCTGCTGGGCTTCATCCTGTACCAACTCCTTAAAAGACTAGTTGCATGGTTCACTGAGGATTGCAAAAGCACTGACCAGCTTGTCCTGACCAAGGTAGAACCATAAAAATATCATTTTCTGTACTGTCCTGAATGCTTTCCAGTCATTGCAAGGCCCTTAGCAAATCCGCGTTGCCAGGGCATGGGCCAGGCCAGCAGCCCCAGCCCAGCGCTGTGGGATGCTGTTGCAGACAGCATGCACTAAGTACAGTGCTTTCCAAGCTGCATGCAGCTGGCGTGAGCCAGGAGAGGTGGCCTGTGGGCTGGCGGGGAGCAGAATGTACTGAGGCCCCATTGCTGCAAAGGGCTGCATGCCCTTGTAGGCACAAAGCTGAGTGGTGCCATCCTTGCTCGCTGAAGCCCCAAATTTCAGGAAGAGGCTGTGCTTTTCTTATCCCCTTAGAGCTGCAAACCAGAAGCTGCAGTCCTCTGCTCCCTAATGCCTGCACCAAAAAGTTCTCCAGGTGATGGTGACCTCAGGGGTGACAACAGGGTTTCTGCCAGGCAGGACCACCTGCGCTGTGCTCGCACTGCTCAGCAACCTCTCCCAGACACTCAGAGCTCCAAAGGTCCTGCCAGGCACCCAGCTGATCCAGGGTGCCGCTGCTAGGTCACCACAGCAAGGGTTTTGCATGGCCTCCAGCAAGGCTTCTGTAAGCAAGGGGCAGCCCTGTGGCTGGATGAAAATACAACAAGGCAAGCATGAAGCTAGCCAGGAAGACAAAATTGGGGGCTCATCCTCACTGCCACTCTGGGAGTGGGATCCTGCAGGTGACACGAGTGGTAGATAACAGAAGTGGCAGCATGGAAGGGGACAGGATTTGAATTTAAAAGAAATTTGTGATAGGGGAGTGAGAGGTCTGAAACAGCCGTTGGGGAGCTCCATTAGGGCAAGAGGCTTGCACGATGTGTTAAGCAGCCATGACCTGCTGGAGAAAGTCCAGAGGAGCAACGACCAGAAGTCTAGAAAAATCCAGCAGGCAAGAAAAGTTTGCAAGAGGCTGGGTCACACAAATCCCAGGAGCAGAAGAGTGATGGGAGCTACAGCAGCATCTCAACACATGAAAGGCCACTGTGAGATGGTGATGTGGAACAGCAACTCCCTCTCTGCTGCACAGAGCACAGGCAGCCCTGGAGTTACATGAGGCAAGTTGAAGCTGGACGAGTAGAAAACCTTCCTGGCAGAATGGGTAGGAGGGCACTGGAAGAGGTGACTTGGGGAGGTGTTTAAGACCAGGCGAGACACACTGCCAGGAAGAGGTGAGGTAGAGCTGCTCCTACCTAGGACAGGGATAGATTGGCTGTCTCCAAAGCTGAACTGATTTTCTCTGATTCAGAGGTCACCTCCCAACCTACCTCCTCCGTGGCCCAGCCCTGCCTACTCACCTCCCACTTTGCCATCCAGCTACCCCTTGAGTTCCTCACATCATTCTCCTGTTTTCACCCATTGCCACCCCTATCCCGCCCACTCACCAGCTGCACACTCAGCTGGGCACGTGCAGCTGCCCAGCCTGTTTGCAGGAGGCTGCAAGATTGACCTACTGCATCTTCATCAGGAAGAGCTGCAAGCCCAGAAAGCACTTAAACGACGAAGTACTAATGCAGTATTTGTTAACCCATGCTATGTGCCAACCTCCTTGGTACTGCTCAGGGATAGGGATTGTTCTCTAATGAAGACCACAGGCAGCGAGCCCTCACCCACACTGTGCTTCAGAGCTGGGAAGCTGATGACAGGCAGCTGGTGATCCCTTTCCACTGCTGAGAGCCCTAGTGCTGTTAAAGTCCTGGGTCCGGCTGGGCTGCAGCCCTCCACTCTGGTCTCCTTCAGGAGACAAAGGTCTCCATGCAGACAGGGATGGAAGAACTGGCTATGTGGAGCTGTCAGGTTGTAAGAGGGGAGTGGACAACATGCCTGTGATTTGAGCAACGGTCCTGGCTAACCAGGGAAGAATCTGGATGGAGGTGGCTGCCCTGGAGCTTAGGAACAGCTGGGACAAGCCTAAAGCAACCCGAGCTTCACACACTGCAGAAGGAACAGTAGAAAGCAGTACTGGGAAGATAAGCAAAGCAGGAGCGCAGTAATGCAGACCAGGGGGAAGGGGAACAGTGGTGACGTGTGCATGGCAAATGCAAAGCATGAGCCTTCCCCATCGTCAGGAAGGTGCCAGGGTGGCTGGGGTTACGGTGAACACAGGCTGCTGTGACCAAGTGAGCTTTTTGCCTCTTGCCATGTTGTTCACATCCATAACAACCCACCAATGCCCCACAGCTCATAAGAGCAATTACAGCTTCACTTCCCTCACCCATCCCTTGCACTATGCTCTATTACCTCCCTCCACTGGTTATTGCCATGTTCAAGGACACTCATCCCAGAAGATCTTCCTCCACACTGGCAAAGGCCACCAAGCAGAGGCTCGCAGCACCTACTCTCACAGGAACAGGTTTAAGCTTGTGGATTAACAGCTGGAAAAACCAAAAGAACTCATGGTTCTTACTCTCCTTAGCCATCAAAAACTCCCTCCACTAACCCAGTGTGAATGCCTGTTGTGCCACTTCACTTTAAGATGACTGAGAAATGACATTGCTCAGGCTGATAGCAAGGATGCATATGCTCTTATCTGAAGGCTCTAGGAAGATTTAAGCTCAAGTTCAGTAAAAAATCAAATCATTTTCCCTGAAACAGGGGCATCCATGCCTGATTTATGCTATCTTATGTAAACCATGCCAACAGCACTGACGCCAGCACAAACAGAGATAAAGGAGGGTGAGGAGCCTTGGTCCTTGGAGCCTTTGCACTCAGAATGGTGTGGATAAGAAAAGAGCAGGAGCCTACATTGACACCTTTCCAGATCCAAATGTCTGCTCAGGGTGGCTGCAGGCAGCCTCAGCACACCCAGAGTTTGCACTCAGGAGAGTGCAAACTCCCTGGGGCATCTGCTCCCATGCACCAGCCATGATGAACCTGCTGCTGCACAACCCCATAGGCAGGGGCAGTTCCCCTGGGACCTGTGTGGGGTGGCCCCTCCAGCCATCAGCCCTTGCTCCAGAACTGCAGCACACCTTGGTGCTGCCCTTGCCACTCCCTGTCCCTGGGTGATGCAGAAGTCATCATCATCCTTGAGCAGATTCCATAAAAGCACTACATTTTTCTCAAGCTCAGCTGCCTCTGCCAGCACAAGCACCTACCCTCACCTTTGCAAATCACTCGCCGGAGCACCAGGGCAGTGGTCTGCTCCCAGCCAGCTCTGGAAAGGAGCAGGCTTCCTAGGTGGCTGGTGAGAAGCCTTCCAGCAAGGGAGCACTGCAGAAGTTGCGCATTAACAGAGAAGCCTCAGCTGGTACTTGGCCAAGTTTGCTTCTCAGAGTGCAGTGGAGAAGCCACAATGCTTTTCCTGCAGAACAGCTAACGTGCATCCCAGGCTGGGAGCTCCTGCCACCCTTGTACAACAGAGCAAGATGCTGGCCTGGCACATTTGTCTTCACAGCATCATGGACTCTGCACAGCACCAGCCAGAGAGATTAGGACAGTCACTAGTAAAAACTGGGGAGGGCTGCTATGTGCAAGGCAGTCACAATTTTCCCCTCCAAAAATGACATCCACCTCCTCATGCCCTGCAGCAAGGTCTGCCCAAGCTGATGGTGAAGGGAAAGGGAAAGCATCCCAACACCTGCCACAGCCAAGCACAGGCTGGAAGTGTTGGCAGCACAAAGCAGAGGGCAGAGCTGCATTTTGTACTGTGTGCGTGCGTACATGCTCTTTGGGTGGGCAGCATTATCTTCACAGCAAAACCTCAGCCTCAGCTGAGCTTCAACACTGTCAGCTCCCCCAGCACCATGCATGGCTAATTATTCTCAAAGCAGCGCTGCCCTGCCTTGCTCCCAGAGAAGGGACCAATGTGTATGAAGGAGAGTGGCATGTAGGAAATTTCCATATAGGAAATTATTGTGGGCACCTGGGCAGGGAAGAAGGGATGTTTTTTCTGTCATGGGGATAAATTCTGATAAATTCTCAGTCCTTTGGCTGCTATCAAATACAATGAGCTTAGGGGTGGCAGAAATCATGAAAATACCAGTAATGTGGGAGCTGAGGTGTTTTGAACCACCAAAATACTGCACAGTTGCCTGCTCTGTGAGAGGAGAGCTTATTCACTGCTGATATGTGGCCTTAGAAATAGTTATCAAGAATATTCCAGAATGAGCCAATGTTAAAATGACATGCAGCCTGAGGAAATCAGCACTGCAGGTACATTATCCTCACCCCAAGCATTACTAACCCAGGATACACGACAAGGGGCGGGGGAGCCTCCGTGTCTCATCATAAGTGACTCAATTAATTCGAGCCAACAGCCACCAAAGCCGTGGCTGGAGCTGAAGGGCAACACCAGTGTCTGGGTGCTTTAATTCCCAGCACACCACGCCTGGATGCCCAAATGGCCAGTACTGGGGATCCGCTGGTCCGTGAGTCAGCAGAGCCCAGCAGGGGCAGAGGGCATGTCCCCCACCAGCTCCCTGGGAGGTGACCAGGGGCAACTGCAGATGGGCTGCAAAGAAACCCTGCTGTGAGCAGAGACAGCAGGGGGGGAAAAAACAGAAGACAAGTGTGCCCGAGGTGTTTTGCTATGCCTTACGTTGTCCCCCTTCTCCAGCTGTAACCCAGACCCTGCTTCTCTGGCCCCAGCCATAGGGCTGGGGGTGGCAGGGGTCCGTCAGCCCCAGCAGCCAGTGGGAGGGGTGGGAGAGGAAGTGCTTTGAAGTGGCTGCTGATCCTTGGCACAGCCAGCTCCGGAGGCAGCGTGAGGAGACTCGCTAATGCACCAGCCCTTTCAGGGGCAGCCTTGGCACTCAGAGAGACGGCATGTGAATAGCCAGGACAGCAACAGGAAAAGCAAAGAAACCCAACAACAGGACTAGGGGAAATGGCTGGAAGGAAAGTGCTCCCCAAACCTCCAAGCCCAGCTGTGCCCTCCCCGCTAACCCCAGCGGTGCAGGGAGGTAGAGGCTAGGATGCAGGGACCCCACTGCCACAGGATGCCCAGGATGGCAGCCCCTGCCTGACAGACCCCCCCCTTCCCTGCACTGTGCCTTTCAAAAGGGCTTGGCTGCCTGACCGCCTGCACATCCAAATTTGGGATGCACAGAGCAGCCTGGGCTCTCCCTGCCTGCAAGGAGCATAGATGAAGCATCGTGTCCAACAAGGATCCAAGCCAGCTCCCATTTGTACGTCTCCAATACCCAGCCTGTGGCGCTAGGGCTAGCCAAGAACACAGGATTACTTTGGGGCAAGGGGGAGCTGAAATCACTTTGGAGTTGGGGGGGGGCTGAGCTGCCCCTCCCTTACCTGAAAGTGCAGCAGGATGAGCCCTGCGCAGCCCTGGGAATGGAGGCAAGGCAAAGTAGAGATGTGTCTGAACTGGAGGTGCTTGGCCACCTGCAGGGCAGCTGGGGCTCAGGGAGGATGCTGTGCCAGGGGATAAAGAGCAGATCCTCACTGGCAGGGCTGGCAGAGGCATGGGAGTGTGAGCAGCAGGGAGCAGCCTTGGTGGGACCATGGGCTGGGGCAGAACGTGGCAGTGTTTACATAGCCAGGAGAGGCTTTATGCTTTTAACCAAGGAACTTTGGATGCAAAATGACCAGGGATGCAACTGGGGAAGAGCTCAGCCCAGGACAGGCTACAGTCCCCCATCACACAGGTGCTTCCCTGAGGGGTTTTGTACACCCCTCCCAACAGGGGATACACCCCTAAGGGATGGATGCATTTAAGTGCTACCCACCATCAGAGGCTCCCTCTCAGGGGCTGGAAGGCTGCCAGTGCCAGCAGAATAAAGCCGGGAGCGCAGGCTGAGCCTGGGAGAAGCTGTTCTGAAAGGCCTGGAGTAATGCAAGCATCGTCCTCTGACCTGATCCCAGACCTGCGCTCCCAGCCAGCATTGGTCCTGGCTCTCCAGGCTGGGGAGCAGAGGTGGCCAGAGCATCCATGGGGCTCCTCCGAGCAGGAAGTGGAGGGCAGCAGGCTGGGTTGCTCGGAGTGCCCGTGGTCTGGGTGGTGGCACAGAGAGGTGCCAGAGGAGCATGCCGCGGGCCAGGGGCCAGCCAGGCACCCTCTCACTCTCTCACTCTTTCTCTCTTTCCTCTCTGTGCCTCTCTGCCGGTCGGCTTGCTACATACCTCCTTTCCTACATATTTTCTTGTTGGGCTTTCGGGTGCATTCCTTGGAAATCCGTTTTACTGTAAAATGAATAAAAGACTACAAAATAACAGGAGGCTCCACTGGCAGGAGTGGGCATGCAATCACAACCACGCTGCCGCCCTCCCACCACGCCTGGGACCGCAGGAGGTGGGGAGAGAGCGTTGCCATGGGAGGAAAACTCTGGGCCAGCCGTGCTGGGTGGGAAGGAAGGCACAATGCATCGCATGGCCAAGGGCCCCAGGGACAGAGGAGTGGAGCCAGCCGGCCTGGGAGAAGCCACTGGCCCATCAGGCTGCTCTACCACACGCAGCAGACCCACTGCAGGTCTCTTCCAGCCTGCTGAAAATCCCCAGGGGCTCCCGTTGCGGTGAGGCTGAGGCGGGCACACAGGCAGGCACTGCCTCCTCTGCTCTCTACTTACAGTTCAGGTGAGATCTCCTACAAAGGAAAATGTTAGACAAGGAGGCACCCAGTGCCAGTCAGCCTCACCCCAACAGGACAATGCCCCACGGGTCCCTGGCACCCCAGGCTCATCACTCTGCTGCCATCCCGCTGGCAGACAGGGGAGTAGCCAAGCGATGTGCCTGTCAGTGCCCCCAACCTCCCATCCATACCAGGGCCCAGAAGAGGGCTCTGTGGTCCCTTCCTTGCCAGAGCATCTCCCCAGGGAGAGGCAGAGAGTGTTCCTCCCAGCTGCAGCCCACGCCCACAACTAGCGCATGGACCTGGGGAGGGTGGGAAGGGGGGAGGAAGGACGAACCCGAACCAACTCAAGACAGAACCTGGCACTGGGCACCTGGGGAGCACAAACCAGCTTGTCACTCTGTGGATCTGCAGTCAGAGAGTCGGATTCAGATTTAGCAACACAAGAGAGGAACCCGTGACAATGCCATGGAGGTGGAGGGGGGGACCAGGAGGTGTGGAGGAGCAGGAGCACGCGAGACACAGATGGCAGCTGAAGGCAAGAGGGCGAGCTGCGTGGCCAGAGAAAGCTTTCCACAAACAGACAGCATGCTGCAGGGTCCACAACCACATGCTTCAAACACAACACCCAGGTGAGACCAACCACTGCTGGGGAGGGCCGGAGCAGCCCTCCCCCTCCTGTGGGCACCCCGGCAGGGACTCACCATCCTCTGTGGGGATGTAGATGTTGAGGTACAGACAGTCCTCATTGGGGTCCTGGATGTACGTGGCCACGATATCCAAATTGGAGGTAAACCAGATGGGCAGCATGATCTCAGGAACAGCGTTGTGGATGTTCTGGGGGCAGACCGGCGAGAAGTGGGTAGCGTTCCTGATGCCTGACCAGGATGGTGGCGGCTCGGGTGGCATGAACCTCTTCTCCCCAATGGGGGGGGCAGCATAAGGTACCCCCAGGTACTGGTCCACAGGCCCCAGGATCTCACTGGGCAGTGGCACACGCACTCCCCGTAACTTCCCATAATGCGTGTTGACAGTTGGTGAGTAAACTTGACCCTCCATCTGCACAACTGCTGAGGCAAAGCTCAGGACCCAGAGGGTGAGACGCAGGTCCCAGCTGGCCACCAGCTCAGGCACTTGGAGAACGGAGGACAAGAGAGGGCTTCTCCAGAGTATCAGCCACATTGTCCAGGAGGAGCAGCACCAACATCCAGGCCTGAAGCTCCTGGGGCAAGGGCTCAGGGCATCCCCATCACGCCAAGCCTCTGATTTGCCCACCAGGAACAGACGGAGCAGGAGAGCCGGGAGTCAGGAGCACCTTCTTCTGGGTGAGTCAGGAGCACAGACGCAGGGAGGTGTGCCACAGCTCCTCAAAGTCTGCCAGCTGCCCACTGCTGTCCACTTGCCAATGGCCTGGCCTGGAGGGGACTGCTGATACTGTGGAGAGATGGAGGGAATTAACAGCAGACTTGCTCTGGGAAGAGTCAAAGAGGTGCAGCACAGAAAGAGCCAGAATCCCTAGCCAGACCCTCCCAGCCATGGGTGCTCGTTGGTTCTGCCACCCTCCAGGCAGGCAGCTCTAGGAGTAGGCAAGTGTGTGCAGCACAAGTAGAGCACATGCAGACACATAGACTGCGTCTATCCATGCCTCCAGAGCCTGTCCCCAGTGCTCATGGGCCAGCCCTGCCTCTGCCCTGCCTGGGTGAACCTTGCAGCCACCCTGCATGGTGACATGGTGCCCTTGCCCCACGCTGCAGTAGGGTATCAGCACCAGATTATGGGTGCCAAGATAAGCAGGACAGTGCCACTTCCCTGGCACTGACCCTCCCCACAAGGAACACGTTGGGCACCACCGCAGCCCAGCATGGCCCCAGCACAAGAGTCCGCTGGCACCTCTCCCCTCCTGGCTGAGCCAGAACAGCCTGCGCTCCCACACCGCACAGTCTGTGTTTGTCACCTTGGCTCCATCCCAGCATCACTCTTCTGTCTGGGTGCCACCACCCCACCTCATGCACCATCAAATTAGACACATATGTCCTACCCAGACACCCATCTTGCCTGACCACACACTTTCCAGCCAGCTTTCTCCCTCCACGTGCTGCTGGCCAAAGTGGCAAGAACCCATGTGCAACCCAGGTCCTGGGTGGGCAGAGTGGGAACAGACAGAGTGCTTCTGGGCAGCACCACCCTGTGCCAGCACTGCAGCCTCCTTACCACTGCCTCCCTGCTCCGGCTTCTTCCCGGCCACCCAAGCAAACCCTGGGAAGGCAGAGTTCTGCTCCCATGTCCCCATGCTGGGCTGTTGGCGGGGGGGGGGAGCAGATGTGGCAGCCCCCAGTGGGGTCTGCGGGGAAGGGAGCGAGCTGCAGGCAGGCAGCGGCTGCAGATGGGGACCTGCGGATGTGTGTCAGTGAGCAGAGCTCCTGTGCCAGGGAGCCCTTGCTGGAGGCTGTGTGGATTTTCAGTGCTCTGCCCTTCAACTCCCCGCACTGCCTGCCGCATTCAGGGCTTACGTAAGTGGCCCCCCCGCTTCCCCCCGCCAGCACCGCAGCTCCCGGGGGACCTGGGCAAGGGGACTCACAGAGGCTGTGCTGGCCCGGTACTCACCCTCACCCCAGCTGGGCAAGAGCAGCATCAGCCAGAAGCTAGTTTTGCACCTTTGTAGGTGGCTTTGCAGCCCAATCCCTGCTAAAAGGCACTGCTTGGTGGTAAGCTAGAGGATGCTTTTCCTGTCTCAGACACACGTCCTTAACCTGGGAGAGATGGGAGTGGTGGTGGGGCACCTCCATTTTGCCCCAGAGCATCCTTACATGCCCACCCAGTGAATCTCTCTCAAGCTCAGAGGGGAGCAGAATTGCCTTGGAATTATTGGAGCACAAAACAAGGGCTGTATGCAGATGGGAGGACACGGCTCTGGAGGCTCAGCTGGTCAGGGACTCCACCAATGGAGAGCAACTCATCCAACGAGGAAAATCCGCAGGAAAAAAAAAACAAACCACAGAGGGCGTCTCAAATCTGCACTGCACATGTGCAGGCAATTTATGGATGGTCATTAAGGAAATGGGCCTATGCTGTGCCTGCCCTCCTGATATGCCCAGCGAACACAGCAGGCTCAGAAATCAGGGTATGACAGGCATAAGAAGAAACACGCAGCCCAGAAAATCATGTTATTGCAACCAGCCTGCCCAAGCAGTAAGGCCCTGCAGGGCTGGGCATGCAGGCACCTTTCCAGAGTCTGCAGACGGATCACAGGTAATGCCAGACAAGGAGGGTGGTACAAATGATGGGGAGAAGCAGTCACACCTACTGGCCCATCCACAACAGAGAGACAACTTGAGGGCTCAGCTATCATGACCAGGTCTGATCCTGCTCTACCCCTGATCCCCATCACCTCTGCACATCATTCCCCTCCACCTCCTCCTCCCCCACCAGGCAGTGACAGAAACACACCCAGCAGGAGCACGACACTGCTGCATTATCCCCCAAACAGCTGCCAAAGCCTAAGAAACATAAGGTGTACCGAAGTACAGAAATACAGATGAGGCACCCAGAGACCCCAAGTTCTGCTCTGCCCCACCACCACTGGAGCTGCCTCTGCAGCGCAGTGCCTTGGCTGCCCTGCTCTGCCTCCAGCACTGGAAGAAAGCCATCAATCATCTAATGTTCCTTGCAGCAATACTCCTCCTTCAGCAGAGAACTGAGTTTTGTCTAGCAGTGACATTCCAGGGGTGCAATGACAGCTCAGGACCCACCAAAGCTGCATTCCCAAGTGGGATCTCAAATATGCTTCAGAACCCCCACTCTGCCTGCCACTGCTGGAACGCAAAAGGCCCAGTGCAAATGTTCTGCTCAGGTTCCTTTGGGTACCATGGGTTAGGATAAAGTCAAATTATTAATGAACGTCATATTTAATTTGTATGACTGGAAGCTATAGGCAGCTTCCAGTCTTTATGATAGTGCCCACACCTCCCCACAGAGCCATTTCAACTGACTCGTCATCTTTTTCCTTCTGTGGGAACACCACAGCCTTGCCAGTGGTGGCTTACCAGCTGATTTCCCAACTTGAGAGCTTCCTCAGGCTCCACCAACTACTCCAGCCAAGCAATTTCACAGCACTAGACAGCACCGTTCCACAGCCCGCAGCCGCCTGGCTGTGCTGTGCACACCATTCACTGCAAAATTAGGGCTGAATTCACCACCCACTTTGCATCCTTGGAGTGGCCACACACCCAGCATAACCACTCTGTCCTGGCATAATAAGGAATCTCTTTTTACAAAACACAGCCAAAAATCAGCTTCTTCGTACAGCTCCTCAGAGTTATGTTATAATGATATTCCTTTGGGTTTTTGTTTAATCCTCATCCATGCTTCTTTTAATAGCTTTTGAA
The DNA here is from genome assembly GCA_013400195.1 of Aramus guarauna. NCBI lineage: Eukaryota > Metazoa > Chordata > Aves > Gruiformes > Aramidae > Aramus > Aramus guarauna. Next base: position 361,586 of record VXBL01005312.1, on the reverse strand, counting down.
AAACTTAGAAATCTGAAGACAAAAACCATAAGCTAAGATAGAATTAAAGTTCCAAGTACACTTCTTTAACTTAAATAAAATGATGTTACAGGACTTGCAACTGTCTCCAACTATGACTTTTAGGAAGCAGCAGGCACAAAGGTGGGTTACATTAGTCATAGCCAAATATGTCCAGATATGGAAATGCAGTCAAGATCCAGCAGCCCTAACCTTATCCTGGAAAGCCACAATGCCTTAACACTCAAATCCAGATCATGGTATTTTAACATTTGTAATTCCACATTTGGTTCTATCATTTTTTTAAAGACTTTTTCCCTCCATCTGCCCATGTCCCCACAGCATAGAATAAAGGCACCCAAACAATCTCAGTGACATGCTCCTATGTTTGTATTGTTTTTCAATTACAAACCCCCAAAATGATGCAAACCCTAAATCTGGAATTCTCTGTGTTTCAAATGTCTCATTTGGGGTGATTACAATACTCCCGTAACACATCTTATACCATCATATTGCTGTGTTCTGTGCTCTGTGCTTTCTGCTGTAACTTCATGTTAACATAACATTTAGGATGGGAATTTAGCCTTAATTTAATATTGACAGAGTGCCATGAAAACCCGAGCTCAGCCCCCTTCACCGGAGGCTGTTGCATGCCCCTTGCATCACTGCCTGCTGCCTCAACAGCTCTTAAGCTTCCCCTTGGCCTTTCAAAGCATGCAAAATAACCGGGAGATCTGAGAAAGGACATTTTGTTCAGGGAAGTGATTCCCCTCGCATCCCACAGGCAGTGGGAGCAAAACTTGCGCAGTTTTGCCGCCTACAGTGCTCCTGTTCTTCCCTCCAGCAGTGAAGCCAAATGCATCCCCCAGTGAAAATGGTTGCTGCCTCCCTGCAGCCCTGCACCAGGAGGAGCCATGCCTGCCAACTGGAAGGGAAACTGGGCCAGGCTGGGCAGATATGGCCAAACTGAGGATGCTCAGATGAACGTGCAGCGAGGAGCTGGGAGTATAAAGATACCACAGGCATCCCAGGTCGCTCTGCCAGACCGCTGGTGGGGCAAGTGGAGGAAGTGAGGCTGCTAGCTGTTAGGCATGTTATTCATGTGCTTTGGAAAACAAACACTATATCGGTATTTCCACGGCCGTACTGTCTGCCAGACTGCTCCCTCCTCAACAAGAGACATTCTCCATGGAAACCTGGGTGGGCAGGATCCTCTGGAAGCCTCCCTCACAGATGCACAGTTAGGCATCTCAACACCAGCCAGACAAGCCGGATCCACACCTTCCCTGGCTGGCGGCTGAGGAGATGTGAGCAGGCAGCCTGCCCTCACGTCAGACTCTTTATCAGGATCCAGCCTCTGAGCACTTAGGCTGACCCAACCCCAAGCTCATAATGTTGATGCTGTGGCTCTATGTTCCATTTGGTCTCAAGCCAGGACAGCCAGGACTCCAAACTGCCCGGCAGGCACAGCTGCCTACAGCAAGCAGATGGGATGTCCCATTGCACCCTCTGGCCACTCTGCCCTGGGTAGCTTTGCTCACCATCTGACCCTGTGGTATCATGGTGAGAGGTAGGTAGGGGCCAGTCCATGCACACCAGTACAGACATGCACCCAGCAAGTAGCATGAGAAACCTCTGCTTCCTCTTACCCAGGGTGAGCGAGCTCCAAACCTTTCCACCAGCCTGTGATCTGGGACCTCAGGCTGATGCTCAGCTCTCAGGCAGCAGCATCTGCCAGATGTGCTCCCCACCCTGCCAGCTGCTCTCCTCTGCGGGGCAGCGACCTCAGCTCTCACCAACCCCCAGTCCCATCCCACCTGGCCTGTGATGCTGCAGAAACTCCATAGGAAACCCTGAGGAGCACAGAAGCTGCAGCACAACTGGACTGATGTGCTTGTGTCTATGTATTCTGGTGGCTCCTGAAGAGCATCCCTCTGCCAGCAGGTCTTGGTTGGCACCCTTTGATGCTTGTGGCCTGGGTCAATGCTTGAGGATAATACCACAGAGTAAAGTTGGTAGTTACGTGCTATGGATTGTGCCCAGTGGGTCTTTCTGACCCACCCCAGGTTGCCCGTCCATGCCACAGGCAGATGTTTCCTGGTCCCACAGCACTGTGGGAGCAATTCCCAGGATTTCAGGTCCATCACAAAGCTGGTACACAGTAATAGATGTTTACTAGTAACTTGCAGTTACACTGAAAGGGGACAAGTAAGGTTTCAGAAAGGTCTGCCCTGCTGCTGCTGCTCTGCTTTTCGATGAATGACCTAAATAACAGAACAGAGAATGTTTTAAAATCTGCACATGACACCCAGCACTTTGGAGGCCAGGACGGGAATTTGACATGCTCCCAACAGACTGGGGAAGGGGCTGAAAGATGATGGGCAGACCTGTAAGTCATTGGGAGGTAAAAAACTGCACAAACAGACCACAGAAGAAAAGACAGCAGCATTTCTGCCAGAAAGGTCTTAAGGGCTACAGGAGAGTACAAACTGAACGTGAGCCAGCATGTAAATCCAGCAAAAAAGGCAAATACAGTAGGATGAGTGAAAGGCCAACTTATAAAGACACATGAAGTAATTAACTCTGCTCCCCCTTCAGCTCATAGAGGCACATCAAGTAATTACACTGTTCTCCTCCAGAGAACCAGTTTATTCCCCACAGATTTGGACCAACTGAAAGAGGCCACAGGAGATCAGCAAGACCACCAAAAAACGGACAAAAGCCTGGGCTAGTCTAGACAAGTCAAAGGACACAGTTTTATAACATGTAAAGGCCACTGCAAAAAAGATCAGAACAGTCTGACATTGAACTATGTGCTAGGTAGGAGACACATTCATAAAGACAGTCAAGTGTACACCAGGAAAAGTTAAAGCACTCCATGCATATCTGCAAAGGGTGTGTCCTGGTTTCAGCTGAGATAGTTAATTTTCTTCATAGTAACTACTACGGGGCTATGTTTTTGATTTGTGCTAGAAACAGTGTTGATACTATAGAGATGGTTTTGTTACATAGAGATGTTCTTGTTGTTGAGCAGTGTTTACACAGTGCCAAGGCCTTTTCTGCTTCTCGCACCGTCCCACTGGTGGGATGGCTGGGGGTGCACAAGGAGTTGGGAGGGGACACAGCCAGGACAGCTGACCCCAACTGGCCAAAGGGATATTCCATACCATATGACTTCATGCTCAGCTTATAAGAGGCTTGGGAAGAGGAAGGATGGGGTGAGGGCAGGCAGCAGCATTCAGAGTGATGCCATTTGTCTTCCCAAGTCACCGTTACACATGATGGAGCCCTGCTTTCCTGGAGATGGCTGAACTCCTGCCTGCTGATTGGAAGTGGTGAGCGAGTTCTTTGTCTTGCTTTGCTTGCATGTGTGGCTTTTGCTTTACCTATTAAACTGTCTTTGTCTCAACCCACAAGTTTTCTCACTTTCACTCTTCCAATTCTCCCATCCCACCGGGGGCCAGAGGAGGGGAGGGGGGAGGGGGGAGTGAGCGAGCAGCTCCATGGTACTTAGCTGCTGGATGGGGTAGAACCACGACAGGGTGCTACACAGCAGATGGGTGGATCAAGTGACCCCTCAGCATCTCTTCCAGCCCAGTTTCCTACACATAGCTCCATACTAGATACTATGAAGAAAAATAACACTATTCCAGCCAAAACCAGCACAACTTCTCATCCTCCTTGTTGGCAACTCTGTCCCTGCCCTCATTCATTCAGCGTTTGTCACAATCTGGGCAAACTACAGCCACTTTGGCCATGAAGTTTTCAGCATTTAGGATGATCTGACAGAGCAGAACACAGGAAGCTTCCCAGCACCGTGGAGCCCTTCACATCTGTTCTCCACTCTGCAGAGGTCTCCTGCAGAGTCCAGTGTCCCCCATCTCACTCTCCTCCTAGAGGCACATCTGCATCACCTCTGATATTTAGGCAGAACAGTCACTCTGATAGGAGAGAAGGAAAACCAGTCACAAACCTCACCCTCATTTGCTTCAAGTGCAAGACACATCCCTGTGACTGGCCTTTCCTAACTTCTACCCACACCATCACCAACATTTAAAGCAAGCTGAATGTCAGAAGCCTATGAGACACTCCACTGCACATCCTTTGCCCTGAGGAGAGGATGAGAGACCACGTGAGAAGTGTCAGTTAAGTTCCTCAATGCTGCAAGAACATATGTGGGACAGAAGCTCTTTGACAACTCCCAGAGACATGCCAAGATTCTCAAGAGCTCCCATTCAGAACTGAAGAATGTTACCCAAAATCCCTAGAAACAGACAATTTCAAGTGCCACTTCTGCTGTGGTGCCAGTGGCCTCCTGCTGCAATATGGCCTGTCCCCATTTGCTCCATGGCCTTTAATGAGTTCTTCATGAAGGAGCCAAGCCTGCCTTGGGAAGGACACCAGGGGCAAAGCAGACCTTTCCCTTGCCCATGCTTCAGCCTTTCCAGACATTTTTAGTGTTGAATGACAACACACTTTTTTCAATGTCTGGCTTCAGAAGGCACACTACCTAGCAGGTGAGATAGCTTGGCTCATTTCCAACTCCTATTTAGCATCAAAAGCTTCAAAAATGCAAGAGGTTTCTCAGTTTCACTGAGCTGAGACTGGTGATGCTGCTGAAGGACAGCCAGTGAGCACCGTAGCAGGGACAGTGTTGGGGTAAGCACCCAATAATGCCAATGCAAGCAGAGGGTGGCCTCTATCAAGGACCCAAGGACAACTGCTTGAAAACCTGGGCTATTTTGGAGTGGGCTACATGCTCACCTTGAGCTGGTCTAGATTTCAACTCACCTTCCCACTCACTGCTTCCTAGGAGTCTGGTGGACAGCTGAGGCAGGGCCTCATGGCACAGCCAGCAGTGGCTGTGTGAGCAAGAGGTTCTGCCAGGACAGATCATTGGGTATTAAGAGGGCAGTGGCAGCAGCCTCTTGGTGGGCTGCCGGGTTTCCATGTGGCTCAGGGATAGCTGCTGGAAGTAGGCCATTTAGTGCCACATTCTGGATAGAAATAATCTGGATTATCTCATGTTACAGCTTCCCTGACCCCAGCATGAAGAAACAGTGGCAGTTTTTTTCTCCCTTACCTTGTTGCTTGCAGTTTTAATTTACAAATGTTTCCCTGCAGGGGCAGAGGTTAACGAGAACCACTGTCTAAACAGCAAACACAGTGCCCTGGCCTTCACACACACTTGCTCCCAAGCCAGAACAACTGGCAGTGAAGGAAGAAAGCCTCACCCAGCCTGGAAGACCGAAGAGCCCCAGAGAAGACTCCAGAAGCCCCTGAGATGCAACAGCTGGATGTGACATCGCTCTATCCCAGCCTGAATGTGCGTGGTCCAGCCTGGCAGGACCGGCCACCATGGGGCGGTGCTTTGTGCTGTTCCCTGAAGATCGTGTGGGGAGTGCAGGCTGCTCCGTGTCCCCCAGCCCTGCCAGCACGCTGACCCCCAGGAAGGGGAGGAGGCACGCGTGCCACCCTTTCACCGCCCCCGCGCGGGAGCTGTCCCTTCAGCACCGCGCCAATCCCACCTCCCCGCTGGCCTCTCCCGCTCCGGGAGAACGAGTGGTTCTTCCCCGAGCAGACCCACAGCACAGATCGTCTAAAAGGCACGGACTACTTGCAGGAAAAGTGCTCGGGCTCTCTCCGGCTCCAGCGGGCCGTTTGTCTGGCAGCTGGAGAAAGGCAGGACATGCAAGGATATCTGCTGAGCAAACTCTGCGTCACCTGGACTAGATAAGGGGCAACCTCATTGCTCTCTACAGCTTCCTGAAGTGATGGAGAGGGAGGTTCTAAGCTCTTCTCCCTGGTGTCCAGTGATAGGGCGCATAGGAATGGTTCAAAGCTGTGCCAGAGGAGTTTTAAACTGGGCATTACGAAGCATTTCTTTACTGAGAGGGTGGTCAAACACTGGAACAGGCTTCCTAGAGAGGTGGTCAATGCCCCAAGCCTGTCAGTGTTTGAGAGGCATTTGGACAATGCCCTTAATCATTTGGTTTAACTTTTGGTCAGCCCTGAACTGGTCAGGCAGTTGGATTAGATGATCATTGTAGGTCCCCTCCAACTGAAATATTCTATTCTATTCTGTTCTAGAGGAAACAGTGCTTCAAATGAATGGCAGAATTACTCCAGCACTTACTTTGTGCAGGCAGGTGACTAACAATGCAAAAGTGCACACATAGAACCCTGGAATTTCTAGACCTCTATTCAGGAGCAAACTGACAGACAATCTGCTTTCAGCAAGTCCTTGGCATCAGCACAAAGTTCATGCCAAGACAACTCACTCTCCAACACATCACAAACAAGCACCAGGCACCTACTTCAAGGCAATATAAGCTCACTCACAAATCTGTGATCAACACTCTGCAGCTAGTGTCTGGAGTGCGAATCTCACCCAGCAAAGAGAGAGCTGACTGCACAAGCAGCATTCCTCTCACTTCCTTCTCCATCTTCAGCAAGCCGTGCATTGACATTATCCCAGCTGCTCATCACCATCCCCCTCACATCTGCCAGAGTAATGGGTCCTATGTCCTCTCCCAAACGACCACCTCAGAAACTACTGTGACTAGCAGGGACCTTGTTTTTTAAGTTAACATATATCATTATGACTCAACTATGTTAGGGAGCAATTACACAAGAACAAGGCTCTTTTCAGAGCAACAAGCTTCTGAAACTCTAAGTCAAACATGTTCCTATTTCTCACATTAGAAAAAGCAGCTTTGAAATTTAATAAAGAAAGGAGACTTCAGTGACCCAAAGAGGCTGGCTCGATCCAATGACACCCACATTTCTGAAATGCCCCAAACTAAGCAGCAAGTATGAAACCCAGCTGCCGATGGAATGTCCTTCCCCACAACTCTCATACTCCAGTCCCTCAAGCTTCTTTCTGGGCACTCAGCCATGCAAAGGACATGGACTCCCTCCAACCAACTGGGCTATGGGTAATTTGCATAGAGCCCTATCCTACCCATACCACCACCTGTGCTAATAATGGGTCAAGATGCCTCACGCATACTCCAAGGAAAGTTGAGAAAGCATCAGTGGCTGCAGGCAGGCTGAGTGCATACACAGCCAACGCTTTCCATGGACTAGCATGGCCTGGAGGAGGATCTATAAATGTAAGGAGGTGGGCTGGGCAGAGAGGAACCAACTGCAGCTTAAAATACAAAGACTTCCTGAAAATGCAACTAGAGAGGGTGGGCAACAAAACCCAAGAGTGCTTTGAATGGGAACAGCTACACTCAAAATAAGTTGTCAATGTTTCATTTTTACTGACTCAAAGCAGGAAGCCATAACCACTTAATCACAGGTTGTAATCCAGACTTTGGCTGTAAGAACCTCTGGTTTCAGTGGCAGAGCTGATAAAGGATTGTTTCCTTTACTGATACCTGCCCCAACCACCTATTTCTACGTGACATCACTGCCCACCGCTCTTCATCAGCTGAGCAAAGTTTTGCAGGGTAGAATGAGAAACAAGGTCATGGAGGTCATCCAGGCTAAAGGTAATGAAACCCAAGGCAAAGAACAAAGATGAAGATAACAGTTGGAAACAAGCAGGAACCAACTTCTCCACGTAAGCTGAAACATGACATAATTAGTCAGTTTTCCTGTGCAGAGATAAGGTTATAAGTTATCTGGCAGTGTACAAACACCACGTTCCTACAGCATCTATTACACCCTGTCTTGTACCATGGCACACAAACCCAGCCACCAAGTCTGTGGAGCAGGGTGGCTCTATGGAGACAGCAGTGACCCACCACTTCATGACACTGTGGCTTGCCTGGGGACACAGCTGTCCCCAGTAGCAGCCACCACCAAGGACCAGGGCACTGCTCAGCCCCAGCTCTGCTATGGCTGGCCTGGGTGACAGTGCTCCCCTTCTCATGGCACCGATCTCTTCATCTGCAACAGAGGGGTGCTCTCTGCAAAGCACTCAGAGGTAGGAGAGCCAGAAAGCTCTGGACTGGGGCAGGAGAAGGGGAGCTGTGATCACTGGTAGCAATGCACACGTGGGACAGAGTATGGGCCAGTGCAAGCTGTATTTGCTAATGCTATAAGATCCAAATGTGGAGGTAGGAAAACACTATCAGTTCTGGAAGCATCACAGACTCCTCTGTCCAGAACACCCGTCCTCCCCACCACCCAGCTTGCAAGCTGCTGGTAGCAGAGAGCACCAAGTCCCTCTCACTTCCAGCTGTGCCATGCCCCTTGCCTCTGCAGGGCAGGGGAGACCAGCCCCAGGGCAGCACCTCTTGGCAGAGGTCCTGCCAGCAGTCAGGGCTGCACACCCAGAACGAACATGACACAGCGTCAAACAGCTACATCCTGCAGCAGCCACTGTTCCTCCAAGGTGACGTCAGCATCCGCAAGAGCTGGCAGGCAGGACATGCTGTGCATGCTGGCCATGCTTCTCTCAGACACTGCCTGGCTCCAGCAGACACCGTGGCCTGTGTTCCTCACCAGCTATGGCTTATCTACAAATTTAATTTCACACTTGCATGCTCCAGAATAAGGCACAGGTGCTGGAGAAGCCACCCTCCCCCTCCACATCTGTCTTCTCCCTCACCCCACCCCGCCACCAAGCGCCAGCACTGAGGATAATGAATGGCTAGCAGCTGTGGAGGAGCTCCTGCACAAAGCTGCCGACCCTGCGCAGCCAGCATCAGCTCACGGCAGAGCTGCCATGGTGCTGGTGGTGCCCTCCATGCTTGGAGCACCACCAGGGCGAGGAGAACCCCAGGGCCCCTGGCACAATGGCCACCAACACAATGCTGCTGGCACAGCATGGTATCCAAAACCGTGCAGCTGAATAAGATAAAATCCCATACTGGTTTTCCCAGAAACCCTAAAGGCTTTCCCAGGAATTCTGGAAACACATACATTTGCTATGTGCTGTAGCAAACCTAAAGAGCTCATATAGGTGTCATGGTCAGAGACTGCCATCATCACAAGTCATATGTAAAGCTGGCAGCCCAGACACATACAGCGTCAGTCACTTTGTAAGGCTCTCAAGGAGTTAGATGGTCCAGCCCAAGCCCACAACAGTCTCTACTCAACTAAGACAAGCAGCTTCCTCAAGCGAGGAAGCCTGCCCTCAGCAAGAGTCATCAGCTGCTCACATTCACAAACCAAAACCAAAGCTAGCATGACCAAGCAGAAGACCATGGAAACTCCCCAGGGTCAGCCTGCAGCCAGGGCAGCTCCACAAAGTCTAATTCTTGCCCATGCAACCAGGGCTTGCTAAGGACTGGAGGCCAGGCAAGGCAGCAGCTAGGAAGGAAGCATGTTCAAATTTAATCCAAAATGTATTTTCTATTTTGCCTTGTAGCTTTCGCCTCCCAAATTTTCTATCTCCAAGCACAAAAGCGTAGAAAGCCTAAAACTTCTGGCAAAAAAATCCTTTAATGTGTTTTACAGTAAAGGCTGCCTAGTGTTAAGAAATAAGCTGGACCAAAGCAAGTCAGGCAGCCTGAGGATGTCCTGTCTCTCCAGAGGGAGCAGAGCAGGATGAAGCAGGACATACAGGCAGACTGCAAGGACCAGCTATGCCAAGGAAAGGCAATCCCCAGTGCCAAGAAGGCTCCTGTGCTCCCTGCTGCTTCTCAGAGGTCCCCGAGCACAGGTCTGCCTTGGCAGACACCCACTTCAAAGCATCACTCCCAGTGGACACAGGAGTTTTTTGTCACCACTTGGTAAGCATCAACGTACAGCAGCTCCCTGCCCAAATCTGCAATCTCAGATCCTCATCAAGATAGCCCAGTGGCAAAAGAGACCAGAATAGCAATGAGGCACAGGATCTGTCCCCTTATGGCTGCTAGCCAAGGGCAGATTTCAGCTTTGTGGTTGCAAGGATGCCATTGTGCTGGCTGGATACTTCCTTCAACCCTCATAGACAGGGTCCTCCTGGATGTCACGAGGATGGGAAACAGTGTCCTCTTCATGAGCTTCAACCTCGCATGGCCTCATCCTGCTGCTCTCCACCCAAAGCCCACTGGGGACTGCTAGAGCCCCAGCTCATCCCTGCATCCTCCTCCCCAAGTCTACTTCTCCAACAAGAAGCAAACTTCCCCCAAGCCAAGCCTCATGTCTCCCTTCTGTCCTTGCATGTCTCTGGACTGCTCAAGGAGTTGGGGGACAGCTTTCTGGCACCCCACATACACCACGGTAAGGCTGAACCGGCCCCCCATTGGTAGCAGAACATGAGTCTTTTCTCATCTGGGCATAAAACCAGGAACAAAACTGAGACTGATGTTTCCTGACATGCATGAGAACAGGTAGAGCCAGGGGACTGGAGGAGGGGCAGATGAACATCAGATCCTTGGTGAACCCACAGTGCCCACTGTGTGCAGAGAGTACCAGGGAACTGGGACAACACTGGGACAAGACTCCAGCTCTGCTGCCAGCATGTCAAGTGGATGCCCTGTGCCCAGGGAACCAGAGGAAGTAGAACTGCCAGGTAACACAGAAGGGAAGGGATATTGCCATCCATTTTCAAACCAACCAAATTAGCAACTGTTCAGCAGACAGAAGTCCATCGGAAGTCTCCAGCAAAGGGTGCTGTGATAGTGAGGCAGAAGATTGGTGCTTAGCACAGGTCCCACCTCTCCCACCAGCTGAACCTCCAACATGTGGGGAGATCATCCTATGCTCTCAGCAAGTAAGCAAGACTGAGCAGGCACCTGTCACCCTGTGCCAAGCAAAGTAACACAGAGCTGGATGGGAATAAAACCATCCTTCCTTACCAAAACCCAGTGCTCCCTCCTGGCTCCGCCCTCTCTGGTAGGCATAACGTTATGAAAATAACAGCTCAGACCAAGGGTCCACCTTGTCCTATGTACTTTCTTGCCAGTAGTCAAAAGCACGAGCAATTTGCAGCTCAGCAGCTGCCCAAGTCAGAGGTGGATCTCGGGGTATTTATTGGTTCTGGGGGAACCTCTTGTCCTTCTTAAATTCATCCTGTTTCTCCTGGAACCAATGTAAGGTTTCACTCTTCACAACACCTTGTTCGGAGGACTTCTGTGGTTTGATAGCACATCTGCAAGAAGCAATGCTCCTCCTCCTGTTTGGGACCTCCTGCTAGCTTCATTTGATGTGACCTTGTACTTGCATGGAAAGAAACAGTGAACAGTTAACCTCTATACCTTCTCTCCTGGCCTCCTGTAGACCTATCTTTTTATCTGTTTTCTGTTGTTTCTTTTCCAGTCTGAAGAACTCGGCCTTATTTAGCTATTTTTTGCACAGAGGCCATCAGACCTTTGACCATTCCTGCTGCAACTTCCAGGCATTTGACTCCACAATGACACACCTCTCCTGAGCTCTCCTGGGCAGCTCTAGTGACAGAGACACAGTGCAACCCCTGCCCCCTTCTCCTGCATCACTGTCCCATGAGTTCTCAGTTGCTCAGCAATGCCTGGAGTCAGGTAATAGTAGAGGAAGACATGAAGATAGTTGGACTCACAGACTTACCTCTCCAATTCCTTTAGCACTGGGTGCCGGGACCAGGAGATAGACATGGCCACCTCCATGGTAAGTGGCATGCAGACACTTTGGCCATGCTGCAGACTTGGGCTTCTTTTCCCACTCCTTTAGAGTAGCAGCTAATGAATGCCTGGTGAAGGCAAAGTCCCTGCAACCCTTGATCACCATGCCAAAGGGCATTCTCAGAAGTCCCCTCCCCAAGCCTATCTCAAAAGCATTCCTGATCAGCCTCTACGAAACATCTTTGCCCTCAGAGAGCCCCGGCAACCCAGGCTGAGACGCAAACAAGGCTCACACACAGTACGAGCCCTGTAGCATGCTCTCTCTGCAACCTTTCCCAAACTTTGCCACCTGCTCTGCTGGTGTGGCCAGAGCATCTGACCACCAGGCAAAGCTTTGCCTCTGTTTGCCGGGCACCTCACAGGATATGCTCACACTGAGATGCAGTTTGAAAATAACAGATGTTACTTCACTGTTCTGCATTTTGCAGTGTCGGGAACAAGGCTTCTTTACCGAGAATCCCCTGAGCTCTTTGCCAAGGCAGTCTCAGCCCAAACAGTGTTCCCCGGCACACAGTCTTTCTCACAGACAGCTCCCCCCTACGCCATGCCACATGCCTGCACTGCTGCTGGACAGACAATGTGGCAAAAGGAGTATACTGCAAGGGCTGAGCTTCCCCACACAACTGTCAGAACACAGGTTTCATCATGTGCAATACCACATCGTTACTGAGCCTAGACAAGCCTCCAAACAGCATGTATCCTCCTAACCAGGGAAAACTTCCAGGAGCTGCACACACCAGACAGGACCTAGCAGCTGCAGCCAGGAGCCCCTGCACCTTTCCACCACTCCATCCCCATTTCCCCTCAGTCAGACTCACTCCAGGGTCTGAATCATGTGGGTTCAAACTGCCAGTGGCAATTTGAAGGACCTTTTATTCATTCCCCTCACACTCACTGCAGAATCCTGCTGAGGCCAGCAGCACACAGTGCTGGTCACAGCCTGCTCCCTGCCTGCAGCTCCAGGGAGCATCACATTAGGACACCACCGGAGCACTTAGTCCACCATGCAGCACTCCTCAGCTCTGCCACAGTCCTCTAACCCAGCTCTCCTCAAGCACCCTGGTACCAGGATCCACCCTGCCTCCTTCTGCTAATGTGCCTCTGCCAGCCGGCTGTGACCACCTCCCCTCTGTGCCAACCCAAGAGCTGCACATGACCCTGGCTGTGGATGCAGGTACAAACACCATATCCTGATTAAGAAGCATCTTCCAAAACACTCTGTCAGCAGCAGCCAATAACCACAGATCATCAGGGGAGGAATCTCTGGGATCCCATGAGGAGCAAATAACTGTCCCATCCCAGTGGGATCTCTGCCTAAGGGCAGAGCCAAGCTGTCCCTGCCCCATCCCTCTGCACTTGGTACACAGCCCCAGGACAGCAGACAACTCAGCCCCTTGGTGCTCTTCTGTGAGATTTCACAGGTTCCTCTGTGGCTCCTCCACAGCTCGTGCCCAAACACATGCTCCAGGTCCCCATCCCCACTGCTTTCCACTATCCTTCCACCCTCCTTCTGTTACTGGATTCTTCCAGCTGCCACCAGCACATCACGGACACCCCACACCAGTCTGTCCAAGGCCACAGTTGCTCCTGAACAGCCAAAAGGGCTTTCCTTCCCCCCCACCTGCTGCGTAGAAATAGCTCCTAGCAGGAAGGATATGGGAAGAAAGCAGCAAACTGCTTGGGAGGCAGCAGAACCACTGTGGCTGGAGAGATTTAGGAGCTGGCAGAACTGATGCTGCTCAGGAATGGTTTAGATGGGGCTTAGAGACTTGATGACCTCAAGGTCTCTTCCATACTTGCTGTCCTAAAATCCTCTTCTGTACCTTGACACAAAGACAAGGCCCAACATGGAACTGCCAGAGGATTTTGGCAGTCACTATCTCCTTGCTCTCACTTGCAGACTCAACGTGATCCTGGTCAAATGGCACCTAGACGAGGTGCCTGTCTGTGTTGGACCTGAGCATCCAAAGGGACCCCACAGAGAGCCAGAAGAGACACAGCCACCACAGCTAGAGCCTCAGCACAGCATTCTGCCAATTCTCACACTGCTTTCTGAAGCCTTGGCAGGCCCATGCCTGTGGGCAAGGCACTGCCAGCCTGCACAGCAGCTCTGCTTGCAACTCCCAGGTGCTGTCTGCCCTCACCACCCTGCTCTCAAGCACCTTCCTTCCAGCCCTTTGTGAGAAGAGCCTCTACACGGAGTCTGGGAAGGAGACAGACCCAGATGTAAGGTCCAGGGCAACACTCTTGGCATGGGCTCAACCATCCTCTCCAATGATGCTGCCCAAGATGCACATTCCCTGTTGAATATGGGCAGCTGGGAGGCTGGGCAAGGCAGTAGCATGCAGGACTTGCCAGGACGGGCACTGCAACTCCATTTCCACAGCGCATCGCTGTGCAAGGCCCATATGCCCAGGTCCGAGGGCTGCCCTGCACATTGGCAGCTTTCATTCCTGCCCTGGTGCTCCGCAGGTTGAGAGCTGCATGTTTGCAGGTGTCCAACCAAACTCCACATCCTGACTGCACATGTAACCATGGCAACTGCACATGCAAGTGGCAAAGCCTCGAGCTGGGCTAACTGCAAATGCAAATGAAAGAAACACATGCACAACACTAGAAGTGTGACCTCTAAATGTCAGCCTTTAACCATTTTGCAGACACCAGTTCTGGTGGTGGCCACCTGCAGCATGCAGAACAAGAGGAAGCCTGCTCCAACAGGGACCTTGGGGCACACAGCCCTGCATCAGGGGTTGGCACAGGTGCTCTGGTGCAGAGCAGGAGGAAAAGATGGCACACACATTTCCCAGAGCTAACAGTGTCCCCTCTCCTGGCAACCCACAGCTCCCTCTCTGAGGACACATCCATCCACCCCTTACCCAGCTGGCAGATGCACCCAATTCCACAGAGCACCCTGGTTTCCAGAGGAAGGAAGGTCCCACCAGGCTGACACAAAGCACGGCCAGCACACGGGCTCACGGGGAGCTGGCTCGGTCAGCTCTCCCACTGCACCCATTCGTGCCCTGCCGTGGGGACACCTCCAGCCCCTCTGCCATCACCTGGGACTGAGCCAGCAGCAGCATCAGACAAGGCACCCTTGAAGGACAGAAGGAAAATCCCAGTGTCACAGGGACTTCATGCTAGAGTCACCTCCCTGAGGGAGGTCTGTGGTCTTGGGAAGGGCTGCCAGTGGAGGCACCAGGAGGTGTCACCATTTGGGAGAGCACGGTCCAGAAAGAGACTGGCTGGCCAAAGGCTTCACGTCACTCATCATTTCTCCCTCCCTCACTGCCAACAGTGCCAGACACAGAGGGACCCCAGTACTAACCATCACCCACCACGCCTGTCCTGCTCTTTAGCTTCGAGTGCAATGGAGCCAAGCTCAGGCAAATGGTGCCAACTCCAGCCACAGCACGTGTTGGTGGAGCCACCAGCAACCCCTGCACCATGTGCCTTACCCACCACCTTGCTCAGAACCCAGCATGGCCAGCATGACAGAGCTCCTGTTTGACACTGAGNGAGGCGGGCGCACAATCCCCCTTTCAGCGCGTCGCCATGGCAACCCGCCGGCTCGCCGCGGCCGCTCATCCGGCCCCGTTAACCCTCGCCGTTACACGCCGACGCGCTCGGCCCCACCCGTTAACCCCCGTCGCGNTTGCAGGTGTCCAACCAAACTCCACATCCTGACTGCACATGTAACCATGGCAACTGCACATGCAAGTGGCAAAGCCTCGAGCTGGGCTAACTGCAAATGCAAATGAAAGAAACACATGCACAACACTAGAAGTGTGACCTCTAAATGTCAGCCTTTAACCATTTTGCAGACACCAGTTCTGGCGGTGGCCACCTGCAGCATGCAGAACAAGAGGAAGCCTGCTCCAACAGGGACCTTGGGGCACACAGCCCTGCATCAGGGGTTGGCACAGGTGCTCTGGTGCAGAGCAGGAGGAAAAGATGGCACACACATTTCCCAGAGCTAACAGTGTCCCCTCTCCTGGCAACCCACAGCTCCCTCTCTGAGGACACATCCATCCACCCCTTACCCAGCTGGCAGATGCACCCAATTCCACAGAGCACCCTGGTTTCCAGAGGAAGGAAGGTCCCACCAGGCTGACACAAAGCACGGCCAGCACACGGGCTCGCGGGGAGCTGGCTCGGTCAGCTCTCCCACTGCACCCATTCGTGCCCTGCCATGGGGACACCTCCAGCCCCTCTGCCATCACCTGGGACTGAGCCAGCAGCAGCATCAGACAAGGCACCCTTGAAGGACAGAAGGAAAATCCCAGTGTCACAGGGACTTCATGCTAGAGTCACCTCCCTGAGGGAGGTCTGTGGTCTTGGGAAGGGCTGCCAGTGGAGGCACCAGGAGGTGTCACCATTTGGGAGAGCACGGTCCAGAAAGAGACTGGCTGGCCAAAGGCTTCACGTCACTCATCATTTCTCCCTCCCTCACTGCCAACAGTGCCAGACACAGAGGGACCCCAGTACTAACCATCACCCACCACGCCTGTCCTGCTCTTTAGCTTCGAGTGCAATGGAGCCAAGCTCAGGCAAATGGTGCCAACTCCAGCCACAGCACGTGTTGGTGGAGCCACCAGCAACCCCTGCACCATGTGCCTTACCCACCACCTTGCTCAGAACCCAGCATGGCCAGCATGACAGAGCTCCTGTTTGACACTGAGCCTACCTCCACCTCGGCCCCCTGCCCAAGAGAGAGACAGGGAATGCCCTTTTGCTCCGAGAGCCCAATGACCAATGCCATTTCCCCACGCTATGCCAAATAACGGAGCCAAGGAGATCCCCTGCCTTCCCTTGACCCGGGAATGCTCATGCCAGCAGCCTCACACCAAGCAGCACTGGGCACATCCTTGCACCCCAAATAACCGACCCCACCTGCACCGGCACCCCCAGTCCCCCGCACAGCCCCGGGGAGGATCCCAGTCCCTGGGGCGGGAGCACCTGAGCTGGGACAGTCCCTGCTCACCGCTCCGTGCTGGGCCCAACGGGCTGAGCCGAGCGGAACGGGGCCGTGGATGCAGGGCGGGGGCCGGGGATGCGGGCGGGGGCCGCGCAGCTGAGGCGGGCGCACAATCCCC
>VXBL01005312.1:306538-344922 GCA_013400195.1 Aramus guarauna | reverse complement strand
CGGGCGGGGGAGGGGCCGTTCCGCAGCACCCCTTCGCTGCCGCCGCCGCCGGCACCGCCGCCCTATACCGGCACCGCCGCCCTATACCGGTACCGCACTGATCGGACATCCCATGG
The DNA here is from genome assembly GCA_013400195.1 of Aramus guarauna. Taxonomy (NCBI): domain Eukaryota; kingdom Metazoa; phylum Chordata; class Aves; order Gruiformes; family Aramidae; genus Aramus; species Aramus guarauna. The sequence goes on along the minus strand of VXBL01005312.1, from coordinate 344,806 downwards.
CCCCGCCGCTGCGCTGGCCGGGCCAGGTACCGCATGCCCGGCATCTGCACCGCCCTGGGTACTGCACCGAGGGGGCATCGCACCCGCCGGGCACCACGCAGTCCGGTACCGCGTCCACTAGGTACCGCCACTGACCGCACCTGCACCCCCGGTATCTCCCACGGCCCCTAGAACCCTGCCCGCGCACGCCACCGGCACTGCCCAGCTACCGACCCGGGGCGGGCGTGTAACCCCCACCGTTGGACCGGGACACCTGCACACCCTGGGGCACCCCCACAAATGACCCCATCTGTGGAGCCATGCCCATGCTGCCCCAAGCATCCTTGTCTACCCTGGGCATTCTGCACCACCCCGCGCATCCCTGCACTGCCCTAGGCATCCTGCAGTGCCCTAGGCATCCTACATTACCCTGGGCATCCAGAATCCTGCCCCACTGAACTCTGTACCTGCCCCAGCCACTTTACATGGATCCCCTCCACCCCCCTGCATAGCCCTGGGCTATGCTGCCCCAGCACACTCCACAGCAGCTGGGGCACCCCATGCCCTCCAGCCCCAGCATCTTTCCCCACGGCCGAGTGAGCAGCCTCTGCCTCTTCCATTGCTCTGCAGCACCCAGCCAGGAAAGTTTAACCAAGTACCAGTACTGGCTGCCCAATCCGAGCCTCAGCCCTGGAGCCCAGCACAGCCCTGCCACTCATCCACCACCTGCCACGCGCTGGGCTGTGGGCTCAGCAACCACAGCCCCATAGGCCCCAGCAGAACCGTGCAAGACCTAGCACCACTGTCATCCCTCTTTCCTCCCGGCATGCCCCTTCCCAGTGTGGGGATATCTTCACCTCTTGTGCATGGCCTCCTGGCAGCGGCCTCCTCTCCTCCAGCCTGCCTCTGCCCATAGCAGGGCTACCTCTCTATGTCAGTCCTGCCTGATGGGATTACAGAAATCATTTGAAACAGGGCATGGATTTGGGTCCTGCCGGATGTGTCTGGTCTGTGCATATCTTTGTGATAGCCAGGGCAGTGTCAGCTGCGATGTCTGATCAAAGAGGAGGACATGCAGTTACCAGCAGACACCTCTGCACTTTCCAATCCAGGTGAGGGGAGGTGGGCTCTGCCTCCCTCTTGCTGCCAGAGCTGCAACCTAGACCCTACTGGAGCTCTGCAGAACAGCCATCACTTCCTGTTTAAGATGCTTGTGCAGCAGCATGCAAAAGGCAGGCATTTACTTCCACTCTCCCACATGCCACCACTGGCAAGTGCAGAGTCAGTGAATGTGCAGCTGCAGGGATATCCCGACACCCTGATGCAGGTTGGGCTTCACCTGCCCCAGTGCCTTTTGGCTGCTGCTGCAGAGTAGTTCAGAGCTTTCTTGCCCCTCCTGCCCTACTCCTGTCTAAGGGAGTGCTTACTGGTGGTTGGCAGCTTGACCAATTTTGTTGCTGGCCTGTTTTACTAAGGGTGAGATGCATGCTGCCACACTGTATGCCCTTGAGCAACCAACATGGTCCAGCACCGCATGGGATGGATGCACAACCCTGCCCTGTGCCCACCAGGGTTTATCAGCCCTTAGAAGCATTTTGAAGGGGCCCCTGGGCCAGTGCTGGGCTGCTCCGCAGCAGGCAGGGCTCCAGGCACGGGCTCCAGGCATGGCTCCCTGTGTCCCACTGCCCAGCAAAATCAGCCCAGGACAGGGTCATAGTGCACAGCTGCAGTGGTGCCTCAAGGCCCACTCCCCACCATGGGCACCACATGGGGAGGGTTGCGTGCTCCTGGAACTGCTCCACTCCTGGCTTCAACTGCTTGAGTGGACAGCAATTGATTTTCTTGCATACCACCAGCTCTGACGGTGCCTGACAAGCGGCCTTTGCCCAGGGCATGGGCCATGGGGACCATTTGTACTAAGCTGCTGGGTGGGGTGGGTGCACGGGGCACGGCCTGCTCCTGCCCACCCACAACATCATCATGCCAAACCTTGTGCGACCTCAGGCTTCTCCCCGTGTGCTGGGTACAGACCATGTGGCATTGTCTGCACACGCTGCCTGTGGGCCTTGTCCAGAGCCCCCCTTGGTGCCGACCCCCAGCGCCAGGGAGCCCAGCATCAAACACACACCCCCCCCACCAGACTGGTGGCCACAGCAGGGCAGTTGCATGCATTACTCAACAAGTAGCATGTAATAAAATCCCCCCGGTCGCCTCTGGCTCTGTCACAAGCAGCATTTAGCCATGACTCAGAGAAAGAGCAGAAGGGCTGGAAGCTGTCAGACCTGCTTAAAACCGCCCAGCTCAGTGCTAACATGCAGCACAGCAGCAACAAGCTAGGCAGAGCGCAGGTCCCCAGATGTGCCCTGTGTGGTGACCAGGTTTTGTCCCAGTCCCCACATCCTCCCGCAGCATCCTGCACCCGCTGGAAACCTCTGGGCATCCAGAGGCTCTCGTGGGGTCTTGGACCCTGGCAGCCCAGGGACTGTCACCATGATGAAATTCTGAACTCCCACTCATCCCACACATACCCAGCCTGCCACAGCTGGGGGGACACTTTTGTGGGAGGAAAGAGCCCCTCCACCCCTCTGTTGCTGGGCCATGCAATAAAGCAGGGTCCCCTAGCAGCAGGCACCCGGCCCCAAGGAGGGACAAGTCATCCTCTTCCTCCAGAGAGGTAGGGTGGTCCCTGGGGCCCTGAAGGGCACAAAGCATGAGGTCAGTACCCACGCTCTCCTGCTGCAGCACTCCAGCCCTGCCGCAGCCGCCACGCAAGCTGTTCCCCACTGCACCCCTACCCAGAGCCACCCATGGCCATGCTGCCTTTTGCCACCCTGCTCCAGTGCTGACTGCTGCAGAGAGCTGCCCTCCTCCCACCTCTGGCACGGCAGCGATGCAGAAGGCAGCATCCAAGATGCCGCCTGGCACAGGCTCAGCTGCCTCCCAGGGCCAGCAGAGGGGGCCTCCCGCCACGGCCGCACCCGCCAGGAAAAGGAGCTTGTTCCGCCCAGAGACAGTGCCCAGCCCCCCCGGCTGTGGCTCCGCGGGCCCCGGGGCAATCGCTGCCCACCCCCCAGGCAGGATGGGAGGAGCACAGCCCTCCTCCTGCTTCAGCCGCGGGTCCCCCAGAGCGGGGGCCAGCTGGTACAGCCATGACCGTGAGTAGGGCTTCCACCTCCGGGGTCACCCAGGTTGTGAGCAGAGCCCCTGGCACTGGCCTCCCCTGGAGCAAGAGGGAATGGGAGACCAGAGAGCCTGTTCCTAACAGCTAGCTCAAGGCTGCTCCCCAGCCTGATGCTCATGGAAGGGGACAAGCAGGGAGGCACAGAGGAAGCAGTCCTGTACACATAGCTGTTCTCATTAAAAAGAGAGCCCATCTCCAAGAAGCCTGGCCAGCAACACCTTCTACCCCACCTGCAACAACATGGCAGGAGCCTGATGCAGGTGCAAGGGCAGTGCATGGCACTCCAGTGAAGTTCCACTGACTGGAAAAGGGGAAACATAACCCCCATTTTTAAAAAGGGAAAAAAAGGAAGACTCAGGGAACTACAGACCAGTCAGCCTCACCTCTGTGCCGAGAAAGATCATGGAGCAGATCCTCCTGGAAACTATGCTTAGACACATGGAAAATAAGGAGGTGATTGGTGACAGCCAACAAGGCTTCACTAAGGGCAAATCGTGCCTAACAAATTTGGTGGCCTTCTATGGTGGGGTTACAGCATTGGGGGACAAGGGAAGAGTGACAGACACCATCTACCTGGACTTGTGCAAAGCATTTAATGCTGTCCTGCATGACACCCTTGTCTCTAAATTGGAGAGACATGGATTCAACAGATGGACCACTCGGTGGATAAGGAATTGACTGGATGGTTGCACTCAAAGAGTTGTGGTCAACGGCTCAATGTCCAAGTGGAGAACAGTGACAAGTGGCATTCCTCAGGGGTCGGTACTGGGACCAGCACCGTTTAACATCTTTGTCAGTAACATGGACAGGTGGATTGAGTGCAGCCTCAGCAAGGNTTGGATGGGGCTTTGGGCAACCTAGGCCAGTGGAAGGTGTCCCTGCCTGTGGATGATCTTTAAAGGTCCCTTCTAACCAAAACCATTCTATGATAAAGGAGCCTGCTCTAGCTGGAGATGAGAATCCATGCCAGCAGACTGCATTAGCCAGGTCAAAAGTTGAGAATTCAGCACGTGACCCATCCAGAGAAAGCACCACGACTAGCAGAGGAGGCTTGATGCTTATCAGCAAAACTGCTGCGAGGAGTGTTGTAAGTGCACTTGGTCTCAGCTCCTCCTAGACTATAGAGGTACTAGCTTGTGCATCTCACTAACTGATCTAGCTGGAAAACTGGGCTCGTTAGGACTCAGAATTACCCTGCAATGTAACTCTCTCTTTGCTTTGTATCTTTGTGCTGGTGGAACTACTACTGTGTTGGTTAAGAGCTTTACAAATCCTACAAACACTTGCAAACATATGAAGACCAGCTTATGGAACAAACAGGGAGAAAGGGCTTTCTTTCCCAAACCAAATTGTTTACCCGTTCACAAAAGCTGAAAATGCAGACATTAGTTCAACTGAGAAGAGATAAAGGCCATGTGTAGAGGTGCTGCTGGGCTGTACTGGGAGGAGCACTGAGGAGGAAATGCAGGCTCTGAAAACACACTCCTTTTGCAAAGTAAGCTCTCTGTATTCATCCAAGAATGTCTGCAGTATGGGGTTCATCTGGTATAAATAAAGTACAAAATTTTACAATGTCTTAATCATTATTTTAACAAAAATACTAAAAACTGAGTAAAAACTGAAACCAAAGTGAGAAGGGAGACTATCAGCCACAAGGGATCTCCATAAACATTTGTAGAAATTGGATAGTAAAAACACTTTCTCTGTACAATAAAACCATCCTCCTGGCATCTCCTGTGAGACAGGCAGCAGCAGCACTGGGGGCACAGGCCAAGGACAGAGGTTGGCAGCAGCCCCCATTTGTGGGTCAGGCTGAAGAGGCTGTCTCCAGTCCACAGTGATATCTCCCCCTCCTGGATCAGGCTGAAATGCCACAGATCAGTAGCGTCCAAACGGGTTGTTGTTCTGCTGTGTCTGTGTATCTGTTGAGGTCAAGACAGACAGTTAGACAGTCACAAGGCCTGGTTCAGAAAACAGATCCCTCTCCCCACATCACCAGCACAGTATGAGGAATGTGTAACAAGCTGTGAGAATAAAAGACAGTCTTTATGGCACTCCCTGGTCTGCTCATTTGTCTGAGCCATTATGCAGCAGCACAGTCAGGATCCTACATTCTTTGAGGAAGAGATAGGTATATGCCAGTCCTGATCCTGAAGCTTCTCCAGAGAAGATCTCTCCATCCCTGGGAACTGCTGCCTCATAACAAAGCCCTGAAAGGTGGCAGCTAGCTGGGAGGATGAGTTTATGAATGAATTATTTCTGAATTTGAAAGAAAATCTGTGAAGATTGCACAGCACCTGCAGCCACACAAATTGCTCAGACAGCCAGCATCACTCATCCTGAGGCACACCCAAAAACCAGTTTCTGAAGATTTCAGAGACAACTATCCTGGCTCCCTGTCAGTATCTCGGTACAAATGAAGGACAGGCCCAAAAGACTGCCAGGGGGCACAAAAAGGGCAGGAAACATGGTAAAGTTATATTCAAGAACTTCATGAACTTCCAGACTGATGGGACTGATGTTTTGTGATGTACAGTGCTCACAGTATACTTGGGTACTGTCCAATTAATAAAGTTCTGTAGTTTTTTCCTGAAACCCAATCAGTATGTTTGGCCTTAAGTCAGACTAAGCAAAAGGAGACCAGTGTAACCTGCCTAGCCTGCTCTCCTTCTCAACCCTGCTGGACAACAGCATGTTCAGGGATATCCTGGAGCCTCCTAACGCAGCCTATCCTGGGCCCAAAGTATTCTGGTCCCCTCCTACAGATGGAACTGATGCAAACCCAATGAGGGAGCGTGGAAGCTGCATGCTGACACATGGCTGCACTGGACCCATGCATCTGTTGCATATAGAACAGCTCCGTTTGCTGTACAGACCAGATACAAAAATATGGCTATTCTGCTATATTCGGATTCTTATATGAGGTCTTCCTATACTTGAATGTTGTGGCTGGGATAGTTGCACAGACCTGTGGTCTGTGAATCAGGCTAGTGGGAAATTTAGCACGTTAAAACTTGTGGTTTGGGGAGGGTTTTTTGGTCACAAGGACTAAGAATTTTCCATCGGGAACAAGTATAAGCACAATTTCCAAGTCCATACTCCACACAACATTACGTCTAGCACAGTCTCACACTTAATGCACTGCATTAAAAAAATGTGCAGTCCATTTCTGGGCATTTTCATAGCATGTCTGACATTTTTATGGGAGAAAAGCCAGTGAGGTGACAGTACAACAGCAGACCATTCAGAAGGGAACAGCACAGACACTGAGTTCTGTTTCTAGATCCCCCAGCCAGTAGTTCAACGCAGATTATAGGAATACAGTGCCAGACTGAACACCATCTATGCCATTACCCTGTCGGTGACAGCAGCCACAAAAGTCCACAGAACACCACAAAGACAGCAAGTGTGCAGCAACACTTCCCAGAGTGTCCTCCCTGCATCCAGTTTGTGTCCTGATCGCAACACAAACATGGTATCTCTGGGTCATCATCCATCAAGTGAGTGCCCCAGGATTACAGCTTCCCACTGGTCATCTGCAGCAGAGGAAATACCTCAATGCTTTAAAGCTGCAGACTGGATCCTTTCAGGAAAGCTGCATGGCATCCCCTAAAAAGGCTCAGCTCCCTTGTCCCTCTGCCGGCAGCAGAAGGAAGGTCTGGAAGGTTGCTCACAAGCTGGCAAGCACTGCCTGCTCTGCTGCTGTGCCCTTTTGGACCAGGACCTCTAAGTCCTGATGCCACCTCCCTGATAGCATCATTTGTGGGCCTCAGTCTGGCTTGGCCTTGCTTCTCTACACCAGGGTACCAGCAATAGAAAAAAAGCGGGGAGGAGACTAGGGACAGGATCAAGAACACTAGGGCTTACTGGAAAGCTGCTGTTGAAGCTGTCGAACCAGAGCAGCTGTTTGCTGCTGCTGCTGTGTCTGCTGAAGGCCCTGGCGCTGGAACTGCAAAGAGAGAGACACAGTTATAGCCACACCACCTGGCTGGCAGCCTTGGCATTCACACAAGCCCTGGGAAGCACAGGAGAAGGAGACAGAGCTGATGCAGGTAGAGCACCGTGGGATTTGTGCTGGACTATCACATCCCTCTGTCTCCAAGGGAACACTCACAATGGGCTGCTGAGGGGGAAGAGCCTGCATCCCCAGCCCTGGGGGCTGGCCCTGCGCCTGTGGCTGAGGCACTGTGGAGACCTGGGGTTGCTGCTGTGGCTGTGGCGGCTGTGGCTGCTGCTGCTGCTGTTGTTGCTGCTGCTGCAAAGACAAAAGAGAAGGGACCATCAGGGAACTGTCTGGGCAATGCACACAGCAACAGGGCACAGGAAGGGCTGAAGAAGAAATCATTCCATGCAGTAACATACCCTCTTACACCATTTTCATTACAGGTATCTAAATTACCCGAATTTCACCAGGACGCAAGAAATGCAGAGACAGTAACAAAGTTTTCTGCAAGATGAGGTACTGACAGATGGTAGGAAGAGAACTACAGGTCTACTGGTTAGCTGGGGAACGACTAGGGGCAAACAAGATACAAGAATAGAAAACAACTAAGAGCTCCATCAAGAGGTTGGCTGGTTCACCTCTTGCCTCCTGGTTAAGATCAGCAATATTGAGTTCAGTGAGTATTTGCCTGACCTGTTCTCAAAATTTTTCCAGAGGTAGCAATAGAGCTCCTATAACCTTCCTACACAATCCACTCCAGGTCACAGTTACTCCTACTACTGGAGTTTTCCCTACTTTGAATCTCATATGTTATGATTTAAGGCCATTTCTTGTCCTACAGTCAAGGGACAAGAACAGATACAGTCTTTTTGGCTTTTTTTTGGTAGACGAGAAATTTGGAGACTTGTCTCTCCTCTCGTCTCTGCCTCTCTAATTCGATGCCCAGGTATTTCAGCCTTTCCTTCTCAGTCACATTCCCCAACTCTTCAATCTGTCTTGCTACCCTTCTCTGTCCTTCATGCCAACTGGTGTTGCACTTCAGTAAAAGGATGCAGATAAAGTTGGATGCAGTGCTTCAACCTAGATGTTGACAGAACTAATTACAGTGAGAATATTCAGTGTGTTGAACTTGGAGTCACAGTATACCCACAAATCTCAAGGTTTTTAAATTTCTCCTAATTTTCAGACACTTCTCCAATTTGCCAATGCAGTTTTGAACTCTCTAGATCAACAGCAGAATTTCTAGCAGAAATAGAAAACTACTAATACTATCATAAAAAACACAACATGGTGATGCTGCTAGGTGCAGTTCTACTCACTTGCTCAAAACCTTGAACAGACTCAGAAAACAGACAAGAATACAATCAGGAGAAAGGACAGTATCTTATAAGAGGAGGTTAGAAAAACCTGACCTATGGAAGCTACAAGTGCTCCCTAGGAATACATTGGGTAAACATCAGAGAGAAAGAAGAGCCAGTAAACAACAGGACACAGTGGACAACAATAATTGGACACAAGAGTCAGTCACAAAACACACTGAGGCTTGGATCATTGATTCAACCCAAAGGGAGTGAGTTTATAGAACAGCCTCCTAACTTTTCATCTTAAACCAGTTTGGCCAGTTAAGTTCTTGAAATGGATGCTATGACCTGGGTACACAAGAAAGCAGATGACTAAATGAGCCAAGATATCCCTCCTAATTTCATGTCCTACCTTCTTGCAACAGCTGACTACCAACCCATGCCAGACAAACCAAAAGGCCATTCATCCTTTCTACAAGCCACTGCATCATGACAGTCAATTCAAGCACCATGAGTCTGTTCTGCATCGCGTATGCCTCTGATAATGCAGCAGGAGTCACAGTAACAGGGCAGACTTTGCACACTCCACTTTTTTTTTTTTTTTTTAAGCAACCAAGCAAGGTCAGCTAAAAGCTGAAGGTATACATGAATTTACTGAGCTAGGAGAAGTGCTAGCAATTTGTCTGACACATGTTCTTTCTCTAAATGAGTGATGAAGAACGCTAAAAGAAACCAAGTGAATAGTCAGGGGGTGCTACTTGTCAAAAGGACTAAAAGCTGCTGACCATGCTACAGGCAGCCTCTTGTCCAGTGCAAGACAGCAATTCTCAAATACTGCTGACTGCAGCTCTCTACAGGAACCACTGTCTTGCTCAGGTCCCTCTCAGAACACAAAGCCTCAGCACTCCGTGCCATGTAGTTTCCCTATATTCTACAGGTTTGCTAGGCCTTGTCATAAGGTATGCAATTCACCAATTAACTCAAGCTATTTCTGTGTTTCTCTGTCAATTCAATATATTCCTGTAGCGCCAAGAAATGTATTCATATCTGTGCATCATACAAGTATTTAATATTCTAAGAGCATAATACAAATCCATGAAATACTCATATCTGTTGACACACACCTGTGAACTTCTACAAACCTAGCAAGTTGGGTCTAACAGCTTACTTTGGATCAGTTATTCAACATCCACTGTTAGATGTTGAGTACATGGACTGATTCACACCAGACTTCCTGACATTGGAAACTGCAACTGATAGTTATTTTGATCTTGTAAAAAACATGGGTATGCTCCTAAAAATGATCCAGTAAGGAACAACTCCACTTGCTCTTGTGTGGGCAGGGGGATTTTCACCTTGTTTCTAGCTCCTGCAACAGTTCTAAGACAGTTAGCTTTCAGCACAATTTTACGGGCCCAGCTGGAGCAGGAAGAAGTGGGACGTAGGCCACAGAGGACTAACAGACCTTTACTCCTGCTAAATTCCCTCATGCTGGGTGACTGGCAAAAGGCAGCGTGGCAGGTATCTCCACCAGGAGTGGCCAGCTCTAAGGAACGGAGAACCCCATAGCAAATTATTACAGACAGCCCCCAATAGAGTTGACATCCTTCCTGGCACAGAGGGACAGAGCAGAACATTGCTGACGCAGAGGTAAGTGGCGTCGGGCAAGCCTTGTCCAGCTCCAGCAGCCTTCCTTCTGTCAGCAACCACTCACCCTCAGCATCTGTTGCTGCTGTTGCTGCTGCCTCAGGTACTGCTGCTGCTGGTCAGGCAGTATCTGGCTGGGTCGAATTCCTGAGGGGACTCCTTGTGGACCCAAATGATTCATCCCACTCATCATAGGAGCCTGCTGTATTGACTGGTGAGAAAATCTGCATGAGAAAAGGACAGGCTCATGGAGTAAAATATTCATGGGCAGCCAGCTGCTTTAATCCAAACCCAACTTCTGTCATTCATGAGCAAGATAAACAGCCCAAACAGCCTCTCACAATCCATGCTGCCTCTCTGCAGAAAGATGAGGAACACCAGGGCCTCTCAAGGATTTAATCCAACCTGGTTTTCTAGAAGCCCTAAGGAACAGTACTTGGCCCACTGCTCTGCATGGTTTCCCTGCTGGATATATGCCTGCTCAGGAGCAGTGTGAATACCAGATCTAGCCTTTAGATGGTGATCTGCTAGTTAGATTTAAAACTAAAACTATGACTTTACCAGGTCATTTTTCTCATACTTCCCAATGCTGTCTTTCTCTGGCTGGTAACACTGTCACCTGCCTGCAACTAGCATCTATGAATTTCATCCTGTGTCTTTGTTTCTTCCCAGGACTGAAAGCTGGATAACGGTGTTCCCCTGAGGGTGAGAAGGACTCAGAGGCTGTGTAACACAGCACAGAGAACGGGCTTTTCACAGATTGCTGTTAGGGTTGTCTGAGCAGAGCAGGGAAGCCCTTGATGAAATACAGCTTATTAACATCCAGTAGGGTGAGAGCTACCTCTGTGTGGTGCCCAAGGTGTGCCCATAGCCAGGGGCCTGCTGGTGTACATAGCCGCTTGGTCTCTGCTGCATCTGTCTAACAGGATCTACCAGGGCAGGATTAGAGCTGGGGTGAGAATTCTGATAGGGCTGGCCAGAATAGGTAGGAGGTACCATCGTGCCCGACTGGGAGGGGTGCTGCTGAAGGCCTATGTGGGAGACGTAAGGTGTGTAACCCTGAAATGAAACAAAAAGCCTTTATCAGTCATGGGGTAAGGTACAAAAGAGAAAGTGGAACACAGGACATCAGTCTCCTGTAAATACTGTCACAAGGCTGCTCATCTCTGGGATTCAGATTCAAGCTGCCCAGTAAACGAGGAATGAGATTTCAGAATTTAGCAGCAGAAACAAAGATGCTGCCTTGTGCTGGAGCCAGATTCCAGTCTTACCTGTGGTCACTGCCACTTACCTGGGAGGGCTGCAGTGCTCCATAGGATGGGGTTGGAGCCATCTGGCGCACAGGCTGCTGTCCCATTATGCCTTGTCCCTGCTGGAAAGCAACAGAGGAACACTTTTTTCAACATCTCCAAAGGACAGGACACTGCTGCTCTCTTCTCAGCAGCTACCACCAAACCAGACAAGTAGCTTCACTGCTAAACCTACAAGGCTGCTGCACAGCATGCAGATGCAAATGACTTCTGTCTCACCCTGACTTGGGACAAATAGGTCACTAACATCCCTAACACCCAGTGTGCCCCTCTCACTGTCCAACAGCCACAGATGCCCCAGTGTACCTCACTGATAGCCTCCACCAACTGTTAGCGATGTCAGCCCAAAAAGCAGGTGGCAAGCAGTGCTGCACCAGAGGAACAGACACAAGAGAACATCTTTCCAGGGCAGAAACAAAGACAAGGTTGGAGACTTCTAGCAAAAAAGGGATAGCTCCAGCAAACAGCTTGGGCTTGCTGTACTGTGAGGTCCAGCAACAGCAAGAGCACAGATCTGACTTACCAACTTTGCTTGAAGTTGCTGCCTCAGTATCTGTCCCTGGGACACTGGAGGCTGCTGTCTGTATACTGCTGGCTTGTAGGAGGGGTCAATGCCCATCATGGTCCCCATCCCTGGAGGCAACACACCACTGTAGGGAGGACGACTCTGAACAAGTTTCCCCAGTGGCATGCGTACAGGTCTGTAGGATGTATCCAGGCGAGGGCCACCTGCAAGAGGAAGAGAAACAGGCCGACTAGTCACATGCTATTGCTGAGGCTTGTAGCTCCAGAATGACTGTTCATCACTACATCTAGACATCTGACAGGCAAAACAGAAAGTGTAGGGACCTGTGTAGGACCATCTCACAGAAGGGGTTCTTACAAGAGGTTCCCAGAGGTGCAATATGCTCACCTCTCCTGTGCACCTACCTGCTGGAAGAGGTTGATTCTGGGCATAGAGACCCACTGGTGACTGCCCATATGCCAGCCTTGACATAGTGCTTCCTGACTGGTGGTGCAAGAGATCTGTAGGCATACCAACTCCATAGGAAACCCCTCGGCTAGGGCCCAACACAAAGTCCTGCAAAGACAATGAAAGATTAAGAAAGATCGATGTGCACTGGGAATTAATGAATGGATGGAGAGTATGAAAAGGTTGCAGAGTACATAGGAGGAAGCCTGGGATGTTATCTGAGCTGGGAAGCCTCCTTTCCTCCCAACAGGGATTAAAAAAAATGTTTGCCCTGCCCCAGGCTAGAGAGAGCAGGATAGAGCTCCAGCACTCCCAGCTGAGGGGAAACTCATCCCATCTTCACCATTATACCACCCTCAGGCTCCTCAGGAAGACTCAAGGGAATGCTCTGTGACTAGGAGGGGTGGACATGGAATGTCCATGCAGTCAATTACCTCAGTTTTGCTGGCAGATTGGTTGCGTTTCTTGGTTTTACTCTGTTTTTTCTTGCGTTCCTCAGTAGAGGTGGCAGGATTGGAGCTTGTTTTATCAGCCTTGGCTGGTTCCACAGCTTTCTTCTCTGGCTCTAAAGCTACAGGTGTAGGAGGCTCTTCCTCTTCAGGGGGCAGTGGCAATGGCTCCAGGTAGTAACTGCGGGGCTTGGGTTTCAAGTGTGTGTGGTACAGAAGAAGCCTCTGCTGCTCCTCAAATCTAGACACCTTGCGATCCACCCGGACTGTCCCAAACCACCCCCAGGAGAGGGGGGCTGAGTGCTTTAAGCCCTCAAACAGATCCCAAGGGGAAATCTTCTGCTTTGTAGAGACCTGCAAACCCTTTAAAGCAAGAGAGATAACAACCTCCAAGTCCCCGTTGTTTCTCCTACAAGGGTACAGGAAACTCTATGATTCCTTCAGGCTCTACTCCACATGTCCCAGTACACAGCCTGAGCCCTTACTAGTGGGCCCTGCTCCTCCACATGGCAAAGCAGTCGACAACTGCTGGTCTCCTTCATCCCATCTCTGCCAGTCTTCTGCACACTGGCACTGCCCAGTAACTCACATGACAGGGAATACAGGTTTCTCTTTATGCTTTATATAGCCATAAGTACAAAACCAAAGTTTCAATAACTTCTCAGGCTATAGAAGCATGTATCACCAAGCATTAATGCCCAGCTTCGCCCTTTTTGGACGTGGTCATGTGCCAGCTCGTCCGCGTGCAGCCAGCCACATCAAGCTCAGCAGGCAACAGGGCACTGCATACAGGTGCCTCCCAGGCTGTGTAAACTCAAGGCACTCAGGAGCTGTGATGCGGGGGTGGGAAAAAAGCTTCACTTACCTCCTTCTTGAAGATGGAGTCAAATCCAGCTATTTTATTGCCTTTGGTGTCAATGAGGGATCCCTGAGGTTCACAGGTGATGACATCCCGGGTCTGCTTTGGAAGTGGCAGTAGCTGTCGCACCTTCTCCAGGCTGTCAGATTGCCGGTCCCCCAGCTCTTTCTGCACAAGTGGAATAGAGAAGACTTGAAGAATTGCTCAGGAAAAATCATTCAAAGCTCACCTGTGCCTCTTCTGCTGTCAACCTCCATCCCTGCATTACCTCTCACCTTTGCACCCTTCAGCCCTACAGAGCCACTGGGTCCACCCTAACTGCTTCATCTAAACAGCAGCAACAGGATAAGTACCTTCCATGAGACACAGGTAAATCTGCATAGTTGGACAACTATGACACAGCATACGCTGCTCCCCATACAAGTCCCTCACCCTGAGTTTCTTGACAAGATTCATGTATGCCCGCTTGTTCTCCTCCATGCTGCCCTGAGAAATGCTGGACATATCAGCAGCCAAGGTGCCGTTGATGAGAACACTCAGCATATCCAACACAGTGGTGAAGAGCTCACTGTTGGTCAGAGCAGAAAGGTCAAAGTCACCTGAGAAGCAGACATAAAGCCTCTGCATCATAGTAACATTAAACATTGTTATATTGCCGCCAAGCATACTACCTATAATCAGAACTGCAAAGTGCTCTTCAGACTAACCTCCCACCCTAATCCTTCTTTTGTTTATACACCACAGGGTGTTCACACTTGAGTCAAGTGCAGTATGACAGATTAAGACTGGACTCCTGACTATCCATTCAGCTTCTCCAAAAAAACAGGTCCAGGCTCAGCTCTCCCTTATCTCTCCACATCTGGAAAGCCAAGTTTGCTCTGGATATGTCAGAGTGCACTTTGATACTAGGACCTAGGTTGTAGCCTGCTATTACTCTGAAGTCTCTTTTGGCTGTCACAGTCCTTCTGACAGGTCATCTAGAGACACAGTTAGCTCACATAAGAAAAGGGGCCATGCTAACGACTGCCTCCCTTCAGAAATGCATGGATTAGAAGTCAGCCAGAAAGTTACTTGTTTGACTGCATGTCCACGGTGCCACTGCTGATGATGTCCAGGAGAAGCACAGCCCATTCAGTCGTCTGCTGTGTACTGCGTTGAACTGTGTCAAACATTCCCCCTACCTGGCAAAGAAAAGTAGTTTAGTTACAAGGACACCATGAAGAAACACAAAGATTTAAGTGAGAAAGGAACCTAAACCAGATCAACCCCTGTGCTACAGCAACTCCTACTGAGAGCTGAAAGAGACTGCAGTCAACTGGGCAAACCTCAGATGCACATAGTAGTGCTGTGGACTGCAAAAGTATTGAAACGGGAAGGCGTATCTCCAAAGCAGAGACCAAAGCTGTGGATTTCATACTGGTGAAACAGAGCAAGGGAGTTTTTCCACGCACTCTATCCCATTCAGGGCTTGACACCTCCTATTTCCTCGCCTCAGGACATATATAGCCCCTCCAGTGTGCGTGTGTTCCAAAAAAAAAGGAAAAAAGGCAGACAACTCTTCACCCCATATGGTTAATCTCTTTTTCTACACCTGCTCACCAAATTCAGTCGTAGTTTCAGGGCCTCATGCATCAGCTGCTTGGCTTTGCAGTCATCTTGGTACTGATCTTCCCGCCAATTCGTAACAATCTAAGAAATTTAGAAGAGAGGACAGACCTCACAAGCTGCATGCTGAAGTTTATAGAGAACAGCTTGTACTGCTCACTGTTCAGTGACTTAAGAGATGGGCAGCTCAAGCACCCTATGCCAACCAGGGTAAGGTCTTTGCCTTATATAATCAGACAGACAGACAACATCCCCGAGAACATGCCCAACAGCCTGCCTGCTGGAGGAGCAGAACCTTGAGGAAGCGAGGGGAGAAGTAAGACACCTACCTGCTGGACCTGACTGTACAGAGAGGTGAGGAGGCCTTCCCGCTGCTCATCCTGTCCTTTCAAGCATGTTAGCACCAGTGACAGAAATGGCTGCTGGCTCAGGAGGGACATGCTGCAGAGACAACAGAGATGGAGCTATACTGCCAGGCTGGGGGGATCAGCACAGCAAGCACTGCCTGTCCTTTCTCCAGGACTCACCTCTTCTGCTTCTGGCGGTCCCGCTCTTTGCGGGATGATGACCCCAGATGTTGTCCTTTCTCCAGCTCCTCTCCAGCAGCTTTCAGCACATGGCCCTGCACTGATGTTGGAAGCTTGGCAATCAAAGGGGCCACCAGCCACACTCCTGATCTCTCCAGGGAGCTATGACAACACAGGAGAGAGAAGCAATTTGCAATCCAACCTACAATTCAGACTTGTCTACAAGGCAGCTGCATGCTGGGACTACACCTACCTGAGGATGGGTTTGGATTTGTTGTTGGCAGGTGTAGCACTTGCTGAGCTACTGATATTGTGGACTCCATTGCCAGCAGAGCTAGCAGAGCTGGTTTCTGCTGACTGCTGGAATACCTCAATAGTGGCCTTGGCTATATTTTCTAACAAGGAGTTCATTTCCTGGAGATAGGGAAGACAAGACAGCCAAGTCCTTCTCTGAGAGCACCGACAGGGTTTGCGCATTTCAACACAACTCACTACAAACCCAGTTTGCCAGCTTCCCCATGGCTGCTGCTCTTTGGGTCTCAGACTCATTGCATCCTTCTCATGCTTGCCTTTCACAGCTCTGACTCCCTCTTTGTTTACTTTCTCCCTATTCCCACTTCTGTCATGCCACCTCCCCACCACCTCACAAGCAGCCACTTCAACAATGGCAACACACATGCCTGTATAGTCCCTCTGAGCAGAAACTCACATTGTTTGCTGTCTGCTTAATCATGAGCTGCAGCTCCAGTGAGGACTGCCTCATGGTCCACTGGTCCAGATTCTGCAACACAGGCACACATACTTCATATGAGTCCTTATCTCAGTTCAAACTATGTCAACTCACACCCTCAGCTCCCATGACAATGAGTGTCAGACCCCTCAGAGGGCTGCATTTTGGACAACCCCACTCTAATGCTACATTAGGGGCAGGAGGGTAGGAAGGCTCTGCAGAGGGATCTGGACACGCTGGATCAGTGGGCCAAGGCCAACTGTATGAGGTTTAACAAGGCCAAGCACCGGCTCCTGCACTTCAGTCACAACAACTCCATGAAACGCTACAGACTTGGGGAAGAGTGGCTGAAAAGCTGCCTGGTAGAAAAGGACCTGGGGGTGCTGGTTGACAGCCAGCTGAACATGAGACAACAGTGTGCCCAGGTGGCCAAGAGCATCCTGACTTGTATCAGGAATTGTTTGGCAAGCAGGAGCAGGGATGTGATTGTGCCCCTGTACTCGGCTCTGGTGAGGCCACACCTCAAATACTGTGTTCAGTTTTGGGCCCCTCAGCACAAGAAGGACATTGAGCTGCTGGAGCATGTCTGGAGAAGGGCAACGAAGCTGGTAAAGGGACTGAAGCACAAGTCTTATGAGGAGCGACTGAGGGAACTGGGGTTGCTTAGCCTGGAGAAGAGGAAGCTGAGGGGAGACCTTATTGCTCTCTACAACTACCTCAAAGGAGGTTGTAGTGAGGTGAGTGTTGGTCTCTTTTCCAAAGTAACTAGCAAAAGGACAAGAGGAAATGGTCTCAAGTTCCACCAGGGAGGTTTAGATTGGATATTAGGAAAAATTTCTTCACTGGAAGAGTGGTCAGGTATGGGAACAGGCTGTCCAGAGAAGCAGTGGAATCACCATGCCTGGAGGTGTTCAAAAACCGTGTAGAGGTGGCACTTCAGGACACTGTTTAGTAGACATGGTGGAGTTGGGTTGACAGTTGGACTTTATGATCTTAGAGGTCTTTTCCAACCTTAAAGATTCTATGATTAGGCAATTACTAGGACACCCTTAGACTCTGCCAGGAGCCTGCACCTGTAAGATGCGTTTAATCCTCTGCCGCTGAGGATTTTCTCCTTCCTCATTGTCCAGCAGCCGGTGTGGATAACAAATCAGCTGCATCAGCCTCTGGGCCTGTGTGCTGCTCAGGACAGGATCCTGTAAGTCGTTGCTGTCTTCACAGAGGGACTTTAAACATCGCTCACCTACCCACTCCTGCAAGATGAAGGCAGAGTCAGCACAGTGAAACTGATGCCTGATTCCAAACCAGTGCCCCTACTTTCAATCTCAAAGAGATACAGGGAACATGAAGCTCATAAAAACCTTATTAGCATGCAGTTATGCCTTGATAATCATTCCTCTTCATGAACTGTACTATCCTGATTCAGCAGGCATCAGGCACAGCAATCACAACAGAGGAAACATCAACTTTAAGAAGTCAGTGGTGAAACACAGTAGCTACTGTTTCTTTTGATAAAATATAGGTATGATTTAACAGTACACAGTCACTGTCATGCCCAGCCATGTCATCACAGCCATCAACATTTCCACTTGGGCTCAAAAGATGAGAAGGGATCACTTAAAATTATCTGGTCTATTTCCTGCACAAAGTCCTGCAGCTGTCCTGAATTAAATAACTCAGGGCTGTAGCTAAGGCTAAACTAGAATATGTCTTAGGGAAAAGCACACCCCTTAATTCTCAAATAATGACAGAAAACCCACTACCATCCTTAGTAAAAAACAATGACTTTACTTCTCAAAGCCTGGAAAGGGGAACAACTGATTGGACACAAACCATTTATAAAGTTATAAATCATGAGGAGAAAGTAGACAGAAAACTATTATTGTCAGCCTCTCAATTTCACTTGGTGGTCTCTAAATGTATGATAATAACAAAGGCAGCAGTTTCCAAAACAAAAATGAGGTAGGTACTTCCTTCACACAATTTACAGTTAACCTGCAGCATTTGTTACTCCAGGATTTTTTCATATTGAAAATCAATTAGATGAACTCATGAAATTAAAATCTACAGAGGACTGCTATATAAGCACTTCTGCAGCTGCAGAGCTAGCCTGATCAGAGAATTCTTCCATTGAGAAATGACAACCAGAGGAGAAGAGATAAGGATCCAGTTCATGAAGCACAGATGCTGGTGTTAAGCATAGAAAGCTGGGAACAGCCCTCTCAGTGCAGTAGACAGCACTCTAAGCATTAAGTGGAGCACAGACTGGAAGGACAAACATCTGGTTTGAAATCCTTATGAAACCACAGCCTAGATCTTCAACTTCATCCCAGATGAAGTTTCCACTTTGCCAACACACGTAATCTGGTGATTTCTCCAATGCCTATTACATTTCTTCCCTTCAGTATTACTACATCATAATCTCTTAAAACCTCTCTTCCTTGTGTACGTAATATGCATATCCTTGGGAAGACCCTTTTTGTCACTTGCTAAGCTTCCTACAAGAATTCAGACTTTGTCTCTGATCCACTCTATTGGTATAATCTCACAAATAAGTATGAAGTCAACTACCATCTTCAACCTTGAGGGACTTCTAGCCTCTCTCTCGGCAACACTTCTTTACAAACCAGCCATCTCCGCAGGCTTCATATTACTGAAACAGAGCCCCTCATCTGCCTCTTCACAGGATAGCGCTATGAACATGTTTTGCAAGCACTATGGACAGCTCTATCATCCAAAGCACCAGATTCAGGTTAGCACCTTTGAGTCATGATTCCCTCTTGGTTTGCACCGTGGTTTATCACAGCTCTAAAAAATTAACCTTTTCAAACGGCCAGTTACAATTACCTTTATTAATTTAAACAGGCTAAAGGGCAGACCAGCAACTACATCATTTGCACCTAAGAAACCTTTAACTTAAATCTATACAATCTACTCCTTTTCCCCACACCCTCATGATGAAGTCTACAAAATATACACCTAAATATAAGATGTAACATTTTCTGAGTTTGAGAAATCACAACCTATAGTTTAAGGAATGTCTATGTCCTTAGACATTCCAGAATTGATAGCATCAGTTCTGCAGCATTCACCACTCACACTGAAGATGCTAATATTAAACACATCATTTTACCAGCCCTTTACAGATGCAGGAACCCTGGCACAATTTGGTGGCACTCAATGGTGTCTAATGGAATGCACGCTCCTGCATAACCAGTGCTGCCACCAACTGGTATGAGGAGTGATACCCGACACTGCTACTCCCTCCTGCACTCACACACACTTTCTACCTACTGTGAGTCCTTCCTACACAGACAGGGACCAGCAGGGAAATATCCACTTCTGTCAATCCTACAGTAACATCAAATATGTTGAATTTATGCTTGTAAATAGGTGGCTCCAATTCTTCTTTGGTAGGTTGGTAACATTGCTATATAGCGAGCCAATTAATAAACAACAGCATCACAAAGCACAAGGACAACACAGCACCGATGTGTTGTGTTTACACATTATTAATAGGGAATACAGGTTTGAAATTGTAACTTCATCTTTCCTGTTGACAGAATAAATTTGCAAATAAGGCCAAGGACACCCTTCAACATCCATTTTCATACAGTAGTGGTAATAGCCACTCCACTCTGCAACTAAGTACCTTATTAGCCATGTTTCAGTTCCTCAAACGTCAATTTTCCACAAAGGAACAGAAATACTGGTGCTGTCAGGTTAGGCTAAGCAAAATATTTTTGATTTTGTTCCTTTAATTAACTAAACAGGGCACCGCAGAGCCCAGAGATACTTTAACAGCCTAGCTACGAGCAACACTTAAGCTACATTCTGAAAGGCACCAATTATCACTTCAACAAGCTGTCTTTCCCATGTTTATCTTCTGTGCCACCAGCACACATCTCAGAAAACCACTCCCAGCACTCCCATCCTTGGACATGAGCCCTGTGCTGTTGCCAAAACAAAGGGGATGTGCAGTCCCTGCATACTGCAACACCTAACTCTTGACAACTGCTTGCCTCTCTTTTTTGCTAATGGGGAGCAATCCTTAGCACCATCACATGGCAGAACCGCAACAGGTTCTTTATTGATCTTCCAAAGAAATACCTGCCAAACCCAACCTGCATAAAGTCATATGGGAAACATCTGTCTGCAGAAGAGGTAAGGACAAACCTAGAGATGGGACAGACTCACCTGTTGACATATACTCCTTAGTACATACTTGGCATAAATATCCAAGCTAGCTGTTTCTACAGTTACTACCCGACTACCGGATTTCCTGGTGCCCAGCTCATCATCCATGAGATCATCAACACCTCCAGGGTGGGAAAAGCCAGAGCCTTTCAGTTCTGCATCTCCTACAAGAAAAGCGCAAGTATCACTTCACCATCAATGCTTAAACCCAAAGTCTGACCCACAAAACATCTTGAGCTTTTGCAAACTCTCTCTGCAGTCAGTGACCTCCCTGCAGCTAAGAGATACAAAGCACATTTACGGCACAGCCAAAGGGCTTCAGACAAGTCACATATTCACCCAAACAGATATCCTCTGGCCTTCGGTACAGAGGCAATACAGTGTTTTTCTCCCACCCCCCTAAAAACCATTCTTACAGGTTCAGGCTAACACTGGTACACACCAAGAACAAAGACAGCCTTCAGCACTGCAAAGACTGCTCCATCCACAATACGATTCTGGGAAGCTGCCAGTAAGTGACGGTCACAGGAAGAGCGGATTCCCACCATGGGTTTGTCTGCAAAGAAGGACAACAGGGAAGGACAACACCCAGCAAGAGACACAGGCGCAGGCTCCAGAGCTGCCTGAATTATATGCCAGCCAGTATCATCGAATCCAGCTCAGAGAATCCCGAGGATAGGCCTTTTCCCAGCTGTAACATGGGGTCAATGTAATTAAGTTTTGCAAAGCATAGTGCCAATCATGCTGAGAGAACTGAACCATGAAATCCAAATGGGGAACAGCGCCTATGTCATAAACTCCAAGCTCTAACAGCACCCTTAACCTAGAATACAGGCTGGGTTTAGAGATCTGAGCTATGAGGATACTGATGAGGAACCAAGAACAGACCTTCCCAAACTGTTTCCATCATCAGACAAAAAAGGAAGTGCTGTAAAATAGCAGCTTCTGGCACCAAGCAGCTATACAAAGCTCTAGACATTAAAAAAAAAGTGATCACTACTCTAATGGCTTACTGATGGTAAGGCTACCTCTACTGGCTGGTTCCCTTCCTCCAACGGCCTCCTCCCCAACATGCTTGGCTACTATGGAATTACATAAATGGAAGGATATTGTTCTTTGTCCTCTGCAGAAAGCAGTGTATCAGGCTTCGCCTGCTTTATTCAAAGAAGGTCAAGATCTTTAATCATAGGATCCAGTATCTCTTTTCTTGAGATGCAAGAGGCTCAGTACTTTCACAATAAAGAAAGGCTCTACTTTGATTCACTTACTGCCATCTTGCTGGCATGGGTTCAGCTGCGGAGTCTTAAACAGATGGAGTAAAATCCGGCAGGTCAGACGTGCTCCTGGTTCTGAGTCCTGTTCACTGCAGGCTATGTAAAGAAAACAGTTAACTGAAAATTTTTTTAAGCACTAGTACAGCTGACTTGCAATCCAAAAGCTATTCACAGTGCGCTGCCCTGGAGCAGCCACTTGAGAAGCTGCAACAGCTTTATTGTATTTACAAATATGGGGGCATGTGCAGCAATTAACATGCAAATAAGCAAATCCATCAGTATTATCCCCAATGACATGTACTGCATTCTGCTTGCTCCAGCTTCCCAGCTTTACCCTGTCAAGAGTCTGGATGCTGCAATCCTCAGAGCAAAGCTAGGAAGGCTGGTAGCAGAGTAAAGGCAAAATGACCCAGGCACTGTAGGCCCAGCTGGTCAGCTGGCTGCTCTAGTCAAAACGCTAAGCTGAACCACACTAGCAGTGGGAGATCAGAACTGAGTACATTGGTCAGACAGTGCAGCTGATAACATCTCTGTGTGATTACTTCAGCTTGCACACAAACTCCAGAGAGCAGGACACTGAAGAACCTTAGCATCACCACTTTTTGATAGAAAACAAAAGGCCAGGAACTCTCTAAAGCAAAAAAATTGTTAAGTACCATGCTATAAAAGTCATACTGGAGGCATGTTTCCCAGCTATGGCGTTCACCAAGTATCCACTAAGCACAGGCCTTTGGGCTAGAACTGAGACTCAGACCAGCTTTCTGCAGGGATGCACTTACCAGCATTGAGGAGTGAGGGAATAGCAGCACAGCGAATCAGGTCCTCCAGCAGCAAGCACTGCCGGGCAATGAGAATGGCAACAAAGGTGGCCAAGGAATCATGGAAAGATAAGTCACTGACCTGGAAGAGAAGAGATCAGTCAGTGATGACAATAGCCTCTGCCTCATTCCCTCTGTCAGTAATTCCTCAGCTTGCCTAGGCAAGCTGAGGGGTAGAAGAGCCCATAAGCCCAGGTCAATGTCCATGATTAGCCCAGGCTGCAACAAATACCAAAAGGTAGCCCTGGTATTCAAAGCCTTTCCCCTGTCCTCAGAAGACAAAGCCTCCATCCCGTGTTCATTTCTGCCTTCTCCCAAGGGATCCCTCCACTCCTGCTTCAATTCCTTTTCCCCTTTTGAATGTTTGCACTTGCATCAACATTGCAGAGGAGATCATTGAAGCCACAGGTCCCATTATTGGAGGAACAGCACAAAGCTTTGAGCACACCCAGCCACTCGGCACTTAGAGACTTGCAGTAGCCAGTTAGCTCAGCACACAGGATAGCAATGTCGTTCACCCTGTTAAATAAATAATGAAAAAAAGCAGAGGGTCAACTTTGCTATTCATGCATGCCATTGGGTCAGTGATTCTCTAAGGGACCCCAGCCTTGGCTCCTTCTTCCTCACACCCCAAGACAGTCAAGGAACAGCTACTGGCTTTCTTACCCTCACCTAAAGATTTTACTATCTCAGCAGAACCACGAAAGTTCTGCCTCTCACCTGTCTGGATCATGGTGGCCCACACATACATGCATGAGTGCATTACAGACAAAACTGTAACGGTTGGCTGGGTTTTCATTGAGGCTCTTGCCCAGGTTGGTGTATGTAAAGTTATGTGCAGATGGATTTTCAATAGTGTCAATCATGAACTCTGGTTCCCACAGCATGTTGGAGTCAGATGGCTCAACATTGCAGTAGATTGTGTTCTTCACCTTGGAGCAGAAGTCACTAAACAGGACAGGAAAGAGAGATTAGGAACACAAAAACCTGAACTTCCACTGAACTCTGATAAGAGACGCAATCCCGTGCAAGACAAGTCCTCCTTGGGCAAGAACATGTGGAGACTCAAGATCACTGTGCACCAACAAAGACTCTCCCAAAAGAGTGAAGCTGGTTCTTTGTTGTGGAAGCACGTGGAAGTTATCTGTGGGCTCAGTGAATGTAGCATGGGAATGGATATTCCAAGTGAGATCAAGGAAACACCTAGCTCAGCTCTTGGCATCAGAACAGTTGATGCCCAGATGAGAGTTTAAGAGCAAGGCACGCACGTGGCAATGCTGCTCCAGCATCCATCCCCACCCTGCTGCAACTTAGGGCTCACAGATTTTCAGTTATTTTCCTCCTGCAAATTTGTCCACCTACTTTTTGAATCCAGTAGATTTTTGACATTCACAACATAGAATGAGTTTCGTGTTAACTATAAGAACTATGAAGTGCATTCTTTTGTTCTGAACCTACCATTCTCTATTCATTCCTTTTCGTGCTTGTATCATACAACATACTGAACATTCAGTTTATTTTCCCTATCAGCCAGAACTTTACGAACTTCTATCATTCCCCCTCAGTCCTCCTCTTAAGAGGAACTGAATCTCCTAACCACAGAAGTAAGTCATTCCAAATCTCTGGTCATCTGTCCACTCACTTTCCTTTGGGCCTAACTGTACTAGGTGCTTGTTGTAGTCTGTTGCCCCAAACCACAAGGCACAGCTGTACCATGACTTAAATGGTGACCCATTTCTCCATTCCTCTCCAAACAACACCTAAGATTTAATTTGATTTTTGACTGCTACTGAACACTATGATGACATTTTCAATTATGTACCTGTTACAACTCAAAGATCCTTCATCCAACTGGTAGCATATATCCATCACTACACAAAGTTTGGAAGGGAACAAGGACAATCCTATGTGCATTATTTTACGTTTAACAAACTGGCAGATGAAGTTTAGTGTTATCACCTGTGCAGTCACCATCACTGTGCCCTACTACAACAATCCGCAGCCATCTTGTACTGTCATATGCTGGATAACAGTTATATGAATAGTTTTGGTATCACCACTCATACAACTTCCGATGCATAGAACAGCACAAGCACTAGCAGAGTCCTATGGGACTCCTCAGGGAGGGATCACCCTCAAAATACAAAATCCTTCCCACTCCTTGTCTTCATCTCTAACCTATTGTTTGCCTGCTAGAGGATATTCCCTGCCTGTAGCAGGGGGGTTGGAACTCGAAGATCTTTGAGGTCCCTTCCAACCCGAACCATTCTATGATTCTATGATCTGTGGCCATTTACTTTAAAGGCTCCCTGAACAACTTTCAGGAATTCAGACTACTATCAGGTTTCTCAGTTGCATGTGTGATGACTCCTTCAAAGAACTCTAATGCACCTGTGACCACAGTACTCCCTCTTGCTCTCAATTAAGTCCAGAGAGACTTTCAAAGGCTCTCAGCAGCCAGGAGTTTAGCCAGCTGACACCAAGGCACAAGCCACTCTCACAGGCCCTCAGTGCAGGGATAACACTGAGGGTTAGATGTCTCTATGGCACACCTGTGCTGGAAACACTAGAAGGGAGCAGGGGCTGCGAGAGAAGACAAAGTGAAGCACTGTACTGGGAAACAGGACTGTCAGGAGAATTACCTCTTCACAGGATCATGTGAGCAAAAATATAGGAAAACCTATGGACTCCATCTCTAGGTTGCCAAGAGAGGAGTTCCACAGGGAGCTAGTGGGGGGACAGTTCTCAAGAGAAGAGCTGCAAAGAGCAGAAGGCCACAGAGTAAAGCAAGCCCACAGGCCAGAGCCCAGGGGCAACATCAGTAGAGCAGAACCTGAAGAGCCAACAGGGGCAGGACAAGTATAAGGAGCACAAAGTAGCACAGGAACAAACCCAGCACCAAACAGAGCAGGTTTCAGAAGCAGTCCAAGGATTATTAGGGAGCTGAGTACAAGCAGGGAACAACCTTTGGAATGAACTATTCAGTCATCAGAGTTTGGTAGGAACAGATCTCTACTTCTATTCTCTAGGAGTGGGGTAAGAATGGACCTGTGGAGGTACAGAGGACTACTGAAGGTAATTTACAAAAATCAACTTGACAATCTAAGAGTCAAGATTATACACTGGGTCATTACTGCCTGTAAAACAGGCATTACTCCCAAGACTTCAGCTCCCCATTGAGAGGATATCAGGAACAATTCCATCAAACAAGATCACAAGCAAAGCTTAAGCCAAGGTGCTATACTGGTCAGCACTCACTGCATCCCACCTGCCTCAGACTCACCTAAAGAGCTCCCCAAATTTACTTTTGAGGTGACTGCAGGAGGTATAGAGGTCGTAGAGATATGCCAGGATACAGCGCTCTGCTGAGGAGCCATCTGAGCGGTTCATGCCATGTTTCACCACCCCACACAGACTGTATAGAGACAAAAAAATGCTGCAGCAACATGAAAAGAAAATCTGAAGGAAAAACCTTGTTACATAGATATCTTCCTAAACTCACAACAGTAACAGTGCTCACTGGACAACATATCCCATACCCTGCAAGTTCTTGAGCTGAACCCAAGGGCACAAAGTTGCTGCCCTTTAGGAAAGGCACAGATATATCCCTGCCCCTTACAAGCCCCCAGAAGATACATTGCTTCTTTCCACATGGTGAGGGGAAGATTCCCTTACCCTTCAAAGACCTGAGCCATCTGGTCCTGGTTCAATATAAGGCAGGAGTGGTAGTGCCGCAGCACAGCCACGATGCACAGGCACAAGCTGGTGGTGTAGCTACCAACAAGGTCAGAGGATTTCAACAGCAGTTCTGCCTCCACCACGCTCAGTTCATTCAGCAACTGCACCCAATGACAGAAAAACCCTTCAACAGCCACAGGGGTAAGGTATGGTCAGAAAAGGAGCAGGCACACCACACCCACAGCCTATAGGACCTGCCAGAAAAGGGACTGGCAGGCCTCTGCCTAGAGATGTACCTCCCCGTGCTTAGGCACAAAGTCTCACTCAGGCAGTACAAGGGGCTGTCAGTGCTTGGGTATCAGAGGGCGACTGGGATACAGTCAGAGACAGTAGCAGGCAGCTTGTTCAATAATTCTGTCCTGCATAAATCTCGTTCTGCTCCCTTTTTAAGGCTAACAGCCTCAAATCCGTCAGCAACCATAGCAAGGCTTCAAGAGACACCTGGCAGAGGCTGCAGAAACAGCAACAGAATTTTAGCAGGATACAGAAGGCAGTCTGCGCTGCCTTGTGCCAAGGATCCTTCCAGGGGAGCAAGGCTGGAGAGCTGCCAGAGACAGCCAATCCCCCTCTCACTTAGAATAAAGCTTTGCTGCAGCCAAGGAGAGAGATGCAATGCAGGTCCTTTGGAGACAACCCTGAAGCCTCTGGAAGAATAATCCTCAGAACATGTAAGACTACCCACCATAATCTAACAGCTGCAGCCCAGGAGCGTGACAATGACCGCCTAATCTGATCACCTCCATGACACAGGTCAGAAGGTCACCAGTGACCCCAGGAACAGCCCAACTATTGCACCACAGATCTGATCCCTTTGAGGTTGATGAACCCCTCCCCAGGAAGATTTTGAGCACACTGCACTTACCTGGATGGCAAAGTCAATAAGACCACTGATATTGAGTGAATACTCCATCAAGTCAAATATGAACTGCACGTGCTGTACCAAAGGCAGGTGGTATGACATTCCCAAGGCAAAGCTGGTGATCTGTTCCAAGACATTGCGAGATACCTGCAAGTGCAACATGACACACAGTATTATCTCCTCTTGCAGAAGACCCTCAACAGGTCCATCTCCCTTTCCCTCCAGGAAGCTATTCTCAGTAACACAAAGGGTCACAGTCAGGGCCCAAGAAGGACAGTAGCCTTGAAAGTTTCATACCTGAGATGTGACTTGGTGCTGATCAAAGTGAGAAAGGTGCTGGAACTTTGCAAAGATATCTTCAGCTGTTGGGAATGCTTCTGGCTTGCTCTTTTTCCTCTTCTGGCCTTCCTCTCCACCTACCAAAGTTGGGAGGATCAGAAAATAGTATTAGGGTACCTTCCTCATCAGAGAAGGGCTAGACATCAGCCATCGGCACCTGCCAGTCCCTCAGCAAGACCAGTCCCTGCCATGTAGCATAGCAAAAAAGCCTGGGTCCCAAACTTTAGGCTGATAAGGACAGTCTTGAATTCAAAACAATAAACTGCTGAGGAAAGAATTCCGAACCTGAAAATGACAGTAGGGTAAACATACAGTTTATCCCAAGTTAAGGTACTCGTTGGAGGGGGAAAATACTTTCTCTCTCAATTTAAAGGTACACTGATTCCCTGATGAGAACAGATATTCTGGATTGGAGATGTTCAGCCTCAAAATTTGCCAGACCACCTCACCTTTTAAAGAATCACCTTTCTATCACATTTCAAGTTGCCTTTCAGGAATCAGATTAAGACAGAAAAAAAATTGTAGCCAGATTCTCAGCTGATGGAAGTCAGAGGTTTTCTATTGATTTTGACACAGCTATCCAAATTTCCCATCCTATGCATTTAGCATGTGTCCCAAGCATAACAGCATGTGACATTTAAGTAAGGTCTTTGCTGAATATACATAGGCAAAGTCCTCTTTGCTTCTTGTGCGAGGATCTAAATGCAAGAACTAAAAAAAATAAAATTTGAAAAGTCAAATTGGCCAGGGTCTCACTCTGAACCTGATAAGTCTTAATCCTCTGATATTGTCAGCAAGAAACCAATCATCTTACTGGTTGGTTAGTATGTTTGGGAACAGAGCACCATTCCAGACTCTCAGTAACTGATCCAGCTTACTGTAGATTATATAAAATCCTTTCATTGTGAAACTCCATACAAAGGAGCCAGCCAATTGGAAGGACACTCTACTTCAGAAAGGAGTGGCTCAAGCTCTACTAACCCGTCTCTGCAGTGCTCTTTCTGTTTAAGACTTTTAGAATGTCTTTGGTTATTTTCTTGATTGTATGCCGAGCGTCATCCCGTTGTTTTCCAACCCCAAAAAGAACTACCAACCGTTGGTTACATTCATGACTGCACGACTCTTCCTAGGGAACCAAAAAAGAGACAACTGCATTAGGAACTACAAAGCTTTTAATCTTGTTTCACGTCTTAATCTCTTAAAATGAAAACTTCATCTCAGAAGTTGCTCTGGGAGTAAAGCAAGGAGACCTTAAGCAGATCACCTCCTCCAGCAGTGCAGGAAAGCATGAGTGCTCCTCACCCACTCACAGCAGTACCACAGGGAAACACAGCAGCATCTCGACTCAAGCACAAGGCAGCAACAGGGGAGAAGTTATGAGCAGGTCTCATACCTGAGGAATAGGAAAGTGTGTTGCATACTGGATGTGCCGAGGCTGGTCATACAGGGATGCTAGCATTCCTTCCACAGACTTATCCTTCAGCAAAGGCTTTGCTTCCTTTTCAGGATCTGGTTTCTCAGGGGAAGGGCTGGCTTTAGATTCACAATGCATTGGAGGAGAAAACATCTAGGCAGACATAAGAACAAGAAAGATAGTTAGGGAACACGGTCATGCAACAATGAAGATTGCTGAAGGAATCAGCTTTTTAGGCTCAGGCCTAAAAAGGAACAGGAAGAGAGAGGGTTGGACAAATATCCAGTTGTTAGGGCAATGACCAAGGTAATGTGCTAAGACACTATTCCCATTTCTGCTTCTGGTCCATATTGAATATTGAGT
Organism: Aramus guarauna; assembly: GCA_013400195.1. NCBI lineage: Eukaryota > Metazoa > Chordata > Aves > Gruiformes > Aramidae > Aramus > Aramus guarauna. The sequence continues at coordinate 315,300 of VXBL01005312.1, read as the reverse complement.
TAAAAACTATGGGAAATAAATAATCACAACTTAGGATTTTGGGAACAACCACCTCCACAGAACAAGTGGGGATCCTGGGAAAGCCACATAGCTGTACACATCACACCTGTCTAACATGTACCTTCAAAGGTCAGAAATGGCTGGAGGAATGTCAGTACTCAGGGATTTTTCAACCCCCACAAGTTATTTTTATTACTAAGTGCTTCAAGGCCTTCTGAAACCATGAACTGTATCCACAAATATTATGAAGAACTGTAAAACTGCAGAAATAATGGAGGTCACATAGTATGACTACAGCAGACCTGTGTCTTCTCCCAGCTGATCAAGAAAATCCCTGCCACCAGTAACTGGTCACTCCCAATCTCCTGGTACTATCATGGTCATCCATTTCCCATCCATATCCAAGCAGCCCACTCCCTACCCTGCCCAAACACTGGGCTGGCAGTGGCCAGAGTGTAAGAGATCCCAGGAATGACTGGGACTGACTTTGCTCTGATAGACTCCAACCTGCATAAACAGGTTATATGGACCTTTCACAGCATCAACTGCCTTACAGCCCAGCCACTTCCAGCACACTGGCTCTGCAGTAGAGAGGGAGGACTCACACAAAAACAAGGCACATGCTGTCCCTGGTCCCACTACCATGTTTACCTATTTACTCAGTAGCAGGTAGAAAATCCAGGAACATACCGAAAAGTCTGTCTTCTCCATGTCATCAAAGAGCATGCTGGAGTTGTGGTCAATGTCCATGGGCTCAGAAAGACCTGTGTCCTGGGAACAGGCAGAGCAGCTTTACATCTCAGTGATGCAGCAGAGAACAGGAGAGTAATTGCTTACAACAGCACCCAATGTCCATGTCTGACAGTGACAGCAATATGCCAACACATGCACGGTACCTGGCAGGTTGGAGCCTAATACACTGCAAATATCATGGAAAGCCTTACACAGCACCTCACGATATGCTGCACTGCTCCAGGCAGTGCAAGATTTTCCTATCTGCCACTTTACAATCTGCAGGCCCTTTCCAGCCACTTAGAACACAGCCACCTACTTTTGAAACTGAAGTAGGCTGGAGGAACGAAAAGCATGAGTCACTGGTACATCCTCCAGCAGGTAATAGCAAGGAGGTTGCAAAGCTGGTAAAAACGAGCAAGCACAACACAGGGACACATACAGGGGGGCCATGGTGCTTGTGCTCTCACCTCTAGCTTGATGCCACTGTTTCCCTCCGTCTCCTTCCTGTCATGCTCCTCAGCAGGGTCATCAAAGGGGGAGGGTGGGCGTGGCCCATGAGAATCCATGGCAAGATCACCTCGGGAGATGAGTGTGCACATGTAGATGTTGTGAGAGAAGACATCATGTCGGATTAGCTCACAGAACAGCAGCACCAGGTTAAAGAATTCCACCTTCTCATTTTCCTTCCCAAGATCAGCTGAAAGGACGGCACAGACAGTCAGGGCTATAAGAGTTCTTCTGCAACACTCTGAGCAACATCAGCCACCTAACCTAGGGCTAGAGAAAGCGTTTCCAGAGATCTCAACGTAGTAAGTGACTGATACAAAGTTCTGCGATTACAGCAGGGACTAAAAGCAGAAAGCCCAGTTTCAAGAGGTGGCAATTAAGTCAGAAGCTCTCCAGTTAGTCTCAAAGACCAGAGGCACAGGACTTTAGCCTAGAAGTGCCATTCCTGTGTGTACAAACAGTTACCTGCATCATTCAGAGTTGTATCCTGTCCCCCTTAATCTGTTTGAAGTACTTCCACTGAAAGACTATTCCAAAGCTTTGTCACTTACTAGTTAGAAGCCTCCCTCTAGTTCTCAGCACTAATTAATTCCTAATTAGGCTATACTCATTTATTCTTGGCCAACATTCTGTTAACAGAAGTGCTTCTGCATTATCTTTCTATCATCTTATCCTCCAGGCTGCTTTCCCTCCCTCCCCAAGGTATGCTCTAGATCACAAGGAAGCCAGAGAGAGAATTTAGATACATCCAAGACCTACATACAGGAGAACAGCACACAAATTCAAAGTTTGCAGGAGAGGGAAAGCTAGAAACTAGGAGACCACAAGTTCTTATTACATACTTAGCATAGGAGCTTGAGTGTCAAGGAACTGCATAAGGACATCCTGAAAGACAGGAGCGCTGGCTGCTGAGAGAGAGCCCGAGGAGATGGAGCCCTTCTCATCCACAACTTCAGAGTCCCCACATCTCTGTAAAAACAGAAAAAAAGAACTGATCACTGTCACAGAGGAGAAACTCACTATCCATAAACCTCAAAAAAGAATCCTCAAGAGAATTTTCCTATCTTGCACTTAGAGGAAAGCCACCACACAGGTTTCTGTAAGCTACTTCACAGTCTCCAAGTATGCCACACTGCAATCACTTGTCTTCAAACATATCCAAGGAATGGGATACATACCATTCCACAGGCTCATTTATGACCTACTTTGGGTTAGATGGAGCAAATGCCATAATTAACAGCACCAGTGTTAAGATGCATTGTGCTTATCAGCCTTTATCGTTCAGTGTAATAGTTAAATAATCATAGTTAGGTATCCTCTTCTCTCCTTCACCGCTGCTAGTCTTCCCAGAATAAGGACTTACCTCAGCCTCTATCTCTGCTTGACGCTTCTCCAGGAGTTTGGCCACCACCATAGCCCTGTGGCGTCCAGAGCGTTTATAGCTGACAGCCCACTCACACAGCAAGGCCACCACTGCATCATCGTCTGGGGAGATCTGTTGAGATAAGCACTACAGTGACAACCTGAGCCAAAAGAGGTGAGCAGTCCTAAGGCCTCAAGCTGGATATAACAGTGAGTCTACTTCTAGTAGAACACAGCCTGAAGACCACTACTTTCCTCTCTTCCAAACATGAGGGACACGTCAAACTAAAGCCCTCCTGCTTTGACTCCACTTTGCAACATGAGGTGATCCACAGCTCTTCACAAATCTCCAGGCTGCTTTTCTTCAAAAAATCCTCTCTCTTCTAGCAGCACATTTATAGAGTGCTAATCTTAGCACAGAGCACAACACAGCTTCTCATACAAAGTATGCAAACTACCAGTCCTGCAGCTCACTTCCAGGAACCAACGCAGTATTGGTTGCACTATGGTGTTACACGTCATAAATACGTCACCTCCTAGGCTAAGAGGAACTTCAATCACGAGCTCTCAGCCTCCCAGGAAGTAGCTGCCAGCCCAGAATTTGACAATGCTAGCATTTACTTCTCTCAGACACGTAACATGTCTTTATCATCAATCTGCTGTCCAAATTGATGTCTTCCATCAGGAGACTCTCCTCAGTTAGCTGTGAGCTCTTAAGCTTACATGTATTTGTTAGCATAGACTTTCTAGAGCACAGATCCCTCCATTCTCATTTTAGTACCTCCCTAACTTAAGGCTGCACAAAATCCTTTTAAAAGATCTTGGCCAAAGGCCCCTACCTAACCAGCTCTCTGCAGACACAGGACAGTATCTGTGGAATATACACTAGAACATAGCCACATCCAAGACCAAGCAAAGTCCCAAGGCACCTCATGACTGTCCTTGGTTGGACCCAGCCCAAATATCCTGTTATACAAGGAATCCAAAGAGTTGCTGAAGTCAGATCTTTCAAAGCTGTGACTGTCCAGAACTTCTAAAGTGTGCAAGACACGGCCAATAGTGAAACCTAAAAGAGAAGAGAAATGCGTATTTGGCAACAGGTACAACAGGCTCTGGAGCAAAAGTTTCTGTGAACTCATTCCTCAGGAAACTGCCTAAGGAAAGCTGTACCAGTAAGTCAGGCAAGGGTCCACCTAGCTTAGTATCCTCACACTGGCCAACAGCAGATGTTAGGGAAAAGCATCAGAATATGACACACATAAAAGAGTGTAGTTCTCTTGTACACATTTCCAGTTTCCAATAACAGAAACTCCCCCTACACCCAGGAAAACGGACCCACGTAAGATTTTGCACTGCAAAGAAAATGAGCCATTTGGTTTTCTTCACTGCTGACAGTAAACACCACCAGCAGCAAATAGGAAAAATAAAAGAAAATAGCCAGACAGGAAGTTTCTAAGGGTAACAAATGGAACAGGGGGAAAGAAACTTTAACCTACAGCAAGTTACCTGCTGTGGTTTCCTGACACTTGTCAAATGACCAGCGAACCTCCACAGCCTGGCCACGTTCCTTTATCTGCTGCTCAATTTCACGAAGCTTTGCCCGAACCTAAAAGCAATGGACTTGTGTAAACATACAAAAGGATGTCGTAGAAGTTCTGTGTACAAAATTATCAGAAAACAAAGAGCATGACAGTAATTCTACTCAAGGTTAGATTTTGCCTGTCTTCCAAGGACATCACTGTTCTGCTTATAGCAGAATGGGAGTAGTTAATTCCTTAGGAGTGAGACAGCACCTCCAGCTCTCTTTATCACACAGCACAAAAAGAAAATCCTGAAACAGCTAAGATACAGCTATTATCCACAAGAGTTCCCTTTTATGAAGGCTGCTCACCTGCTGTGTAAAGGCTGAATTTCCTCCTGGCATGGGCAAGTTGGATGGGGCTATAGGCAGGTGGTCCAATGGAGAGCCAGTCTTTATCCTGCTATCAGTCAATGAGTAATGCCACACAAGGGCACTTGGGCAACACAAAATTATACTCTGCAACATATAGAAAAGTCAGTATCATTGAGCAAATCAAGGTCAAAACAATTAAGTTAGATTACTTTCTACATAAATAACCACTCCTTTATCCTACTTCTCAGTCATTCACAATCTTGTATACATATTTACTACTTGGGGTTTTTTTTTTTGTTCTAAGCACTGAAAGTGTCTTTGGGCTAAAGACCATACTAAAGTAAAAAGGAGTAAACCAGTATTTTTGCTGTGCTGCGTTTCTTGCCCCTAGGTATGCTTCGGAAGCCAAGACCAGAGCTCCATATTACCCAAAAGCAGCAACGTGTTGCTGCAGAGCTCCCTGATGCTTCTAAACAGAACTCATTTTCTACAACTCACACTGTCAATGCACAATCCCTCATGGTCCAGTAGCAGCATTTACATTAGTGACTTACAGCCCTCATCAAGAGTAAAGTCTGAGAAGAAATGAGTTAATAGACCCAAACTCATTATACTACATTATTTAATAATTGGAAGTATGGTTATAGTAATTATTATAACACAATACCATTATATATGCTTTTTCATCCTTTTATGATCTTGTACAGCCATCCACACAAACACAGACAAAACTTCACTGAACAATTCCTAGGATACATCCTTGCAGATTCTGGCTCACAAGGAGTCAGACATTAAGATGGACAACCAAGGCTATTTTAAACACTCAAACCAAAGAATCCGTCATGTCTTGAGAACACCTGAGCAAAGGTTAATTATGTACAGTGTTAGAAATGCATCTGTTTCCAGTCTGACTTTACCCAGCTCCAACTTCCAATCACTAGATTTTATTCTGCCTTAGCCTTATCTATCTGCAGATCAGAAGATCTGTAGATCTTCTATCAGAAGAGCTCTTCTGAGACATAGTAAAAAAATCAGACCATCATTAACCAATCTTTGAGGCATATATGCTCATATATTTTCCTTAAAGCAAGCTCCCCAAAGAATTTTTATATTTAAAGACATGTTTTATCACACAGAAACTAGAAAAAAAAAAGTATTTTTTTTAACTGAAAGTGACCACCTAATACTTAAGAATATAAAGGGGTTGTAAGTAACCCCCACATTGCCCTCTAAATCTTGCAGAGAAATCCTTACTTCTAGCCAACTATACTCTAGGAATTTTCTTTCTACTCTAAGAGCTGGCTGGCTGCTTCTTAATCCTGTCAGGGTTCCCTGATCTCAAGTTCCTCTGCCAAGCTGCAGGTTTCCAAGCTCTGAGCTCTCTTCCTCTCCACCTCCTGCTCCATTCTGCACTCTCTGGAATCTCCTCTGCTTTAACATGTTCCCTTCCTTCCCTAGGAGGGGCAATCTCCACTCCTTCTGCTGGGACCCACCTGACTTAGTCACTTGCTACTTGAAGGAGAAAAACATAACCATGAGCATACACGCTGAATAGAACTCACCTATCTCCATCTGACACAAGGACAGTAGGCACTGAGTCCCACAGTGACACAACAGCATTTGCCCTTCAAACTTTTGTCAGTAAGGCTTCAGCAACCTTACCCTTCTACTGCAAGGTAAGGCTTAATCAATTCCAAGTATAAAGATTATGAGTTTAGAGTAGTTTCTTTTCATAGCCTGCTGCCACTCCTGAGGAGAGTGGTTTGCCTAAACCACTGAAGTTCCTGCATACAGAAGTAGGAGGGGTTGTTTTTTGTGTGTGCTGGTTGGTTGATTTGTGGTTGTTTTTTGTTTTTTTTTTTCCTGTTTGGAGGATGGATGGTTCTGATGAGGGGTTGTTTGTTTTGTTTTTTGTTTTTTTTTAAGAGCTCACAAAATTACAAAGCACTCTTTCATCTCTGACATAATTTCCTTTTCTAGATGACAACCTGTTACTGACATATACAAAACTAAATAATGCTTTCTTTCGCATCCTCTCTTCTGAAAAGCTTTCCCAGTCACCTGAAGCATCTGTGATTAGAGCAAAAGGCTCTATTCCAACCAATTTTTCTTATGCAAGTCAGTTAAGGGCACTGCTACACCACTGATGCATGGTACAAAAGCTCTGTAACACATCAGCAAAGACCTACCCCTGGACAGTCATGGTTTGATATTTCTGTACTCAGGAAGTTGCTGACTCAGACTGCAATGACTTTTCTGTGATGGCATACAATATAAACTGTCCCTGTTGACTCCACTTTCACCAACCACTACACAAACCTACCTGAAGAATGCAGCTGAGTCCATATACCACTGGCCGATGCTGAGGGCACAGCAATAAGTCGCTGAAAGGGCTGGGAGGAGGATTCCCTGCAGCTGGCTGAGGGGTGGGAGTTGAAGGAAGAGTGTTCCCTGTCTGAGCAGATAGGATGTGGGGTGGGTGCCCACCAGCACCATCCAGCTGCATAGCAAGCCTGCGGGTGCAGAAGTAGGCCAGACGTCTGGACAGGTATGCAGACTGCACAAACTCTCCAGAGTACTGTAAGGAAGAGGGAGGGGGGGAAATGTCCTTGTCACAAGCAACACAAGAGAAACCCTTGACCCTCCCAAAGTAGTATACTGTGTGGCATCGCGTTGTAGAGACAGTCCGTTTTTACAGAATGCTCCTTAGCATCATCAATCGTCCACTGGCTACTAAGCATCAGAAAAAAAAACTTTAAATGCTCTATGGCAATGACGTCACGTATCAAAATGTACCCACAACCAGCCACCCCAGAGCTTCAAAGGTCTGCCTATAATCTGTTGCAACAGAAAGAAAGAAAAGCAGTTTCCATGGAGTGGTGCACAAGGAGTCCGACTAACACAGCTATGACATGGGTAGGGATTAACAAGTAATCCCTGTGTAAAGGAGAAAGGAGCAGAAGAGAGCAGGACAAAAAAAGGTATCCTTGCATGACCTAAGAAGGATACTCAGAGGGACACTCTTTAGTGTTCTTGGTGCAAAATAGCTCATTATCACTCAGGTGATAGGAAGGGGACTGACAACAGCAGAAGTCAGTGCTCTCCTAAAGCAAGCTGAGTACATATTTCTCACCCGTAGCAGCAGGGGCAGGAGCATTTTCAGAAATTCATCTTCTCCTGATCGTATCTTCTCAAAGCACTCAAGGACCCACGTCAGAAATTCATGCCGGTCCAGCATGCCATCCTGCACACAGATAAAGGCAAAGCAAATGGACAAAAGCTGAAGCAGCATCCTCTAAGGAAAGGTAGAGCAGCAGCAGCAGCTGCTTGCTTTCTAATGGTGGAAATAACTAAGTTTGAACAGTTCTGTACCACCCCTGTTCTATTACTGAGCTCAAAACTGCATCCAGCCCTAACAGTTTAATCACAGAAGGAGGATATTCTGCAAAAATAAATCACTTTGCTCCCACTTCCCTTAGCCCTCCTCTGCTACACACCCACCCACCAGCCCCCTCCAAGCCCTCACCTGGAACATGAACATAGCTAGTTTCTCATTGTAGTCCCACTGCTTCAAAGCTTGTTCCACTTCTTGGGGCATTGGCCCAGACGGTGAACCACAGCCTTGCCCTGGGAGCTGTCTATAGAACTCTGCAATTTTCTGCAGCTGCTCTGACAGGTACTTGGTGATGATCTGCGTCCATTCTGGAGAAAAAGAAACAGGTTAGGAACGAGTGCCTTGGTAAACAGAAGCAGGAAAGAACCGGGCTGGTGTGCAGGTGGAAACCCAATAAAGTTCCTGTCATTTGAAAAGGACAGAAAGGCAAAGAAAGAAAAGTCAGTGCCACAATATTAGCTTTGCTTGTGGCTGGGAGTGGGAGGGAGGGAGAAAGAGGCATCCACAGAAATAGGGAACAAGGGGAAAAACTTCTGTGTTTGGGGGCAGGATTATTTTGTACAAGAAAAGATGGCAAGAAAGATTCCTCAAGTGCAGTAGTTGAGAATCAGCAGGCAGAGAGAAGATGCTTTACAGTGGGGAGCAGTGTTAGGCCAGCCTGTTTTAGCATCTTCAATGATCTGACAGACAGCTGAAACACTGGAAACACTTCAACTCTGAATTTATTCTTAATCTCTTTCAGATATCAGTGCAAAGCCATGATCAACATTTTTTTTAAATAATTGTTTTTACTTGTATTGGGTTTGTGTGGCAAGGTTTTGGTAGCGGGGGGGGGCTACAGGGGTGGCTTCTGCGAGATGCTGCTAGAAG